>JANVCQ010000008.1:13760465-13771291 GCA_025531925.1 Erythroxylum plowmanianum | reverse complement strand
ATACATGGACACTACTCATACATCCCTATTAGTCTCATCCTATGCCAATTTTACTATTTTACCCTTCCAGTAGGGGGTGGGATGTTACAGGTAGGCCCTTGGCTTATTTCAGGTGACCTTAATTCTACTCTCTATAGAATGGAGGCAGAAGGGTACTTTTCCTTAAGAAATTGCTTTACTGACTTTAAGGATTGTGTTGATTAGTTAGGAGTTCTAGACCTTAAGGCGACTGGTCATTTCTTCTCTTAGAGTCATAAGTAAGCTAATGAATGGTCTCTCAGGAAAAAGTTAGATCAAGTTATAATCAACTAGGCATGGCTACAACATTTCCCTGAAAATAAGGCCTCTTTCTTTGACACCATATTTTCAGATCATACATCAATGATTGTGGAGGATTTGTTCCTAAAAGTGACACGTTGCCATCCTTTTAGATTCAACAATTACATGGTCAATGTAGATGGGTTTTAGGACTGCTTGAGGGTAGCAATGACACCAAGTGTAAATGGAACTCTCTAATTTAAATGTGTGCATAAGCTTAAATTAATCAGGAAGGGCTTAAAGTCACTAAAGAAACAGATAGGGGAGAGCACTTTCCAAACCATATCAGTTGCCAAGGACAAGTTATCCTAAGTTCAACTTACTCTTTCCTATAATCCTGTGATTGTTCCCTTTTATCTCGGGAGAAATCTGTTTTGTTAGACTATTTGCAAGCCCTTAATAATCATTCTAGTGTTATAGAGCAGAGGGTCAAGGTTAAATAGCTCAAAGAAAGTAACAAAAATTCCAAAATTTTCTTCAACCCAATAATTAACCAGGAGAATAATAACTCTGTTAAGGAAATTACCATGCCAGATGGGAGAAAGATTAGCAAACAAGAGGATTTGTTAAAAGAAGCCAAGAGGTATTTCAAAGCTTTCTATATCTCTCAAAATACAACTGTGCACGCTCATCTTTTGGATTATGATATTCATAACAAATCATCCAATGAAGGGAAGGCTTTATTAACTAGAACTATTGAAGACTCAGAAATAGAGAAGGTTGTCTTCCAAATGAATCCTAAAAAGGCTTCAGGACCGGATGGTTTCAATGGCTTCTTTTTTCAGAAAACTTGGCCTGAGATTGGATCGATGGTGAAAGCAGTTGTTAAAGAATTCTTCTCTTTAGGAATTTTGTTAAAGGAAATCAACAAAACCTTTCTGTGCTTAATCCCTAAACTAAGTAATCAGGCATCTTTGGAGGAATATAGGCCTGTCGTTTGCTCTAATTTCTTATATAAAATGATTGCAAAGATTATCGTCAATAGACTTAAAATTGTGATGGGGTCCTTGATAATAATAATCAACTTGCTTTCTTACAAGGAAAACAAATATAAGATAACATCTTTATAGGGCAGAAACTGCTAAGAAGCTACTCAAGGAAGAAAGCTCCTAGCAATTGCTCTTTCAAGACAGATTTTAATAAGGGTTTTGACAGTGTAGAATGGAGCTTTATTTTGAGGCTACTTGAAGTGATAGGTTTCCCAAGGGTGTTTATTAAATGGATTGAAGCTTGTATTTCTACTCCTTCTTATGCTGCTTTGGTTAATGGAATTCCTACAAAAAACATTCATGGGGAAAGGGGACTTAGGCAAGGGGATCCCATATCTCCTTATATATTCATATTATGCGTGGAGGCCCTAACCTCTCTCTTGAAACACAATACTGGTAGGGGTTCGCGATTTCAACATCATAATCGATGCAAGAAAGTCTCTTTGGTGAACTTATGCTTCGCATATGATCTCTTTCTATTGTCTAAGGCTAATGAGGTTTCTATCAAGCTCCTTATGGACTCTTTGAATCAATTTAGCTCTATGTATGGATTAATTGTTAACTACAATAAAAGTCATTTTGTTCTCTCTAAAAGTGTGGAATACATGGGAGGAAAAGTCCTCTCTTTAATTGGAATGCAAAGAAAACAAACTCCCTTATGCTATCTAGGCCTACCAATCACTTCTAAAAGGATTCAGTTTAGTGAATGTTATCCTCTTATTGAAAGAATTCAAAAGAGATTGTCCTTTTGGACCAACTGTGCCCTATCATTTGGAGGAAGGCTACAACTAGTAAATTCTATGCCTAACTCTATGCATACTTTTCGGTCCTCGAATATGGTACTTGCAAGGGGAGTTATAAAGTCACTGGAAAAGTTAATGTGAAATTTTCTATGGGGAGGAGGTGTCCCTAATAGGAGATATGCTAAGGTAAAGGGGATTGATATTTGCAGACCTAAACTGGAGGAAGGCCTTGGAGTTATTTTTATTAAATTTTCTAGGAAAGCTCTCTTGATAAAGAAATTCTAGTTCGTTCTATATGGAGATAACACCCTATAGGTAAAATAGCTCCATGCTTATGTCCTAAAAGGTCAGAGTATATGGTCTATTAATCCAAAGACCTCCCACTCTTGGTTTCTATCGCAACTATTGAAGATAAAGGAGGAATTGGTTTTTGAAATTTCATGTCAGGTAGGGGATGGAGTAAGGGCTAGTTTTTGGTATGATGACTAGACAGGAAAAGGACAATTAATTAGGAATCAGACTATCATTCAATCACTGAGCCACTTTCCCTCTATTGCTAAGGTTAAGGCCTTTGTTAGGAAGGGTGAGTGGATGGAATTTCTGAGAGAAATTCACTACTTACAACCTAACTACTCCCCTAACTTATTGGTATCTGACATATATATTTAGAGAAACCACCTACAAGGTCTATTTACAACAAAAAGTTGTAGAGAATGGTTGTTACGGAGAAATGTCAAAGTCGATTGGTGTGAAGTGGTCTAACATAAAGAGCTATTGCCTAGCTCCTCATTCATCATATGGCTCACTGCCATAAACTAGATTAGTAAAATGAATAAGCTTTCTTTCCTAAATTCCACTAAGATTTGTGTCCTGTGTAATTCAGGACAAGTGAATAGGGACCATCTGTTCTTTGAGTGTCCCTTCTTTAGAGACATTTGGTCTTGGATAAGACATAAATGCCTGTGTTCCTTATGTACATTCCAATTCACAAAGATACAGCAATGGTTTATCAGACTGAAGCCTATTTCCGATCCTAATTCTATTATCTGCCTAATTTCCTTTAAGACTTGCATTAAGGAAATATGGAGAGAAAGGAACATACATAAGTTCTAGAACATAAGTAGAAATTCATAGCAGGTAAGGGAGTGTATTTTTGCTAAATTCAGAGAACAATTAATCTACTCTAGTACTATCAAGGAGTGCTTAGCCCAATTAGCTAACTCGTGGAGAATATAACGAAATATGTATACCAACAGTAGCAGGCTTTTTTTTAAAGCTAAATAATATGGAAAGAAATGGAAGGGGGACTTACATCTCAGGTGATGGAATGGAAGCGTCATTGGTGCTGGGAACGATGTTATGGACACTTAATCGTGGATTTAATACATGAAGAGACAAGAAAGGAAATTTCAATCTTTTTGCATCGGCCAGTCTTAAGTGTCAAATATGGAAAAGAGAAACATGGATAAGGAAGATATGTTTACCTTTGCTTGGATTACTTAACTGATTATCTCAAAGCTCTCCCTCGACATCTTAAGAGTGGTGAGTGAAAACATTTCCAACCCTAATCAGGGAAAGAAAGAATGGTGAATGTTCGAGTTTAGGATTTTTTCCCAATTAGGTATCAACAATGTATCTTTATGTTTTAACCTTGGAATGTTGTCGTTTTGTGAGTTTGTGTCTTGGTGTTGAGCGGTGTCATTTTTTTTGGTTGATCGGTGAGTTTTTGACTCACCCTAAGTTGTAATTCTCCTATTTCTCTTACTGATATTATTTAATTTCTTAAAAAAAATTAAGCTTACTTATCATTTTCCTTATGGATTAGTTAATTGACGATGAAGGTTAAATAAGTTAGCAAGTTTAGTAGCAAACCGGAAAGCAAGTTATAGTGATAATTCTAACTCCACGGGTGAGTCTTTGTCATCTTTGATCTGTAAACTTCATCATGAAAATGTGAATAAGAGATTCCAATAATGTTGTATCTAATATTTGATGCAAAAAAAACAAGTTTTAGATCACAAATTCTTCACTAAAAAAGGTTACTAATAGAAATTCACAAGTAGAATAATCTTAAGTTGGAAAGAGACACAAGGATAAAGTAAATTATATATAGAGATATGACTAACAATTCGTTACTTAAAGACTTTTGGTTAAGATATAATATCCTAATTGTAACAAATTTACTTGGACCAAACATAACCATGTTTAATTATTTAACTTGAGGAAAGTTGCTTAATTGCTATTAATTTGGTAAAATTAAGGATTAAAATGTTTTCATACCTCTTCTTATTCATTGCTCCTGGAATACTCAAATTTGTATTCCCACTAGTTTTTATTATTTTCAAAAAACAATGTTGGACAATTTTATCCTTCTTCATAAATTGGACAACTATTAATTGTAATTTCGGCTTTTAAATAACTTATCGATTAAATTACATAATTCGATCGTAACAAAGGTAATAAAGTGACCTAATAAATTATCTTAATTAATGAGTCGAAGTCCAGGAGGAAAATGGATCTCAATTAGTGTAGATCGGACCCATATCGAGCTTGTGATGGGGAAGCCCAATATGGAAGCTATATATAAAGGTTAAGGTCTCCTTCAATTGCTTATGTAATTTATAAGCATACGGATCCTTTGACCTGTTAGGAGCACTTACATCTTAAGAAAACTAAAGAAAGGCATTAGCCGAGTGTCAGTGATCGACTTCCACAAAGCTCCCACATAGATTGGAGCTCGTTTTGGCCTCATAAATTGCTTCGAAACATCAGATGGAACTAAATCAGGTATTCCGCATTTCCTTCATTTTAACGCTTTCATGAATAATCCAGGACATGTAATAAGGTCTATCCTTCTTGTTACAAACAATACATCTTGATAGTTGAATGCATGCTTATTTTTGTTTAAAGGTTCAGGAAACTTTACGATATATGCCTAATGTGTTTTCTCCTTTTGAAAATGTCGCATTATTTCATGTTTCTAGGTTTTGTGTTTGTGTGCTTGATTTAGTTCTTGAAAATAATAGTTATAAGCTTCCATATTTTTGGTGATGTGAAGATGTTCTTCAATCTAAAAATACAATGCATGACCTGTTGGCCCCCAAAATTTTTCTTATTATTTTATTGAGTTAAGCATGATTTAAATAAATTATGAGGTCTTGATAGAATAATTTTTGGAGTTAATTAGTATGTTCATGTTATTAAGATTTTAGTACATTGGTTAGTTGAATTAAATTCGTAAGCGTGTATTGTATGGAGGATATTTTTGGAAGATCACTTAAGTTTAAAGGCCATAAGGCTTTAAAGGAAGGGCAAAGTAGACTTTTTACACTCATTATGGGCATCAAAGGAAGAAGAAAAGTGTTGTCTTTTTCTAAGAAGAAGAAGAAATGAAAATAAGAAAGAAAGGGAGAGAGAGTGTCGTTGTTGGAGAGAAAAGAAGGGAGAAAATTAGGGTTTCATCTTTTCTAAGCTTTCTAGAGAGATTTTGAGGTTGTTTAAGAAGAGAAAAAAAAAAGAAAGAGGAAGAGAAGGACTTTCATTTGAGCCAAAAGTCTCTTTATTTGGTGAAGTTTCAAGGTAAGATTAATTTTAATCTTTTGGATTTTTGGAAGGGCTTTGGTTTATAAAGCTTAGGAATGCACGAGTTTAAGTATTTTAGAAACAATTTTAATGAATGTGCTTTATGCATTTTCAATTTGCATTCCTATTGAATGAGAATTTTTGCCAATATTGAAGGGGATCAAGAAAGGCAAGAAGAGCAAGAGGAGAGACATATTTGTGCAAGTTTATAAACAAGAAATTCAAAGTGGGTTACATATTTATAGTAGAGTTAATGAGCCAAGAAGGTATTCAAATTTAATAGAATTAAATGATTTCAACCACTTTATTAAATGTTGCATTTATTGCTTCTTAAATGTTGCATTTATTTGCTTCTTAAATGAATTGAGAAATTTGCTACATGTTTGGTTCTTGAATTGTGTTGAAGATATATGAAATGAAGATGGAAATGTTCTCTTTTTTTTGAAATAAATTATGCCTATGAAAATCATGTTTTCGAAATGTGCCTTTTTGGGCAATATGTTTTTAAGTCATGAAATTCATGTTGTGTGGGTTAGTCGTGGTTCATTATGTTATGTCACGTGCACATCGACTCTGTTGAATGCTTCTCCCGCCTGTTCGCTAGTGGCATGGAGCTCCTTCACGAACCCCTTTATGTTTACAAGCTACATAAATCCATTATTTGTGTTTTGTGATATTCCATTCTATTATATCTAGAGATTCACAAGAACTCCCACATGGACCTATCCAAATCATTCTGATTTGCTTATATGTTTATGATATGTTGACAAGTTGATAAATATATGTTTATGTGCTTATGAATTGCTTGACAAGCTGAGAATTTTGAGAAAATTGTGTTTATGGATCAAATGCAAAGTTGAAATTGCAATGAATATTTTAAAATGATTTTGCTTATTCTCCATTATAAACTTGTTACGAGCTTGTAAGCTCACCTTCATTCTTCTCCATCCTTAAGTGATAAGCAAGAGATCGAGTGATCGAGCATAAAGGCATCGCTCCAAATTTGCATAATTTGTATTTTAAATTCATTTTTGTAAAACACAAGGCTTTAGCCATATTTCAAGCATTATTTTTTTTGTATTTTTTTGGATTATGATGTAATGTGGCTTGAAATACCCATTAAAACTTTGTAAAACTCTTCTTTTGATGTCAATGAAGTGTATTTGTGTTTTGCCTATAATTTTCAAATGATATAGAATATGAACTTATTGGATATTGGAAATTTTAGGTTAAGAGGTGGTGAGAAATGTATGTTTATATGTGTTTTTGTATTGTTTAATGTTGGGGTTTGGGTTTAGGTTTCCGAGGTTTCGCCACGTTGAAGCCACAAGTTGGCCATGGCGAATCTTTCCCGAGAGCAACTCTCGCCTATATGAGGAGTGTCGCTGCGGCAAAGGATGAACTTTCATCGTGGCGTATTTTTTTTGAGAGAGTTGGAATAAATCAGGAAATTCGCCATGACGAAGTCTCGAACTTCGTCGTGACATATTTCACCCCAAGGGTGTGTTACACGACCCTGAGACTTCGCCGCGACGAACTTTCCCCAAAGAGTCCTTACATGTGCTCTCGAACTTCGTCGTGACATATTTCACCCCAAGGGTGTGTTACACGACCCTAAGACTTCGCCGCGACGAACTTTCCCCAAAGGGTCCTTGCATGTACTCCCATTGTTTCACCACGGGGAACCTGCTCACCTGGAACCCAACATAACCCACTAGTTTGAGATTTCTAGAAAAGACCATCAGCGCATGTTTCCTTTATCTTTAAAAGAGATGGAAAATCCTACGTCATATTCAAGATCGAAGGTTCTAAAACTTGATTGGATGTTCTAGAAATTGAATGTTGTGATTTTGGGTTTATGTTCTTTAAGTGAGCTAGCTGCTTGTGAATCATCCTCCTCTATCGCTAGTACTAATTGTCACCATTGGTAAGGGAGAAATTTGCCCTTGGAGGACGAGTTAATCACCTTAGGAGATTATACGTCATGAAGCAAACAAGAAAGAAGAAGAAACCGAAATGAGAAACACTGATGGAAGAGAAAATGGGATGGCAGCGTCTCAAAACATGTAATCCCATTTTGGAGATGACGATGGGGTGTGATAGCGTCAGTTGTTTGATGACACGTGCGAACACGCACGAAACAAATTATTTTAATTGGTTTAAATTTTTAATAAATCTAAAAAAGTGTTTTTAAATTAAAAGGGTTAACTTTATCAAGATTATTTTTATTTTTAGTTTAAGAGTTGAATTATTAAATTAAAATCAGTTATTAAATAAATAGTTAAAATCAAGCAAAGGCTTTTAAAAGGGTAATATTTGAGAATTCGATTTTGTTAGATAAATTAACATAATGAGATTTATTAATTAAGATGAGAACCTAAATTTAATTATTTTAATTAGATTGAGATTAATAATTAAATTTACTACTAATTAATATTTTATAAAATTATCTTCTAAAAGTTAATTTAAATTTCAATTAGATCAAAATTAGTAATTAAATAGATTCCTTTAAAATTAAGAAAATTATTTCTTTAAGTAATTAAGAAAGGTGTTTTTTAACTAAAATTATTTAATTAAATGTGAATGATATAGAGTTTTTATTATTTTATTTAAAAATTGTTTCTTTATTTTGAATAATAAACTTTTGATTAATTATAAAAGTTGTTTTCTCTTTATTAAATTGGTTTAGAATGTGATACATGTAAGTTTTTTTTTTAATTTCTACCTTATGATAAGAAAGAAGAATTATTATTGAAAATTGTTTTCAATTGAATTCATTAAAGCAGCCAAGATAACTTTCAAAGAGTTGGAAACATTATTTTAAATTATTCAATTATATTGATAATTATAATAAAATAATATTTCATGCTTATAATTTTATTATATTTGCATGAGAAAATGCATGTTTCAAAATGTATGAAATTTTACATGTAATATGTAGTTGATGAGACCATCAAAAATTAAATCTTTCATTAGAATATTAAGTACAAGTTAAGAACGTAATAGTTGTCTTTCATTATTTAAGAATAAAATTAAAGTTCTATTTATTATAAGACTTGTGAGCAAACTTAATGCCCCTTTAACATGAATATGTATTATCTTAAATTAATGGGTCTTATTTAACTAAATTTGATTTGGATGATAAACTTATGATCATATGAATTTAAAAGTAAGGTTAGAAATAACATATAAGATATATTTTGAAAAAAATTTGTCACCTAATGACTTTAAGAGCCATATAAGATGTGATTAATAAAGATATTATCTACCTAATTTTAGTTTTGTTGATCAAACTCAAGATTAACTAAATTTAAAAAAGATCCTAGACTACTAGAAAGATTAGAGTAATCTTTTTAAATAGGAACAAGGCCTATTATTTCGAATAAAATAATAAAATAACTAAATAAATGAGAAAAGTCATGATCCTATTTGGTTATTAGGGCATATAACTAATTACTTGCTTTCTTACATTTATTTTGTTTTAAGTAGAAATTACCTTTATTAAGTATAGTTGATACAAAGTTAGTAAAACAAATTTCTTGGACATAGAATTAGGTCTAGAAGAGTTCTCAAAGTTAAAAAAAGTCATTACATAATTATGCCATAATCCTATTGAGGACTTGGTGGCAACATTTTATAGATATGTCAATATTATATAGAAGACAAAATGTGAGGTTATTTTGAGTTGATTAATGTATTATAAACTTTGATAATAATATGTAAGATGGATGTCAACACCAAGATAGTATAATGCAAATTGTTGCATAAAGTATGCCTGAAAGGTATAATGCCTTAACAAAAAAATTTTCATTCAATTAAGATTAATAAAAGTATAAGTATGGACACAATTGAAGGCATTGGCTATAGTATGATAATAGATATCATTAGAAGAAAAATGATTATTTAGCTTTTCTTGCCAATATAAGATATAATATAGATGATATATAATTCTAATTTAGGCTTTTAAATATTTGATACTGAATTCAGATTCGACATTATTACAATTTTCAAGGCATGATAAGAAATAAATTATTGAGTAAAAGTAATTGATTCAAGTTTATACAAATAGTTTGTATGTGTTAGATTAAAGGAGACTTATGCTTAACAAAAATGGCAAGAATACTAAGTTAGATAACTGAGATTATCGTTTATTTCATGTTATTTTTTGGGAAATTAAATGAAGTATAATAAAAAATAAAAGGCATAGTTTTACATGAGACCAACCAAGAGATTAAACAAAGTAAGTAATCGCATAAGAAACTTAGGCCATTCAAAACAACCAAAACTACATACAATGGGAATAAGGATCATAATGAATAATCAAGTGAAGATGTTTACAATTTAGTTAGGTTCTAGAAAACTATATGTTTTTTTAGTTCAATCAAACCCCCACCTAGTTGCTAAAATCTGGGAAATTTAAAAATCTCCAAAGTTACTCAAGAAGTGCTCTTTTTTCTTAGCTAAAGCATTAAAATCGAAGGTATAGATATCTGTTTTCTTGAGTCTAAACCTTCTTTGATTTCTTTCCTTCGAACCTTATAAAATTCTATAGATAAAGCTAGCTTAAGAAGAATATGATTGTCCCCTGGTAGTGAAGCATTGGAAACCTTGGTAATCCTAATCTCCAAGGTAGTTTCATTATAGGAGAAATTAAAAGTCATGTAATATTTTGCCTCCTAAAATTGTTAAGAGATTAAACTATTAGATTGAGTCACAAGAGTCATTTCATTTAAGAAAAATGTTAAAGAGCAAGACAAATTGATAAATGGGAATTTAGGTTGATTAGGCCTATGAAATGATGACATCTAACATTGGGAATAAGTTACAAATGGCTCAATTAAATGGATGACAAGTGGTTTGAGTATAATTGCGACAATGGCCCTTTAAATTTGTGACAAATGGCACTTTAGACTTGTAACATGTGGAGCAATAGACTGGTGATATGTGTCGTTTTACAAATGGTGACATATATAACCTTACAATTGGTGACATGTGTAGCCTAACAATTGGTGACATGTGTAGCCTTACAAGTAGTGATATATGTGTAAACGATCTAGAAGGGGGGTTTTGAATAGATCTTTAAAGCTTTTTGTAAAATTCTACAATAAAATCAGAAATTAATTCACACAAAAATAATTTAAACAAAATTAGATGTAAAGAGTAGGGAAGAAGAGCAAACACTGTTTTTATAGAG
>JANVCQ010000008.1:13740642-13751387 GCA_025531925.1 Erythroxylum plowmanianum | reverse complement strand
ATAATCTTTATTTAGTGACAACATTATTGTAACATATAACTTTCATACTTGTGACGAAATATGTTAGACAATATGATCAGTGATGTAATTTTTTTTACTAATAATGCAATTCTATTGTTGAATTGATATTTTTATTTGTGACAGTCATAAACACATTAGTGGCAATATTTTTCTAAGAAAAATTTTTCATTTTTATGACAATGGTGTTGACACTATTTCTTTAAAATATTAGTGACCAAGAAGTAATGGACACTGATAAAAAAAGCATGAGTGACAAATATTTTGTCACTATTTTCAATTATTTTAGTGGCGATAATGTTGTCATAATAAAATGAAGTGTTGTTACGACTTTATGTGTCACTACTTTATATTATTTGTGTCAACAAATTTGTCATAAATATGCAAAGTTATTGTGACTATACAATTTTGTCACACATTCTAAGTTTTAGTGTCGGTACTTTTGTCACAATAAAATGAAGTATTGTTACGACTTAATTCGTTACTACTTTATATTATTTGTGATAATAAACTTGTCACAAACATGTAAAGTTATTGTGACCATATAATTTTGTTACAAATTTCACAAGTTTTAGTATCAGTATTTGTGTCACAAAAGTGTTGCATAATTGTGACCATATCTTAAATTAGTCACTATTTTATTAGTGACGGAGGTATTTGTGACGGTAGGTGACGACTTCAAAAATTGGACACTATTAATAATAGTGACTAATATTACTGTTTTTAGTGACAACTTTTACTTTCACTAAAAATACAATTTCTTGTAGTGCTTTCATTGATCTGTTAGTCTGCTCTCTGAGATTGGTAGTGTTCAAAGTCAGACAATCGGACAAGAAGTCCCATATGTATGGTAGTGGGTACAAGCTCGACCTAATGGCTTAAATAATGGATTACACGTGCGAACCAGTTGAAATGGTTGATCTTGAGGAAGGAATATTTGAAGTGAACGTAAAATCCTATCGGTTTGAGAAGTATGAGAGGGTCTGAGGTGACTCATTCCAACTTTGAAGACTTGTCTTCTAGGCCATCTAGTGCCATTAACCTATATATATATATATATATATATGTATGTATGTATGTATATACTCGTACGCTTGCTTGCAATCATGGGACTCAACTCAGCTTCTGGCTCGCTCGCTCTACGGTCCGGTGCAATTCAATCTAAAACTTGGATTGTAAGTTTATGTTGATTTAGGCTTACTTGGGTATATGTTATAGGCGAAAGTTACCAGGGGGTCAATTAACTTTTGGTTTTAAGGTCCTTTCAGTTCGAATTAACTTGAAGGTCACTACCGTATATGAGTGACAACCTGGAGCTTTTTTAAGCAGTAGCACCAGTGGATTTACGAATCTCAGAGAAATGGCCACTGCGGATATGAATTTGATAGAAACATCCATAGCAAAATGTGTTTAGGAACAATTTGTCCAATGTATGTATGTAATAGTGACATTGTACTAGGACAAATCCACCATTTTCAGGATACAGGTAAATTGCACGAGGACATAAGCTAATGTCAGATTAATTATACATTCTTGAAGGGCTTACTTCCCATTGCCACCAAAAAGATAATCCAGGGAAGATCCGCCACCCGGGGCAGCATGAACCTTGGTGGATGGCCGGTCCTGCACACAAATATAACATTACCTCTAGTGTAGAATCTCCACTATATATATATATAAATATAAATATATAAAAGCTTGTGACAATATTAGTGTGTACTAGGCTTTTGTTGGCATCAATCTCACCAGAGTCTAATGGAAAAGATATCAAAGGTCTAAGTTGGAATCAAAACCAATGGCCTTGCCCCTGTTGTTCCAATATTAACATAGGATAGCATGAAGTTAACATGGAATAGCATAAAGCTAAGTTCTTTTTGATGATGTGTTCACGCATTTCTTTTTCTGGATTTTTAATTCATCTAGCTGTTAGTTCCAAAAGCAACTAATCCGATAAACTTAGACAGCAAATATTATGTGTTACTTGGTCTGGCAATAAGTTGAAAAAGCAGCATACCGTGATAAAGTTGCCACAGTTCTGGCCATCTGCCCGGTGGTAGTTGTTTTTCAGGTTTCCAGGAATGCCTGCTGGAATCTGTTTGTCAATTGGTTGTGAGATAACAGCAGGCTTTGGAGAAGGACCATTTGAGGCTTGTCCCTCACTCTTAGCACCACCAGTCTCCCCACTGCCAAACAGGTAGCCCAGAGAGCTCTGTCCACCGCCGCTGCTCACTCCACGACCCATTATCAGTTAGCTTACAGTGGAACCTGCACTTTATTTCAGGTGCAATAGCTCAATTCCATGACAGACTACATCCATAGGCTAAGAACACACACGGTAATTCATAAAGAAGCAGAAAAAAGAGCAACCAGAGTCCGGTCTACACAAAATGACTTTTCCAAGTTTTAATGGGTCAACCTTTTTTTTTACCTGATAAGATTAGAAGAGTATATTTGGCTGCTTAAATTTACGAGTAAACCTAACATTAAGCTTATTGCTTGAACTTTCTTTATTATCCACCACAGTTGCTTTTCACTTGATTTGTTCAAGGGACGAGCATCGAGTCCACAAACTATTTTCATATATCAGTCAACATATAACAAGATGCCAGACATTACTTGTAGTTTATGTCATGTTTAGTGGGATGTTAATTAATATAATATAATATAATAGAACGGGTTATAATGGAATAAAATGAAATGTAATATAGTGAAAAGTTATTTGAGAGAGATGAAAGAGTTCATAGTCTAATGTCGTGAAATATTGTTTAAAAGATGGATGAAAAAGAATGTAATGTATATAATAGAAGATTATTATACCTCTTATATTAAAATGATTGATGCAGAAGATTTAACGTTATAATTTTAAAATAGAAATTATGTCTAATTAAAAAGTCACAGTTGTGACTTTAATAATAAAATAATAAAATTTTTATTATTTTAAAATAGAAAATATATTGAAAAAAATTATTCTATTATGTGATTTATATTTAAAAATAATTTATTTATATTTTTCTTTTATATAAAAATAATTGGTATTATGGTAAGGAGAAATAATTGGTATTACGAAAAATATATATATATATATGTGTTGGTTGTTATTAGGATAAGGAGAAATAATTGGTATTATGCAAAATTATTGAGAATATATTAGATAGTATATATTTATTATTTACGTTTTATCCTAAAGCTCATGAATTGGAAATTTATTATTTTAACAGTTTAGAATAGAACGAAACCTTACGATTCCATCTCATTTCATTTTATTATAAAATTTAACGATAAAAATGTATTACGTTCTATCTTATTTCATTAATTAACACCCTACCAATAAAACAATGATCATTTAAAATCAACGAAAAAAGTGATAGCTTTTGAAAATAAAATTTCCTTCAACTTCTGGCTAATGAAAGTAGCACAAATAGGACGTCAATGGCCGGCAAATGACACAGAGCTAGAATTATTCAATGAAATTCAGCAATATGAAGCATAAAAGAAGAAGAAGAAGAAGAGTGCCCATCATAAGATCTTATATACCTCAAGCCCAGATCACAGCAAGATGCAAGCAAGTTCATAGAATCTATCCCAATAATTGATATCCCATTTGTCGAAATATCATCTCTATACCATTCCAGCCACAACTATAAGCAATAATAATCGAAAAAGATCCAAACCCGAAATACTCTTAAACACAAAAATTACAAGTATCGTACCAAATAACTGAGACATAAGAGATGAGATATTCGGATGGGATTAAGCAAAACAACTTTATTTGCAACATTGGTTGATTAAAAATCAAACTCCAAATGTACCCATCAAACATTTTCGATTTGAGATGGCATGAAAAGAGGATCTGAATCTTAAAGCATGCATCATATGCTTTCCTTACCTTTCTTTGCTTCTGGAGATAAGAAAAAGAAGAGGTTAAAAAGGATACACAGCAAAGGCGGGTACTTTATAGGAATATTGGGAGACTAAATTTAGAAATGGAATCTTGAAGTATATTTAATAGATACAGAACAGAAAAGATAACAAATTGTGGGTAGTATGAGTTTGACGTGGTCAATTTGTAGGAGAGTGAGCTGGCAACAGCTGAAGATGTTAGGTTTTTGTCGGTTAAAAATGGTGGACAAATTAAATGGATCGCTACGTTAGTGGAGATACATGTGTGTTTCTCACTCCTGTCTCTTCCCAACTTTGGCATTTAACTGTCATAACTATATGTTTTTGGTTTGGTCATCGGTCGTCTTATCGTTCCAAATTTATAGATGCTATATATCCCTGCTTTCGATTACTTTGTTTAATTATTTTTACAAATAATATCTACCAAAAAGACTATTAGAGCACTACTCTAACGTCAATCAGATTTAGTGTTTTTGTACAAACTTTATTTTGATTAATAAAGCAAAAGATAATTTTTCATTAATTTGATGTTCGTTTATTTATGAATTGATGTCGATCTTAAATCGAACTAATGAAGTCCATTATACAAAACATAACACGAAAAAAATCGTGATAAGATCATGACAATGAGATTCCTATCATGTTTAATTATGTTAGTATCTAAATTATCTCTAGTCATACGATTAATAAGACGGGACATTATTAATCCGAACAGACTAGCACATGTTATACTCCTTGATTTGATCAAGCAGTGGATTTTACAAATTATAAACATGAGATGTTTAGAGTTAACATGTAGATGCTTATTAAGAATAGTAAGTACATTGAATGCCCTATTATGAGATTATCAAATGGATGATCTACCAAATGTCAACGATTAATCTCATTATAGCAATGATGCAAATATCCTTAAACTTGAGATACTCAAGGATATCTTAGATACTGATCCTGTACTTTGACATTATTCCTTGTTGTCTCAAGACAGGGTAGCTCATAGGGTGGTCTGGTAAAGCTATTGGTATTTGAAGGTAATTAGGTAGCCAATAAAAAATTCATCACTCTTAATACAAGGAAATGATTCCCACGACATCTTGGCAGGATCATTACTCAGGAATCTCTAACTAGAGCAGCTATATATCATGAAGAGAGTTTTCAATGACACATAAAATAATGAGATCTCAGGACAAGTACTAACATCACTTAG
Source organism: Erythroxylum plowmanianum (assembly GCA_025531925.1). Classification (NCBI taxonomy): domain Eukaryota; kingdom Viridiplantae; phylum Streptophyta; class Magnoliopsida; order Malpighiales; family Erythroxylaceae; genus Erythroxylum; species Erythroxylum plowmanianum. The sequence continues at coordinate 13,746,265 of JANVCQ010000008.1, read as the reverse complement.
ATTAGATGTGACGTATTCAGTTTAGTGGGAGTTAATACATAGTCTATACTCCGAACCAAGTGGGGTATAAAATGGTAAAGGGACAAATTGCACAGTAATTGTCTATGGAAAGGTTCGTAAGTCGGATAATTAACTATTGAAGAGTTCGTACGTTAATCCACTTATATTCCAGTAAATTGGCATTATGACACTACAAGAAATCAGTTGATTTCCGACGGAAATTTCCATCGATAAATAACGTATTTCCGTCGCTGAAGCTAATCACCGACGGAATTTGGTGGGGCGAAAATCGGTTGGTGAACTCTCCGCAGCTAAAAATACCGACCGAAATATTCCGTCACGATTTGTTTGAATTAAAAGTTAATTCAAGTAGCATGAAACCATCCATGATTTTCTCGAATTAAGAGTCAATTCAAGTGCTCAAATTAAACGGGAACCTAAGGATCAAATGCATAAAAGATCGGATGAAAAATAAAGTGTGCATGACTATTACTGAAATAGACCACAATCGTGGCTTATGGGTCACGATCATGATCAAAGGCACGATAGATGATGCATAAGTGAGCTCTTCACTTATGTACATATGAACTAACAAGTTAAATATACACTCAAGTGAGAGGATAAAGAGTCCATAAGTGTTCTGGAGTTAGAGAGAAGTAGTTTTGAGTCTTTTTCATGCAATTTATGCAATTGTTGCATGAATCTAATTGCATGCAACATAATCTTGATTTATCTCTCCATTTGAGCATCTATTTGAACTCATCTTGTTTGGTACTTCAACCACCCTTACACACTGTTTTTTTTTTCATCTTTATGTATTCTTGAGTGATCAAAGAAGATGTTTGGTGTTTGCTATAACCCACGTAAGGAGAAGATTAAAGAAAAGATGAGCATTATCAAAGGTACATGTGCTGAAATTTCATGTTCTTATAATTTGTGTATGCATGTATATAAGATTATGGATTTTCGGGGATCTTATGAGGTTGGAATTTAGATTTCGACACTTTCACTACCTTATTGTACACGTGATGCATGAATCTATGACTCCCTTGCAAAGACTTAGTACAAAGAATGAAGTTTAGTGAATTGAAGTAACAGACGTATGACCAACTTCACTTGATTTTGAAGATAAGTGTGATGGAAAAAGCTAGAATGACAAAAAAAGGGAATATGTTAGTTGTTATTTCTTTTTTAAAAAACAAAAAATCATTAATGTAGAAAATAGAGGTACAAATTACAAAGATAGCCTTGGGAGGTGCCTCTTACACAATCTGGTGTCATTTAACTACCTAGGCATAATAGGTGGAAATTATTAAAAAAACATGTCAATTCAGGTATTGAGAAAAACAAATTTGAGTTTACAAGGCGCCCCTTAAAGTTAAAATGTTAATGACGTTTGCCAGCGTCTTCGAAATAAAATAAGGAATAAAAATTTGCTTTGTTTCAAATCTTCTATCATTTCTTTTGTTTCAAATTGTTTTAACACATAGACTAACATCTACGATGTGTATTTCCTTTTGGAGTTCGTTGAGTAAATAACGATTGCACAGTTTTATATAACAAGTTAGAAGCTGTAGACCAGTTACCTCACAACTGCCTTCTATAGACAACTGGTGATCGCACACTTAAAAAATAGATGATCAGGTGCTTTCTCCTCTATTAAACAAAAAGGATATGAGGGGTCAATGTGTAAATACCTGATTTGATGTGCAATAGTGAGCTGTTTTTTAATAACTATCCATAAAATGAAAGATATCTTAGTATGCAAAAATCTTAAACTCTTATTTCATACAATCTTGCACCAGGCCACTGTCGGTTTTTTCAACCTTTTACGCTTCCATGTGATTCAAATCGTAAGCACTTGTTATTTCTTCTCTAAGGCAACAAGCAAAATTGGATGGTGGAACAAAGAAGTTGCTTGTTAAATTTTCAAGAGTAGCGTGAGTTTTGGTGATGTGATGAGATGGAAGCAGGGAAACTGAAATGGCAGTGACTAGTGATTCCAAAGTATCGAATTAGTCACCAAAATTCTGACTTAGAAAATCCAGAGTTCTTCTTTTTTGTGAGATTGGAGAATCTGAAAGAAGTTGAGGCTTGCATGACTTTATACTACAAGTTGAGTAAATACAATAATGATTTTCATCAAACTGACTGCAAATTTGTTTTAAGTTAAAATTATATGCATGTTCGATTCCCTGTCCATTTGTAATTGAATAGCTAAATTTAGCAGTTTCTTTAGCTATATGCTGACGAAAATTGAGAATCTGGGAGAAAACAACCAAAAGCACCTTCCTAAGACATAATTTCGGTATTATTCTAAGTGAGTTTAGGGCTGTTTATTTCTTTTTTTCTTTTTTTTGTTTTAGTCTATGAAAAAACATGTCATTAGAATGTGTTTAGTTGAGTATATGTTTGGTTGAGTATTGATTTAGTTTCTTATTTTTAAAAATAGAAAAACCGTAGTCATTTTAAGGAAACGTAAAAAAGATATTTTTACTTGTTTTTAAAACAAGTTTTTTAAATAAAATCAACAGCCTCCATTTTTCCACTATATTTTGTTTTCATTTTCAGCCTGGTTTTGCCTTCACCACTTTTAGGGTGTTTGGAATGGTATGAATTGAATTCAATTGCAATATTGAATTGAATTCAAGTGTTTGGAAACAAGAAAAAGGGATGGGTATCATCCTTTATAAATTAAATTCACCTGAAAAAGCATCAAAATTGAATTACGAACTGGGACTTCAATTCTTCTTTTGAACGTTGAAAATATCCTTCCGATAATACCCATCTAATCCTACCATATATCTCTTCACCTCAAGCAGCCCCTCCCACCTCAAACAGCCCCTCCCACTAAGAAACGGAACAACAACACCTTCTCCACGAATCAACACCTCCTATCATATCCATGTTTTCCCTTTTCCTTATTTATGGATGTCTTTTCCTTTTTTGTTTTTTTGTCTATGATCATCGTTCTCTTTTAGATTCATCGTTCGATTTAGCTTCCCCATTCATTTTCCCATCCTGTCTACATTCTTTTGCATTTCTCGAATTTTTTTTATATATCTACATTTTTTTGTTTGTTTGTTTTCAGCTACATTTTAAGTGAATATTGATCCATTTGGGATCTTAAGGGAGAAATATGTTGCACTAAGAAGGTATAATATTGTGATGTAGAACTCGAGAGAATTGGGTTTATAGATTTATATGCATCAATTACCTAAGAAGCGAGACCATGAAAAGAAGGGGGAAAAAAGAAAAAAGAAAAACTAACAAAAGAGAAAACAGAGACCAGGCAATGAATTGAAAGATTATCAAGAGATTCATTTAGAGAGTTTTTATCTATTTGAGAGCGAGAGTACTCCAACAACACTAACAACTCAAGCTCCCTCATCATGAACTCCTTCAGTGTCGAAGTCATCCTACACAGGTAAGAAAAGAAAGCATGAGTGGAAGATAAAATCTTTGGAATTACAAGTTATGTCTAATGCAATGAAAGAAATTACACAAGCTATTGTAGCCACAAACCCTCAAGTTAAAAAAGAGGAGAAAATATTTGACGAAATGAAAGAATTATGATTAGAAGTACGTGTTCTCTTGGATGTAGTTGATTGGCTTGTATTGTATCCTAACTTTATTGGTGTATTTTTTACATGTCCAGTTGAAGTATGTTTAGATTGATTGTCTAGGAAGATGGGTTGGTGTTAGGTTTTTATAGCTTACTCTATTTAAGTGTGGAACTTTATGGATGATATAACTTATTCTATGCAAGTATGAATATTTTTTATTTAATTTTTTGATGTAACGATCTAATATCTCTTTATCACAGGAGGACATGTTAAACTTGTTACGATATTATGTAATTTGGAGTGAAATTTCAAAAATTGATAGTGTCTTATGATTGTCAACGCAAAAGAACTATCACTCGTTCATGCATTTTTAAGCTTCCAAATTATAATAATTTTCTATTGTCTTTATAGCTCGGTCTAGCCTAATGTCATTTGCAATCAATTTTTTCTTTTCATTTTAATAATAAACATTTTTGATGATATCACTTATAATGAAATTGATGTTTATAACTTGCTCTATGTAAGAGTAAATGTTTATTATTTAATAATATTATTTTTTTAGTCAAGGGTAAAAATATCATATGAAATAATTGAATTCATTTTAATTGTGTTCTAAAGTATAATTTAATTTAATTCTAATATTACCGAGTTTGTTCTAAATAGTATAAATTGAATTTAATTCAATCTTGTTAATGTAATTGAATCTAATTCGTTAACGAATTAAATTCAAAGGTTTCAAAGGGCTCGTTTGTGCTCGCTCCTTTCTCTTTAAAAAAAAGGTCAACAATGGAGGCAACGAAGATTTGGTGCTTGGCAAAGTTTGTTCCATCATCTCTTAGAAGTTAAAGGCCTGAGTAGTCACGTTATTGAGCTTTTATGGGTTGCAATCCAATCTGACTTCTTCAAGTTGGGATTTTTTCCGATAAACCCCAGCTGCTTATCGCCTACTACCATTGACCACCACAACTTCTTCTTCCAGTAATGCTGATGCTGTCTCAGACTCTACGCACCACCTGGTTGGTGGTGTTACTGTTGGCGTGGGAGGTGATATCGACAATGGCGCTCTCGATGAAACTAGGTTTCAGTATAAGAACTCCGTCGCTGCGCTTCGTGATGTTATGTCTGCCATTCCCAATTCTCAGAAGGTGGTGATTTTTAAAACCCTAGTTGATTTTGAAGTTTGATTCAAGAATTGGGTGCTTTTATTTTGGAGTTTTATTCAAACGTTATAATTTTTTTCTTTTTTTGGTTTATGTTTTAAATAACCAATAGTTATCTTGATTGTTATAGCTAAGTTATCTATGATATTTCAAATCTGTTTGTAGATTGTACTTCTTCATGCATCATGAAAAACAAAACAAGATTGGTTTTTATAGGTTACTGCAGAAAGTCTTACCTTTTCCAAAATCTTCATTTAGGTTGACATGGTTATAATTCCAGCTACAACAGGACAAATGGGTGTTCTTCTTAGACATGTATCAATAACTGCAGAGTTGAAGCCTGGAGTGATGTCAACAATTGCAGAGTTAAACAGGACAAATGGGTATTCTTATTTTTTTGGTTGTGTGCAAAAAATGCTTTTGCCTTGTGGTCTACCTCCTAATAGAAAGGATGATTGAGATTAATTACTTCTTATCCAGTAAAAATGTTAATCAGGCTTATCGTTCTTGGATCTGCAATAATTGTATTAATGGATGATTGTAAGGAACAACAGTCATTCATGGTAGGGATGGACAGTAAAGTAGTGTGGTTAACGTTTGTGCATATGTCAATTTCTTTCTCGTGTACAACGGTTTGTTTGGTTAGCGTCTTCAACAAGTAGGGACGGGATAAGACAGGACAGGACAGGACAGGGCAGGACAAGAATTGAAGATAGTGAGATGTTTGGTTGCAGTGGACAGAACAGAGAAAATTGTTTTCGTTCTGTGGACATAAATGTGTTTGGTTGCAGTGGACAGAACAAAAAGCAGTGTATAATGCCAAAAATGCCCTTGCAGTATAATGTATTGGAAAGATGTAATCCATTAGTTTTATTTCATAATTGTGTCAATATTTAT
>JANVCQ010000008.1:13702034-13727084 GCA_025531925.1 Erythroxylum plowmanianum | reverse complement strand
AATCTTGCTTCTTGAATCTTGAAAGAAGCGGTTATTCAGTTGAGTTCTGTAACTAACTCAAACTGATTCTTGATTCTGACGTAGTTTGCTTCCGTCTGCTTTCCATCGTCTACATTTTCTTCGTCTGCTTTTCATCGTCTGCTTTCCATCGTCTACTTTTCATCGTCTGTTTTTGCTTCCGTCTGCTTTTCATTCTTCCTTTTGCTTTTCAACTTCCGTATGCTTTTCATTCTTTCGTTTGTTTTTCAGCTTCCGTCTGATTTTCATTCTTTCGTCTGTTTTTCAGCTTCCGTTTGCTTTTCATTTTTTCGTCTGTTTTTTAACTTCCGTCTGATTTTTATTCTTTCATCTGTTTTTCAGCTTCCGTCTACTTTTCATTTTTCTGTCTGTTTTCCTGCTTCCGTCTGATATTATTTGTTCTTCATCAAAATTATTTATGTAAAGTCGTTTTGACTTAACAAACCTCACTTTTTGTGAAAGTATTTCACTCCCAATAGTATAACCGTCTTGTATTAATCTCAACAGAGAATTTTCTCAATCAATCTTTTAACGAAAGAACAATAAAAAAATAACTCAAATGATTAAAATAATAAAGAACGAAAACTAAATACACTTGAGATAGACAAGAATAACTTCTCAGTGAGTTCCGCTTCTCTAAACTGGATCAATGTAAGTCCTTGAACCACCAATGCATGCCCGTGCAATACACAAAAAAAATTAAAAAACCAGCAATCATGACATAGCTCTCACTTAATTCACATAAGCCATACTAGAGACATATACGATACTGACCATGAAGAGCCATTCTCCAACCAACCAAAAAATCACCCACACTCCTTTAATTATATATGTTGTCTAGGATCGACTGAAAACGCCAAAGCAAAAGTTAAGCTTCAGCATGTTTTATAATAACAAAGACTGCGTGTAATGTTACGTACACCTTCGTCACTTTCTAAAGCTACAAAGAAAGCTTACAGTTGGAAACTGTGAATGAAAAGCTAGAAGTTTTTAATTTGGTGTAAGGATATGTTATAATCTCATAATAGAACAAAAAAAGGAGAAAAGATTCTGCTAGTGTCGTATAGAATATTGGGAAAACATAATCAGAGAATTATGTATAAGCAAGCATACGTGGGGAGAGGCAACCTAACAAGTCTGTGGCTTATCTTTTTGCATCAAACAAAATTGTCTTCTTAAGATAGACTTCAATCCAAGATAATATTCTTTTTCAACTAGAAGATTATCCATATAGCTTTTGAATCCAAGTTATTATCCAATTAATATCTTATATATCCAATTAATAAATAATGTCACAACTAATTATAGATATATACATATATCCTAACAGTTTTTAATTCTTTATCACTTTTTCATTATTATGGGATTTTAAAAGTGATTTCATGATGTCTTGACTATGAAACTTGTTGGTTTATTTTTGTTTTTATTACTTAGATTATTCGTAGTTTCAAACTAGATGTTATTGAATCTACAACTCTTTATTATGTTAGGCCTTTCAAGGTTTTTTTTGGTTGTCTGTGCTTAATTGATGTTCGATTATGAATTTGTAGTTAATATAAAGTCCCAAATTAGGTGGCATTTTGTTCCTTTTTTTATTCTGCTTGTATGTTTGTCATTAGCATTATATTTATAGTTATCCCTTTCAAGTTTAGAAAGAAACAACCTATATATTTATAGTATTATGGGCACTGATGAAAATGAAAAGAATCATTCTTAATTAAGGTTAAACAATGGGCATATCTTAAACTATGCAACAAGAAGGATACCTCTTGCACCTTACAAATGTTAAGGCAACAGAAGTTTCCCCGTTACTATCTATTAGCACTTAAATGACAATCTACAAACTTTGTGTGCTGCTTGCAAAAGTGTAAGGACTTGAACTCTTAAATTTAAACCAATAGATAGAGATAGAACTTGGAGTTCATCATGCATCATTTCAAGACAATCCTTTTTTGTTCCCCTATCCTACTATTTCGTAGCATCATGCACATTTCTCATCCTTTTATTCATTAAAAATAGGATGTACCTTTTACTTATGTCATTTTTACTGACGTGGGTTTAGATATTTTAAAAACTTAAATTATTATTTTACTATGTTATTGGTCTCTATTATGGTCTCTGAGGAGCTTGGAAAGTCTTAAAGAAATCTTGTAATGGGATTTTGAGATTTTCATTAAACATTTTGCCTTTAGAAAAATTTATCATTGTACTAATTCATTAAAAGTTATAACTCTAGCATTTGTTTAGAAGGACATAAATGAGGTACAAATAATTTAGAATATGATGTTTTAGGATCCCATATTTTTGTATTCTAGACCATTTAGCTCCTAAGTGTACTTTTTGACAAAAGCAAGCAAAAATTCATGCTAGTTGGCAATGGAAGAAACAAAGAATTAACTAAGAACTGATAAAGAACATTATATTCGGGAGATGATAGAGAATCCTTGAACTCATTAGAAGCAATCTTCCTTAGTGGATAAGATCATCTTTCCAAGTTCTTTCAAATTATTATCTAGATTTTTTGGAATAGTTCTGTCATCTGTTTTTAACCATGTCAAATTTAAGATTTGGAAATACATATCATTATCAAGATTCTGCTGTGTTAATTGATAAAACTAAGGTATTTATTTTTTGACTATTTTAAAAAAAGTGAAAGAAAACTAGATATAAAATATGTGAAAGTCTTACATTTACTTGTATATCCTTGTTCTTTTTAAACTTTTCTATTTGCATATTTTGACATGAATCTTATTAATTAAACTAGTTTGTTAAATGTAATGTATTTAGTAGGACAAGAATTTTCAAATTATATTGCTATAAAATTAAGAAATTATTTTTCTTATATTTTAGGTTGAAATTTTAATAGAAAATATAGAATCATTAGAAAAAGATTCGATAAACTAAACATCCTCTACTCATGTCAAGTTTGGTATAGCATAAAATTGTTTTTTCTCAAACATCTGATAGAAATATTTAATATAATTATATGTTTTGCAATAAAATGTTTAAAATGAGATGAATTTGTAGAATAAAAAGCAACTTGCTAGTATTAAGGGTAATATTGATTCTTGTAAAAATGTATCGTTCGATGTATGTGAGAGGATTGAAAATTATTTACAGTAGCAAATAAAAAAAAGAGAGAGGCTCACAATGTATATTTTAGAGATGATGAATCATAACAAGTATTAAATAAAGGAAAAAGAAAATGTATTATTTACATAGATTCTTATTTTCCCCTAAGGAATACTAATTCTCAACCTAGTTTAAAAAGTGTTTTTATTGATAAGGATTCTATTTTGCAAAGTAAAGGAGTATGAAACTAGATGATTTTATCCTTTTTATATTTCTTTAAATGCCTTAAATTCACCCCATTTTTAAGAAACAATAGATGTTGTAATAATGATAGGTCTAAGATTTAAGGCACTTTTTATTATGAGATTTGTGTGCCTTTACTTCAAGATTTAAATTAAAAATTGTTAGTTGATTGTGGATATATATAAGTTTAGTTAGAAATCAACAAGATGCACTATTGTAGCAGATAGTGGACTCAAAGAACCTTGATTAATTTCTTAGTTTATTATAATATTGGAATAATGTTTTCAAGTCTGTTGATGCTTCTGATATAATAAAAAGTACTATAGCTTTAACTAAATTATTTTCTAAAATTCTAGGTTGAGTTAGACCAAATAATGTTATGCACTTTGTTACATATAATATAGCCAATTATGTATCAACTGAGTACATATTATAGTCCAAGTATGAACATATTTATTAGTCTTTATGTGTTGATTATTATATAAACTATCATTTTAAAAGATATTGGTTATATGGGCTACATTTATAGTCTTTCTTCATGTGAATCTAAATCACAATCTTTGTGTATAATCATATTATATTTTTTTCTTGATTAAGAAAGTAAAAAGGTTGGATTGAGATTACGTTTCCTGCTGGTACTAGGTTTGCAACTAAATATTTTACTTTAAAAAGTGTTTATGATCATAAACAATTACTTTAAATTTAGTAACAAGTAAACAATTTTTAAGTCCTAATTTATCAAAGAGTGCCAACAGGAAAAGAAGACTTTGCTATTATTCTAAATAATATATTATGAAAATGCCTAGTTGATCATTGTAAAGATTGTGCCTCCACTTATAAGGTTGTTAAAGATTGTTGACTAAGATGAGAGGTCATCTTTAGAGTATATAAATGATGGTATGTATAGAGCTTGTAAAATAATTGTGAGTCTTTTTAAAGGGAAGAAAATTATATAAGCATGGTTGATCGATAATGGGATAAGCATCTTACCCAAATAATCCACTTAGCAACTTATTTTCTCAATTGTTGTTGCTTATATAACATAGAAGCATGTACAAATGATATTATGGGTAGTCTCTTTAATATGGTTGAATGAAAATGTATTTTTTTCTATTGAAGATAAATCAAAGGTGACAAACAAAATTAAGTTATTTCACAAAGGTTTAGGGAGGTTGCTAGATTATCTACAAAAAGAGAACTCATGATGAAAAATATAGCCTAATTAGTTTTCATACTTTTAACTAATTCTTTACTCATTAATAACATATTTTTATTTCTAATAATTATTAATTTAAAATACTGATTAGTGGTGTAGATTATTTGATAAAAGTGCTCTAACATTAAAAAAACTCGCTATTAGATTATTTAGTCAAACAGTTTCTGCATCGGGCTATGAATGTAAAAACGAAATCGTTTGAAACATTAAAGACTCAATGGTTACAAAATTGTTTGAAACATCAAAGACTCGGTGATCTTATTTACATTACTTATAATTATAGAATAAAGATGTATTTTATTGTTTTGTTTTTATTTTTATTAGTTTTATTATTGTTGACTTTGTAATTTCTCTATTATATATTTAGAATGCTCAATAAGAAAAGAACATATGATCCAATTGATATTAATCGTATTGATCATACTGATTTTTTGATCAAAAAAGAAGAGTCATCGCCTAATCTTGATTATAATGAACTTGAAAAGATAATTTATGAAGAAAATATATTTGTCATAACAAATGATTAAGAACATCTATTAGTGATTGGTTTATATCTTATTTTGATCATATTTAACATTAAAAGTATAATATATTACAAATATATAATAGAGACTAATTTTATATGTTATTAATTTGTAATTTATTTGATGCATTAGAAGAAGTTATGAAGATAATTTAAATGAAAGTTGGATTTACAAATTTAAAAATTTGTAATAAATTTTTTTTACAAATTTTTAAATATCATTGAAAAATTTGAAACTTTTGATGACGAGATAGAACTTCTTTTAAGAATACAATATTCATTTTATTATTATTCTAAGTTTTATATTAAATTTAAATTTAGTTTAAATTATTATATTTGATTTATCTTTTTTTCATTATATAAGACGTTGCTTTCTTTCTTTTTTAATAAAATATTTATAATTCTTATAGTTTTTATTATAACGGTTTAATACATATTAAATATTTAAACTTTAAACATTTTCTTTAACTCGTTTGATATCATACTGATTTTTAAAACATTGCATTAGACCGTAAAATTTGATGGAAATTTGAATCCTTAAACTGAAGATAAATTGGGATGGTAGTTTTGAATGGTCAAAGAAATGGAGTCGCAAGAGACTTTTTTAGGAGTGATCATAACGTAACACGTTTTCTCTACTCTAAAGTCAAGTTCCTCTGAATCAGGTACCAAATTGCTCAATAATTTTTTTTCTTAAAAGAGATCCCATAATAATATGCAATCAAGCGAATGGAAAGGGGTTTCCTTTGACCTCGAAAGAATAAATGCAAGTGATCAAAAGGAGATGGAAGCTTAAATTGGCAGTTGGATGATGAATAACATAATTGCTAACTTCTCAGTTGGATCTTACAAATATGGTATGGTCCCTTAGCTAGTCTTGTGGAGATCACATAAAAAGCTAGTTTTATTTAATGTTTACATGACTTTTGGTTTCTTTAAGCAACGGTGGAAAGTAGTGGTCATCAAGTTAGCTTTCTTTAAATGCGCTCGCAAGCTTTCTTGAGGTTTCTTCCTCACTTCCCCAACCATGCCGAATCCTATAATTTATTCATATCGACTCTATCATTAATTGGGCAATTATATATTTGTTTAATTTGTAGTCACAAATAATGTTAATGTAGAAAGTGATTCCTTTGCATGTGACAATCACACAACTGTTAACTTATGTGAAAGAGCTTGGTATGGACTTTGGCGTCAATCATTACTTACACAGGTCAGATCATCTCACAAGTCACAGTATCGTCAGTTGCATGCCTATTCGTAAAGTAATAAATAAATACCGATCAAATTTGACTAATGTTTTTAGATGCTTGCGGTATGTTTTCAGCCTTTGGAACATGCCTGTAGACTAGTTTAGTGAAATATAATACTTTGGATGCATGAAAATTTACGTGCACTAATGCTAATATCATTTAATATAGAACTTGAACTATCATGGAAAGTTTGGACTAAGTACATTTTTTTGTTTAAATTATAATTAAATATCCTTAAAGATATTATAAATCTCCATGATCAAAATATAAAAAGGTAAGAGTAATAAAATCTAAAATATTTCTCACTTAAATATTTTACAAATATTGAGATTAAAATTTTAATGCGACCTAACGTTTGACTTTATTGCGTTCAAGTGATCACAAAATTGAGGAAAAGTTATTTTCTTCTGTAGCAGAGAAAAATAAACAATTTACTAAAAAAGTCAATCATTCATAGTATCAAATTAAACCCACCTTAGTTTTTGAAAATAAATAGTAACTATATATAATTATGCATGGCAGTTTATTTTTAAAAAGTTAAGTGTTTAAAATAATAGTAATTTTAAACTAAGAAATTTATTGACGAACTGATTAAAAAAATTATTTAGTTAAAAATAAAGTCATTAAAGAAGACAAAATTGATGAAAGGCATGAATTTTCAGAATTATATAATTGTACTATTCAATCATTATATAATTTGTAAATTCTTTAAACAATAGTACTTATCTTTAAATTTTAAGTGGTTTTGATTTGACATATATTATGGTTGATAATATTGAAATATTATCTCTAAATTTACATTTTAATCTCGATTCATAGTCCAACCCTAGCCTAAAACAATTACTATGGATTTATAAATTTTTGTCATAGATATGATAATTTTCTTACCCTTTTTGTCTAATGTAAATAAAATAGACGTACAATTTTGTATCCTTGACATTTATAATACTAATGATAACATGACATCATCATGTACTTCCTCATAAATCAACCATCAAGTTGCCACTGTGAAACTCAGAAATCCAAAGTATACATAAAGGTCAGGTGATATACAATCATGGCATTCATTATGTACACATGATAGTAGTGGCATTCTTAGTAGCTGCTACACATGGAAATACTGTTAACTTTGGCATGCTCGACTCCGGAGATGCCTGCACAGCACATGGAAGCGACTCAAGATTTGTGCAAGTAGAGTTTGCTCATTAAGTAGCAGCAATGAGAAAATTATTGTGATTAACCATGGCTCTTATAATATATTTTAAAAATAGTCACTTTATTAGTTATGATTAAAATTGCATATTATAAGACTTCTCCAAATTTTACATTACATTTAAATTTATACCAATTATTGTTGTTGATCTTATAATATATTCAATATCGAACTAAGCAAAGTTACCGAGTTAGCTACTTTGTGAAGTTGGATCGGTGGTCCAGGAAGGGTTGGACCACTCTCCTTCGAAAAGCAATGATAATTAGTAATGGTTATAAAGAAGTGGAAGAGCTGAGAGATGCTTATGCGATGTGAAAATAGGGCGTCCAATAGCTCTAATCATGAAGGTTATAAAGTGGCCTAGCTCTCTTAAGAAACTTTGCCAAAAAGTATAAACAGTGTTTAAGGCAAGTGTCAGTCACGTACCTCTTATTGCCAAAGTCGATACTTCCTTGCTGCTTACAGCTTGAGCCTCATTTAATGGCTTCGGTGCTCTAGACTTCTTTTCTTGTAAAAGATAACTCAAACAAAAGTTAGTTTAGAGTACAAGAAGAAAGATGGTTCATGATAAGAAGAAAGATGGTTCATGATATCTGGATTACAAAGTTTATAATGGAGAGTAAGGAATAGCTGCTTTAAGCCATAAGATCTTTGTGTTTGAGCTTAGATTGCTTAGTCTCAAATCTGTCTCACAGGTTTTCTAGTGTTGAAATTTGAGTGTCCTCATGACTGAGTTTCACTTCGCCTCAACTTTGATGAGCACAATTCTTTCTTGCTAGATTGAAAAATAGTGAGAAATAACAAAGAATTTCTAATTTCATTTTTATACGATCACTACTGATACTCAAAGAGTAGTTTAAGTTGGACCAAATTTGTTCCCATGTCAGCAGATTAATTGCTAGAATCGGTGTTTTATTTTTTGTGTGATGCCTGTTGGGCCAGACTTGTTTATAAATAATGTCTAATGAAAGGCTTGGCTAAGGTAAAATTAAACCCAAGTCTAAATTTATTCTTCTTATCTGAATTTGATACTGTGAAATTCAACTATTTCAAACTTGCGGTTTTATTTTTATATCTAAACTGAAATCTTTTTCTTATACAAAAAGGTTCTGAAAGATTATTATTTTTAAATTGAATAATGCAGAACAACAAACGTTAAGCCAATTTGTAAAGCTTTGCCTTGCCTTGCCTGGCCCATTCTCACATCCATTACAATTAAGCAAATGACATGAACCATTCTTACCCTATTAAGCGCCAACCCTTTCAGGTTTCCAATTACTACACCTAAAACAATTCTATTCATAAATTAATGAAAAAAAAGAAAATGGAATTCGCAATCGCCAATCGAAGTTTTGAGATTTGTACTGTGTTAGTCGATACCGGCTGAAAGTTCTCATAATAGTTGAAAAATAGTACAAAACTAAAGTTTGGTATCGAATACCGGTACTAGCCAGTATTCAAAATATTGGCCAAATTCCACCGGTATTGTAAACTTTAAAAATACCAGGGACTTGCCCCATACATCTACTTTGCTTCTGTCTCTCTCTCTCCCCTCTCTTACCCAGCCTAGCCCTCGTCTCACTACAAGAAAAGCAGGAATTAGCGACGAAAAATTATCAACGGAAAAGAAACTGTTGCAAATTACTGAAGGAAATCCTATTCCGTCGAAAAAATTGTCAGGAAAAATTTCGTTTAGCAGCGGTAGTAATATATGTCGTTAAACGACATACGTAAATCAATTTGTGATGGAATTTAACGATGGTATCAAATGTCTGTCTGTAAATAAGGCGAAAAATGTTGGCAGAATAATAAAGTTTTGAGTTTGTAGATGGAAAATTTCAGTCGGTAAAGTTCGTCAGTTTTTTTTTCAAGGTAAATGTCGTCATCTGCTTTGGCTTGAACATTTTTAATTTAAAGAAAACGACGTCATCTGGTGTTTTAAACCAAATGACATTATTTTCTTTAACTTAAAACTGACTTGAAGAAACTCCCCTTTTCCCCCCACCTGCGTCATCTCCTTTTTTCTTCTTCCTCCTGTGTCTCCGACGTTCTCCTCTTCGGTTTGTTTGTCATCGGCTAGGTCTTCTACTTGTCGTCTTCTCCAGTCATTGTCGTATTTCATGGAGGTATTTTCGTGGATGTATTTTCATATATTGGATGATAGTTATATTTGGGTATTTGATTGGAAAACAGCTTTAAGGTAGAAATGTTAGTGATAGAAGGGACAAGATGTGATTTTAGTTATAATATTGGATTTTTTTTATGCATATAAGGTGTTTGATGAAATGTCTGTTCTTTGAACAAATTTATTTGTGTGACTATTTGAGTTCTATCTGTTTCGTTGAATTAGAGAATAATGTATTTGTGTGACTATTTGAAGGGTATGCATAGTCTATAGAAAGTTGACTCATTTTAACCAAAAGTTAAGTGACTAGTGTCAAAGAAGAAAGCCAAGACATAGGTGAGCGATTTTGACAATCTAAGCAATACTTTGCCATTGTGTTTAGAGCTGTGACATGACATTAAAATTTGGGTATTCACTAGTAATTAACAAGCTATTATTGGAATAATTGAGACATAATACTACTAGCTGGATAATGTGATTTCCCTAGCTGCTTTACCAATGGTAAGATGAAGGTATGAAAATTCATAACATTATAAGGTGAATCTGGCATTACAATTTAGAGCAACAGAAAAGTGTAGAAAATTATAGGTGGAAAGCTTAATTTCCAAGTCACAGGAAATTATCTATGCGAAAATAATCTTATTGGAGAGTCTAGCATTCTAATTGTAAGAGTCTTTATGTAGACTTTTTGAGTGAAGACAAGCATAGTTGATGCCTTTCATTATAGCACTATATTATAGTTGTGTCATATAATGTGAGTATCATGTATCTAAAATCTATGAGTCCTAAAATTAACTAATTGAAACATAGAGCATATCTTTATCATATCTTTATAATTGATACATTTGTAGTATCAAACTATTGTTTTACGTTTAAAGCATAGAGATGCCATAACAGTTGATATTGAGCTCCACGAGTTATAGAGTTAAGACCTAAACTTGGTTTTCAATGACTTACGTCATGGGCTTATGTTGGACCCTGCTTCTGGAGCCTAACATTCGGAGTCATGAGAACGTCTACTTTTTGCTTGTTACCATGTATGGTTATTCTAATTAACCCTCATTAGTTATTCTCGATTCATCTTCATTCTCTGATACCGTAAGTGTCGGGCCCTATTTTTTAAATCATTCTTATACAGTAGCAAATATTCTATGCTCAAATTCCATCCAGATATTGAACATCTTAGAGGCTGAATCAAAATTTGACCTCTTCATATACTTTGTAAACCTACACCTTGAGTTTACTCCACATTGAAAATCATCTCGGTTGGAACCCTACAGATCTAGATATATTTAAAATGCCAAAATGTATTCAATAAAATAACACCAGTTCATACTATGCCAACAGATTCCTCCACTTTCCTTCAATCAAAACCTTTTTTTCCAATCAATTCAAAATGTTGCCAATTTTTAAAGAGAGGTATCAAAATGTATTAGGAGTCTATTCCTTCAAGAATCACTTCATTTGGAGGTCAAGTGATGAAGTTATGGCCAAAAGAATCAAGTATGTTTATGTCCTCAATCATATTGTACCTCTCTTGGGAGAATTGGCATAACTTTCTCTATGAACCTTAGATTGGGGTCTTTATTAGACTGTTTGAAAGAGAACTTCTAGATCTACAACTTTTGTGAAGACTCTAAAGTGAAAGTCAATCATCTATAGGGTCAAAAATGTGGCCAGATGATAGGATCAGATAAACTGACTAGACGACATGATGTCATCACCAGACGATATAACGTCACTAGAAGATACGTCATCACCAGACGATGCATCCTCACCAGACAACACGTTATCACTAGACGATACGTCCTATACTCCTGAACATCTCCACTTATAAGGACCATAACTTTTGACTCCGATATCCCAAAATTTCATACTTTATAGTATTGAAAAGCTAGAAAGACAAATTACAACTTCCATGAAAACAACTTGTCAAATTCATCCTAGATCAATCCAGATTTTTCCCTAAAGTCAGAACACGAATTTTTCCCTTATGGAAGACTTGAAATTTTGCACTGTGCAAACTTGGAATGTCCTAAGCATAAGCATTCAGCTAACAAAATGATTTCATTAAACTCTCAAATCTCAACTCATTTCTCTCATCACCCTCAACTACATCTGATCAATCATAATTCCTATCTTCCTTTCCGTGACATCTCACTTATGCGTACATATATATATATCAACGATTTATGTTCCAAAATCATCAACTTAAGATGATAATTTCTTCACATATATCTAATTTTAAATCACATCATCCATACACCATTCACATTTTATTAATATCAAAAGAATAAAGTTTTACAAATCTTTAATGGCATTCTAAGCCACATTACATCATCGTCTCAAAATGTCAAATTACAAAAGGTCCTTAAACAAACAAACTTCTTGCTTTCCCAAAATCAACTCAAACTACAAAATAGGCAAATTTGGAGAAATGCCCATTAGGCTCTTGATCACTTGGTCTCTTAGCTATCACCTGAAGATGGGATAAAAGGGGGGTGAGCTTGAAAGCTTGTGGGTAACAGTTTATAACAAAAAAAACAAGCAAAAGCTTTGAAAACATTTACTTGTCATAGAAAAACACATGTTTCTCAAATTCTTATCATATAGTCAAATCCTTCAACTAAAAAACATGAATGCATCAAACTTGTTCACATATCATAAGAACATAAGCACATCAGAATGGTTTGGGTGGATCCAAAACAGAACGTATTACACATTTTCCCTAAGGGTCCTATGTAGTTGTGAATAGAACGTACTAATGCAATCCCACATAATGGTTTTGTGTAGCCGTAAACTTATGGGAGTCCATGAAGGAGCTCCATGCCACTAGCGGGCAGGCGGGAGAAGCCTTTAACTTGATCAACATGTACGTGACTTAACTTAGGGGACCACCACAAACATACATAATCATGTATTTCACATCTTGTAAACATGTTGCCCAAAATGACACTTTTCTGAATCTTAACTTTTCATAGACATGAGATATTTCGAAAATCATTTCCAAAAACCTAATTTCATAAACTTGCATCTTTTCAAAAAGAATCATTTCCAAAATCTTTTCAAAAATCATCAACACAATTCATGTAGAAAACATATAACAATTTCTCAATTCATTCAAGAAGCAATAGATGCAACACTTATGATGCAATTGAAATCAGTAAACTTTCTTGATTCAAAGAAAACATGTAGTGGCTTATTTACTCTATTATAAACATGTACCCACCTTTATTTCCTTGCTTATAGGCTTGCTCAAAATATCTCTACTCTTGCTTCTCTTGTCTTTTTTGATTTCCTTGATTCTTCACCAAATGACGAGATCTTTGGCTCAAATGGAAGCTCTACTCTTCCTCTACCTTTTTCCCTTCTTGAACAACTTCAAAATCTCTCTTGAAGGCCAAGAAAATTAGAACCCTAGCTTGTTTTCTCTTCTTTTCTCTCAACCATTGAAATCCCTCTTCTTTCTCTTTTTGATTTCTCTTCTTCTATCCCCATTTCATGTTTTCTCCTTCTCTTAAATGTAAGGCTACATTTTCCTCTTCCAATCCTACCTGTAATGAGTGTGCAATGTCCATTTTATCCTTCCTTATATGCCTTATGTTCTTTATCCTTAAGTGTCTTGCCAAAAACACCCTTGAACATTCTTATAACCTTAACACTTTAATTCCATTTACCCATTCAATAAATCCTACTAATTTTGACATAATAATTAACTCAAAAAATTTAATCTATCAGAATCTCAAAAATCATTTAAATCGTGTTTATCATCAAGAAAACATTTCGGGGGCCAACAGCTTAGATGCCCAATGATAGCAAACGATGTCTTATGATTAGCAACTAAATGGAGAGAAGATTATTGTTTTCCTGTGAACAATTTTTAATAGTTCCATCATTTAAAAACAAGTAACCAACCACATCTAAACTCCTTGTCACTGCAAAATTTTCACCAAGATAAATAACTTTAATATAAGATTAATAGAAAATATAAATGATAAACAACAACATAGATATCAATTCATAAGAGACAAATTAGTATTGGCTTTTCCCACAGAAAGCACAAATAAGTATTCGTAACTAAACAACTTTAGTTTCTCAAGATGATCACAAACCATAGGTTCATAAATGTTCAATGTTGGACTGCTTTGTTTGTGTAACACCCCACTCCTGCATGACTCGAACCCGATATCATTGGTGATATCCGAGTTCGTGCCCTACGAGGGTGGCGTACTACATCAGTCAGTAGATCTCAGTAAAAATCCTTTTTTTTATTATTTAAAACATTCATTCCATCTGACTGCATATACAGTAATTCCAAGTGCACAACTGATACTGTGTATCAATCCTATTATGCATGAACAGTACTAATTATTCCCTATCAATCCCATCCTATGACAAATTGACTATTTTACCCTTCCAGTAGGGGGTGGGATGTTACAATTTGTATGTTAATATTATAAATATTTATATTTTTCACATTGCAACTTATAGCTTGGAGTAAAAGTTGGGTCTTGTATGGGATAGATTTGTAATTTATTGGCTAATATGTTATTGATTATTGCTTGGTTGTATGAACTCATTTGTTGGCAGTATTTCTATTTTCAAAAAGATTGAAGAGAAGCTTTAGTAGGCATGCAAATGACATTCATTTCTTGTATTTTTGACAATGTTAACAATGATTTTCCACACATTTTAATCAAATTTGTATCTGTTTCTATATTTTGCAGCGCAGTCATTTTGTATCTTTTTACTTCATTAAAAATAGAAATTTTATCAACCTTTTTATATTTTAAAAGGCAAATGACTAGATTTTCTTGCATGACAAGTAAGACTTTTGAACATGAATTTATATCAATTTATGTACTGCTTTGAAATTCATTGTCTTATTTGCTTTGTTTTGGATATCTTATTTGGCCTTCAGCTCATTCTAGCTCCGTCATCATCTTCTTTCACGTACTTCAGGAAGATCCTTCTGCGTGTCGATTGAGGTAAGTGATTTTGTTATTTACTATATTTTTGTGTACTTGGTTTAATTTAGGTATTTGTTTGCCGTTTGAACTTCCCATTTAAGCTTCCTACATTTTTAATTTAAATGGACTGCACCAATCGAAACTTGTTTGTGATATGAACTTTGGTTTATCATTGAATTAATATAAGATGGGTTTGAATTATAGTTCTAAATTATTTACCGATGGAAAATACAAGTGCGTCGGTAAAATTCAATATATTTACTGACAGAACACTACAAACTATTGAATTTTTAATATGGGAAGAGTATAGAGTCCACTTACAAGAATTGGGCTTGGGTCAACTATTGTCCAAATAACTAGAATTAGTTGTTTGGATAGTTGACCCTTACCACTTATAAACCCTTTATCATTTTTATGTTTAGTCAATATGGGACATTCTAACACTCCCCCTCAAGTGCAACTGGGAATGGACATCCAGTTGTCACTTGAAATATACGCAGTGGTAACCGGACCGGGCCGCTGGGAATGGACATCCAGACGGACAACCGAGAAATTCATAATCTGGACCAAACCTGCTCTGATACCATGTTGAATTTTAATATGGGCAGAGTGTAGAGTCCAAATACAAGAATTGGGCTTGGGTCAACTATTGTCCAAATAACTAGAACTAGTTGTTTCGATAGTTGACCCTTACCACTTATAAACCCTTTATCATTTTTATGTTTAGTCAATATGGGACATTCTAACACAAACCGTCAGTAAAATGTAAGATATTTACTAACGAAACAAAGAGTAACCGTTCTAGTATTGGCAGTCGTCACCAACTTTACTGTCAGGATTTGTTGAACCGTCAGTATACTCACTAATAGCCAATCATAACCGTCAGAAATTTTACCAACGGAATAATCAATATAGTCGGCAACTATTCTAATGGAAAGGAAAAGTTCGTAGGTAACTTTATTGAATGTCACAGCCAACTATCAGTATATTCACCGACGGTTACATTTTACATTCGTTGGTAAATTTACCTATGGTCGTTTTAACGATGCTTTTGTTCGTCGATTGATTCCTTCGATAATTTATATTATCGATGGAATCTAAACGTTTTCCAACAGTAATATCTGTAACTAAATGACATTTTTCTTGTAGTGTCTGTTGTCTCCTCTCTTACATAGGTAGTTGTCAGCCACCATTATGCTAGCCCGCTATTGAACCACATGTCTCCACCATCAGACCACCTGCCGACTTCATCTTTTATGATCTGTTCTTCTTAACATACCTGACAAATAAGTTTTCTCATAATGAAGTAAATATTCTAGAACGAAACTATGAGGTTGTCTAATCTTCAAACATAGTTTATTCTAAGACCTACTTCAGCTTTCTCTCACATCTTGCTCCCTAAAGTTGAGCGCAGAATAACCAGAGCAGTACCTAAAGGAGACTATCTTTGGTATTTGGTCTCCGGTGAACTAGCTTGTTAAGCTTTCTTTCTTAGTTGGGGTTCATGAGAATACTGGTGATTAAGCTATGGCCAAAGCTTTGGACTAACTATTATATGTAGAAAGAGTCCATATGAGTTATGATAGATGACTAACTTATTGATTGTTTTACTAGATGAATAAGTGAATTGCTACTCAGAAAGAAAATTATTACATAGAATTAGTTGTATTGGATTGAGCTTTTGGATTAATTCTTATTTAGTAATTTATTAAATAATTCACATATCAAATATTATTTTGTAAATTATTATAAAATGATGCATCTTTTTTTAATTTACATCTAAATTAAAACATTTTTTGCAAATTTTTTGTATGTATATAAATTCATTTAATTTATTAATGAAAATCAAAATCTAAAATAAAAATATAATAAGCTTTATCATATAAACCAAAACAAAGAATTTTGGAATAATTTATAAAATAAATAATTCTTTTCTATGATATAATGAAGAATTATTTATAATCTTAAAAAAATTTAAGAACTATTTTATAAATTTAAAAAATTATCCAAAATGATACCAATATTATTCGGTATTTGTACATTATCAAAACCAAACAAATTATGGACTTTTCTTTTCTTTTTGGTACGGATCTAATCAGATGGAGTATATAAGCATGTTATGAAACTACTATACTTTTTTCTACTTCTTTGAAACCAAAACTAAACTCTAACAAGGATATCAAACAGATTCCCTAACATATGTTGTATAGAGTGATTTATTCCTACTAATCCTCCTTATCAATTGTAAGTAGTTAACCCAATCTATTGTAGCCCTAATATATGTAACTCTTGTATGTCTTGACTATAAAGCAATAGACTACTACTGCCAGTTGGTAGTGTAAAAATCTCAATTATGTTTCATGGTATCAGAGCCACCAAGCCTCCTCATCAAGCAAACCTCTCTTCTTCTAGAAGATTCACCTCTGTCTCTCTTTCCTTCAACCCCACTTCTTCTCTCATCCTAATCCCTTCACTATGTCAACTGAAAATCAACTTATTGTCACAACCAGAACCCTAGCCCTTCCTCTCGCCCCTCTTAATCATCAAATCTTCTAATAATTAACTTTTACCAATTTTCACTCTTGGAAGATGCAATTTGATATTCTTCTAAACATCTACAATCTGAACAATCACATCGACTCTAGCCTAGTCTCTACTGCCATGGTTGATGGGCAACCAAATACTCTTTACACCAATTGGATTTGCAAGGATAAACTCGAACTCAGTTGGATTATGAGTTCAATCAGCGATCCTTTTATTCAATAAGTAGCCGGAGCAGCCTCTACCTAGAAGGCTTGGAATTGTGTCGCTGCCGCCTACGCATCTAGCTCAAAGACACAGATCAATCAGCTGAAGCGAAAGTTAATGAGTCTATAATAAAGTAACGACTCAATCACTGCTTATGTTCATCGAGCCAAAGGTTTGGCTAATCAATTGGTTGCTCTTGGTAGCCCCGTCTCGTTAGATGACTTAGTTAGTCATGTTATGGAATGTCTTGGACCAATCTATCATCCCTTCATGCATGTTCAAGAAGCATAATTGACCTCTATCAATTTTGATGATTTATATGGATTATTATTGAGTAAAGAGATGCAGATTGAACGAGGCAACAGTCTCGGTGATACCCTTAATGCTTCGGCCAACATTGGTGCCCATAAAGGCCATGGTCACAACAACTTTCATAGAAGGGGTGGTCATTTCACCGCAGGTCGTGGTGTCCATGGCCAGCCACTTTAAGGTGACTCACTGGACAATGGTGGCTAGTCCATCCTAGGTAGACCACCAAATCAGTCTTGACCTAAAACTGATATACGTACAATTGTTTGTCACGATTATGGAGGAATCGGACAACTCCCAACTTCAGATGTTGCTGTGCCTCCTCTTTTACTTTCCTCAACACAAAAGAAGGTGGATTCAGGGGCCATTCATTACCTCACCTCATATCTAGGCAACCTCGCACTTCATACGGAATATGATAGCATCAAAGAAGTAATGATTGGTGATGGTAAATCTCTTCTATCTCTCATATTGGTTATTCACTTGCACAGTCACAAAATGCCTCTTTTTCTTTAAAAGATATGTTATATATACCTGCTATTAATCAAAACTTACTGTTTGCCAATTCGCTCATAAAACATAATCTCTTTTCGGTTACGTTCTTTAATGATTCTTTTGTTGCAAAGAATTTGATTACAGGACAGGGTCTCTGTAAAGGCATGAATAAGGATGGTGTTTACTGGCTGCCTCCCTCAATCACACCATAATTCTCACAAGTTCGTGCTTCTATTGCCATTTCAACTTGGCATCAACATTTTGGTTATGTTAATAATAAGACGGTTCTTCAAATTCTTAAGAATAGTCAGCTACCTTTTGTTAAGTCAGACAAACATTTGTGTCATGATTACTCTGTTAGCAAAATTCATAAGCTACCAATTACTTTATCTCTACGTAAAGTTAATGCTCCATTGGAATTAATCTGCAGTGATCTCTAGAGGCCATCTCCCTGTGAATCAGTTGATGGAAGCAAATACTATATTCTCTTTTATGATCATTTTAGCAAATAGAGTTGAATTTATTTTGTTCGCTTCAAGTCTGAATTAAGAAGTATTTTTATTAAGTTTCATCACTTTGTTGAACATTTCTTTAATTGCAAAATCAAATGTTTTCAATCAGGTTGGGTGGCGAATATTAAGCCCCACGATAGTACCTTGAATACATCTAGATTTCTCATCATGTGAGCTATGCCTACATGCCCAAACAAAATGACTGTGTTGAATGAAAACATCATCATATCATTGAGAATGCTTGTTCCCTACTTATTGCAACATTTGTGTCTCTTGAACATTGATTGTTTTCTGTCGACTACGGCAACTATGTCATCAATAGGCTTCCCACTCCTTTATTGAATCATAAATATCCTTTTGAAATTTTATTTAATGCTAAACCTGATTACACTTTTTTTAAAACCTCTGGATGTCTCTGTTAACCTTGACTATGACACCATGCACCAAATAAATTACAACCGCGTTCAGTCAAGTGTGTTTTTATGGGCTATAGTAAACTTTATAGGGGATAACGTTGTTTTGATTATTCAAATAATAAGGTCTATGTTTTTCATCATGTTATTTTTGACAAAAATTGTTTTCACTTTACAACATTCCTCTCAACACGACCAACTGAACTGCCATCCTCGCTTTCAACTGAACTATGCCATACTTCCACCTCTCCCTCATATCTACTGCATGCTCCTGCTCCTGCTCTTAAACCAGCAACTACACCTTCTTTGTCACCCCAAGCCGCACCTCTTATGTCTTTCACGTCAGTTAATGCTCTGCGTCCCTCATCGTCTACATACTTTTCACCATCCCACGTCACTCTACTGATAGATAAGTCCCCCAT
Organism: Erythroxylum plowmanianum; assembly: GCA_025531925.1. Taxonomy (NCBI): domain Eukaryota; kingdom Viridiplantae; phylum Streptophyta; class Magnoliopsida; order Malpighiales; family Erythroxylaceae; genus Erythroxylum; species Erythroxylum plowmanianum. Next base: position 13,707,552 of record JANVCQ010000008.1, on the reverse strand, counting down.
CCTCTAGCCAGCGCAATCCCATTCCTCTTCTAATTTACATTCGCATGATATATCTGTTCATGATACTTTTCCTTTGATTAATTTAGTAGTTGATATTACGTCTTCTTCCTTACAGCACCATCTCACGTCTACTCATCCGATGGTTACATGGTCCAAAATGAATTCTCTCCCTCCACCATGTATTTTTGAAGCAGTTGTTTCTGTCCCTCCTTTATTCACACTCGAGCCTACACCGACCACGTATTGATAAGTAACTCGTAGTTAGTACTGGTGACAAGCTATGCTTGAGGAGTACAATGCTCTTCTCACTAACAAGACTTGGGATCTTGTCCTTGCCACACAAGCCACCAACCTAGTTGGTTACAAATGGGTCTTTCATACCAAGCAAAATCTGGATGGCTCTGTAGCTCGCTACAAAGCTCGATTAATTGCCAAAGGGTTATATCAGCATCTTGGTGTTGATTATACGTAAACGTTCAATCCCGATATACGTCCTGCCACCATTCTCTTAATTCTTACCATTACTATTAGTAAAGGTTGGACTCTTAAATAGCTTGATGTCTCTAATGGTTTCCTTTATGGTTCTATTGATGATCAGGTTTATATGGAGCAACCTCCCTATTTTGTTGACAAGCACAAACCTCATCATGTTTGCCTTCTTCACAAGTCTCTTACAAACTCAAGCAAGCTCCTCATAGTTGGTTCAACTATCTTAAACAAGCCTTAATAACCTATGGTTTTTCCTCCTCCCACACTGATCCCTCTCTTTTTTATTTTTCTCATGGTCATTCTAATCTCTTGTGTTCTAATCTCTTTTGTCTTGTGTATATTGATGATATCATCCTCACTGATAGTGATTCTCACCTAGTTTTGGATGTTTTCTCCTGTATGTAGGCTCAGGTTGTCATCAAAGACTATGGCTCACTCCTCCATTTCCTTGGTGTTGAAGCAACTCCCACTCATTGCAGATTATTACTCACTCAACACAAGTACATCTAAGACCTTCCCTCCACTACAAAAATCTTGGACGCCAAGCTTATTATCTCTCTGTCCGATCTTTCTTTTCTCACAGGTACAAATTCCTCGAAACCTTTCACTAAAGCTTCCCTTTATCGATGAGTTATCGGTGGTCTCCAATATCTTGGAATCATTCACCTGAATATTGCATTTGCAGTCAACAGAGTTGCACAGTACAGTCATTAACCCACTCTTCTCTATTGGAAGCAAGTTAAACGCATGCTACGTTATCTTCCTGGCACTTCCTAACATGGGTTACTTATTCGACCTTCCTCTTCTCTGGCTCTTCATGCCTATTCTGATGCAGATTGTGGCAGTTCTCTTAAAGATTGCAAGTCAACGATATGATTTGTCATTTTTGTTAGACCTAACTTGATCTCTTGGTCGTCTCGAAAACAACAAGCGATTTCTAGCTCATCTACTAAGGCTGAGTATCATGCACTTGTTACTACTATGAGTGAGCTCTAGTGGCTCTTTTCACTATTACGCGAAATTCAATTTTCTACATCTCAACCTCTTACGTTGTGGTGTGATAATTTGGGAGCTACATATTTGACGACAAATCTTATATTTCACTCAAGATCTAAACATCTTGGGATTGAGTTCCCCTTCGTCTGCGATCTGGTTACTAAAAGTCGCCTCCTTATACGTTATATTTCTACCAAGGATCAGGTTGCTGATGTGATGACCAAATCAATGACAAAAGGTCGTTTTCTTCTTTTAAGGGACAAGTTGATAGTGGCTCCCACTGCTAATTTGAGGGGGAGTAATAAGGATATTAAGCAGATTCCCTAGCATATTCTTTATAGAGTGATTTACTTCTACTAATCCTCCTTACCAATTGTAAGTAGTTGACCCAATATGTTGTAACCCTAATATACGTATCTTTTATATGTCTTGACTATAAAGTAATAGACTGCTGCTACCAGTTGGTAGTGTAAAAAACTCAATTATGTTTCAAACTCATCGACGACTGTCTTAATCCATGCCACATTGAAACCTGAAAACTCCTCCTTTGCTCTCTCTTGTCCTATCTTAGATAGCTGAAAAAGTAGGCATCTTTTCGCCTCATATAAAGTGTCTACCTTATCCTAATTCACAATGTATACATTTTTTCTTTGTTCTGATTCTTGTTTTGTTGACCTAATAGGATATAATTATTAGCTAACCATTTGATTTCTTTTGTTTGTTATTTATATCTCGCTAGATAGTTTATATTTGTATAAACTATTTCCTTCTTTCGTTTTCCTTTCCAATTAGCCTTTAAAATCTGTTAGGCTAGTTAGTTATATGCATGTGTTCTTCTCTATAACTATCGATTGTTGTAAATGTTGTGCCCTTTATGTTGCATTATTTGTTCAAATTTAATGCCATCCTCATTTGACTAGTATCCGAGAATATCTTACACTATTCAACTCTATAATTATGAACTTGGATTTACCTTTTCAATTCTGAGATGCTCTATGCTGTACAAAACTGAAATTTGGGCATCTATCTTTATGTTTTGCTTTATTGTTCTCTGTATTAATTGTGCCCTTAAAAGTTTAAATAACATGTTCTAAATCCTAATAAATTCTATGTTTTATGTTGTCTTAAAGCTTTGTTTGCCTTAATTCACTATAAAAAATGAAGTTTAGCGACAAAAATTACCGACGAAAATTCTACACATTTTGTCAGTATGCTAAGTTAGCGATGGAATTTACTGACTAACTATGACATCGGAGAAATGACCGTAGGTAATAATTTGCAATGGATCACAATAAGTCCATTATAAATTTACCGACAAACATTTTGTGTTACCATTGGTGAATATACTGATGGTTATTATTTCGGTCGATAAAGTTACCGATGAAAAAAGATTTGTCCGTCGGTAAGTTAATGACAACATTACCGACAGTTATTAGTTATTTGTCAATAAATGAAATAGATTTTACAGATAAACTTTGTTTTTCCATCGTTAAATTTACTAAAAATGTTTTAAATTTTTTTTCCTGCATTTAATTTTATTTGATGATCTTATGGTTGATGCATAAAAATACAGTACATGTGAGATCAATGAGAGATTAAAAAAGTGCATTTTTCATGCTCTTACATATTGTTAGCATACACGCATGTGAATTTGAATTTTGCACGCATTAAAATGACTGTATATGCATTCATTGACATTCCAGTTATAATTGATTGATATATGTGAAAGGTGATTTATATTGAGAATTTGTGATTTAATTATATGGAAAACCAATTCGGAGAGTGAATTTATGGATTTAGAATTTTTGAGGAATTTTTAGTAGAAATTTCCAAAATTATTGGATATTATTGGATTAGGAAAAATGCCACTTGGTGAGTAAATTGATGAATGGAAATAAAGATGAGAGTTAAATGATATTGAAGAATTTTAGAGATAATTGGAATGAAAAAATGGGAGATATGGGACTAGTTCAATAAGAACTTAGTTAGAGCCTTAGATGTTAGATAAGTAATAAGTGTCACTTATCTAGTTCAACTTTTAGCATACAGTTACTTTGAAAGACCAAGTATAGTTCCTGTCTTAAAAATATCTTCTTCGTGGTTGTCTTCTTCAAGCTTGTTTCTTTACATAGAGTTTTTCATCAAAACTCCACCAAAGAAAAACCTTGTTCTCGTCTACCCTTTCGATACTCTCAACTTCGGTTTTCTTTCATTTTCCTCAAGAAAAATTGAAACTTGCCAACTTCCATAATGATGTACGTGAGTTGCATGAAGATTAGGGCTTCTTGAGATTTTGACGAAGTTAAAGATTTAACCAGTAAGTATTGAGTAAATCCTTATAAGTTGATGATATATGTATTAAATTTGGTGAATTAGTTGATATTCCATATTCATGAGAAAAATATACACTTTTCATGTTCTTCGTGACTATAAGATGGAAATGTGGATTTGTTGATTTTTCGATTTTGATGACAAAATGTTGTAAGAGGTTGTACAAATGATTTTTGGAATTGAAAGTTCTTAGAAAATAGGTATAACTAGGTGCTGAAACTTTTTGAAGAAAACAGACGTGAGGGCTCTGTTTTCACTGTGTATATATATGCATGTACGTGAGTTTTGAGAGTTTTAGAGATGAACAAAAAAAAAGAATTTTGAGTTGAAAAATAGTTGTAAGATGAAGTTTTGAGATTAAAAAGATTGCTTAAATGATAGCTAAAGGAAGACATTTAAAAGAATGCAGAAAATGGAAAATGTACAAAGGATGAAAAAGTGCAGCAGTGAAGAAATGTCAAAAATGACGAAATGCATAAATGATCTTTTTCTATTCTTGATAATTTTGTTTAAGTGTGGATTTTGGATTTTGTTTGTGAAAGATTAGAGTTGAATGGAAGTTAGTGAGGAAAATGCAAAATATACATGAGATAAAAAAATTCAGCAATAGAAGGAAATTTAGAAAATGAGAAAGATGAGAGATGAATTTTTGAATTTTTAATGTTGTGCTTTAATTTGGATTTTTGGAGTGGATTGTGAATGATTTTGTTGCATAGAAGTTGAAAATGTAGTAAAGATGAGTTAGAGAAGTTGATTAAGAATAAAAGAAAGAAGAAGAAAAGAATGCAGAGGTTCGGAAGGAGAGGGTAACTCGGGATCATTTAGAAGAGAGGATAGGAAAGCACGATTGTGCTTGTGCACGATTGTGTCTTCCTTGGTTGGTAGAAACTCTGAACAACTTTCAATCTTTTGGCAATATCTTGTTCTTCTAACCTCTAAATGACATGGGACTTGAACCATTGGATTCGTAACATATTGATTTACATCTCCACCAAAAATATTAGCCATATGGAATCATTCGAGAGACATTGGGTGATAATATTGAGACAGAAATGATGAAGAAAAAGTTGAGAAAAATGGGTAAAAATGTGATCTGAAACTTCCATGATTAAATTGTACTGATCTAGGAAGATTTTGACAAAATTGTCTTCATAAAAGTTGTCGATCTTTCTTTTAGATTTTTAATGATATCATCATCATCATCACACCCAGTTTGAAGTTTCGTATTAAAGTAGGGTCTAGGGAAGTCTGATACTATGTAGCCTTACCCTTACATAGTAGAGAGGCTGTAAATCTGAAATTTGTGGGTTTTGGATTGAAAGTTATTGGGATTCGAAGTGAAGGTGAGCGATTGGGAAGCCGTGATCGTGGATGTGACGTTGCGAAATGTTACTTTCCACAACGTTTTTAGGAAACATCATGGATGTGACGTTGTTTAAAACGTCATATCTTTCAGTGACGTTTTTTAAAACATCGTGAAATGTCAGTATTTTCTGTGATGTTTTATAAAAAATATCGCAGAATTTTTTTGCTTACACCATATTCCGTGATATTTTTTGTGACATTTTTTAAAACATCGCAGAATGTATTTTATGAGATTTTGTGATGTTTTTAAAATGTCACATATTATCCTATTTTCTTGTAGTGAAAATACAATCTTAATTTGATACCTTATATATTTATATTATATAGCTTAATATGT
>JANVCQ010000008.1:13674135-13694463 GCA_025531925.1 Erythroxylum plowmanianum | reverse complement strand
AGGGTGAATTTTGATGATGGCCAAAACTTCCTCTTCTTCCTCTCTTTTCTCCTTTCTTCTCCTTTCTTTTAATTAAATCAAAATGTGTTAAGTCCTTAGAAATGTTATGCACGGCCATAAGTGAAAGAAGCATTTAAAATATTGACTCTTCTTTGACCAAACATGGTGAATTTATCATTTTACCCTTAGGTTGTATGAAATTACCATTATACCCTCCAAACTTTTCTAAATTTGCAATTAAGCTCAAAGTTTAGAAATCTCCAAAACTTTTATTTTTATTTTAGTCCTTGACTTTTGGAAATAATAACTAAGCCCCTTAACTTTATAAAATTATATGTTGGTCCTCCAAAAATTGAAAAATTACGTTTAAGTCCTTTGACTTTTAACAATTTGCAAATAAACCCTTATATACATCAACTCTTCCAATTAAACTTTCTAAGTTTCCAATAAATCTATAAATCTTGTCCAATCACCTCTAATACATTAGGACACATTTAACTTAACCACCATAGTCATATCCATCCAATGGACTCGGTTTTACACATTTAGAAGCTTATATGTCGGAAACCTCTAAGATTTCGCATACTGATGAATAAGTTCATGTAAGGTTATGTAACATTATAAATCATTGGCATAAATACCAAAGGGATTCAAATTCATCTTTGAACTCATATACAACCATGCATATATCAAAATACATTAGTATCTCCAAATACAGAACAATCACTAAAGGGCTCAAAAAGTTCGGCGTTACAAGTCCTCCTCTCCACAAAAGAGTTTCGTCCTCAAAACTCCTGAGTCGAGAACACAAATAAATGGGGGTACTAATGTCTCATAGTATCCTCAAGTTCCCCTACCATCTCGCACCGATATGACAAAGTTTGATTTATGGATTTCAATACCAAAACAACGTAGTTTAGTTAAACTTAATTAAGTCTGCCATGTATAAATAATTATAATTAAAGAGATTTAATTTTAGTAAAAGACTGTCATGATTTTTCTATTTAAAGGGAAGAGTTTTTTAGAAGCTAGCACTTTTTTGTCTTCTTCCTCTCAAAGTAGTTTGGGAATTGCTCTATGGATATCATCAAAGGCTGGACAATTAGACAGCTCGTGATTGATCAATCAGAAAAAGTTTCATCGATTTCTCAAGAGAAAGCAAACAAGGTACGATTTCTAAATCGATTTGTGTTTTATTCAAGTTTAATCAATTATCGAGATCCACTTGAAATCTGTAAAAAAATTTGTTTTCCACTGCGCTCGTGATTCGATCACGGTTGGATTCTAACAATAATAAAGAAAAAGGTCGGCAACAGCTCTTCTCATTCACTTGTACTTTCTTTTTGGCATTCGTCATGTACTACACTTATCCTTCCATATAAACTTCAAGCTATTAGCAGATTCGATTTTCCTTGAGGGGGCCAAAAGACAACTTATTCAACCCAGAGAATATTTCTTCTTGGGTTTATAGAATTTCTCTGTTATACCTCATTCTTTATTGCACTACTGTATTTGGGTCCCTTATCCTTTTCTTTTCTGCTTAACTTATAGCTGTGGCAAAACATATTTGTCTACCTTGTTCTGTAAAACCCTTGATGTCATATTATCCTACTGATGATATGGTATTTCTTGCTTCCCTCTTATCTTGTTCCTTCATACTTTCTTCTTCCCCTTCAAAGAACTCTCTGAAACCATATAAATGGACAAAGAGTAGATTGACAGAAACTTTGTTTTGAAGCTTTAGCTGCACATGAACTTATAATAGGTATAATGCACGTAACCACTCACTTCTATATTGACAGGAAGTAGTGAATTTAACTAGTAGGATGTATTAACTGCAGAATGTCTGCCAAATGAATGTTTCTACCTTTATAATTCTCTGTTGTTTTCACAGTTGAACACAAGAAAAGATGTCTCCAAAGTTATATCCACCTTCTTAGATGACAATCCAGAACTACAAAAGCAAATTGGATGTATAAATGGAATATTTCAACTCCTTGATTGCCACCAATTCCTCTGTAGTGGTTGCCGTATGGGTGGCCCATATTGCAAGAGCCTTCCATCAGGTACCTTTGATGTAACAACATTTTTTTTCAAAAGATGTAACAACATCTGAAAAATCCAAATGATGTAACAATTTCGTAAAAATCTCTAATTTGATCATAGTTGCTTGTAATTGGGTTTGTTGATTACTTGATATAAAACAACTGTATTAATAATTGTTAATTTTTCAGCACAAACAAAAAAAATAAATACGAAATAAACAAATCAACACTAATATTTGTTAACGCAGTTCAACACACCTTGCCTAATCTGCGGGACTCTTTGCCAGCTTAATTATTTCACTAACGACAATAATTTTATACAAGGCTTTACTGAGCTGATACCACTCAACCCTTAACACTATTCCTTGTCCTCACAACCTGTGAAAGGATTTCACACCTAATAAGACGAGTGTTTCATACTAACATCAACATAAGATTTTGTCAAATAATGTTTAATGATAACGAAACAAAATAAAGAACTCAAGTAATTAAAATAAATTGGAACCAAAATGAAAACACTTAAAGTATAACGAAACAGCTTCCCTATAATTTAACTCCTTCCAAGACGGGATCTGAAAAATGTTCACCAATTAAAAAGCCTTAATCTATTGCCCAGATCACTTGAAGCTCCAATTGAAATCGACACCAATCAATTTACTGATCATCAATAAGAAAACCACAAAGAAGAAACACACCACCCACTATAAATTAACTTTGTCTCTTGCCACTCATCACTATAGCCAACATGAGGCGATCCTATTAAAGAATAAAGACTTGGGTTGCATGAAGAACTCAATTGGAAGTGAACCATCTCATCACGTTTTCGACAATCATCAAAGAGAACATCAACAAAACACCCTCGTATATAAGAACAAAGACTTAGATTGCATAAAGAAAGCAATTGGAAGATAGCCACTCACCCATCCTATACGTCAATCATCTCTTGTGGCAATAATGTATTTACGACAATAATAAGAAAAAGAACCTTGATAGAACACCACCGTAGGCACATGCAAGAATAAGATACTCACATCATGCAAGAAGTCTTCACGTTGTAGAATTCTTCATTCATCACACCTTTTAGTCACATGATGCATATCCACATCTTTACAAGATTTAGCCTTTATCCAAGTCAAACCCAATGTATCTTCTACCTTATCTTGATTTGAATTTGAAGTCTTTCATTATCTAGGAGATTTAATTATCAAAAATGTCAAAATTAAATAATAAGATATATACCATATATCTTAACGATCTCCCCCTTTGTTGATATTTTTTGTCACGAATAAGAAACTCCCCCTAAATAAAATAATTGGACATATAATCCATATGAGAAAAAGAACTCCCCTTCAATCCAATATCAAGTTCTAAAGAACATCTATCATATTCTTCAAGTTTAATAAACATCTAAAGAAACAATATTGAAAATTATCCAATCATCTGAATTTCTCCCCCTTGGGACAAAAAAGATGTCAAAAAGCAAGACTAATAGTCATGGAGATACCTTAAAATCTCCTCTTGAATTGAACAGCCACTAAAAACAATCTAATGTCTCCCCCTTGGGACAAAACAATGTCAAAACAAGAATGTCTTTAATGTGATCAATCTCAGCAAATAAAAAAGCATAAAAATCAACAGTAGGTGCAGCAGAAGCATCATAAGCATCATAAGCATGCCAAGATAACAATTTACCACCATTCAAAACACTACCAAAGTATCATTACTCACATCAAAGCCATCCATATATGACTGATTAAATTCAAAAACTCCCCAAAATGCATCCAAAGAATTATAATCAAACTTAATCAGTCTCCTCATTATATAAACCAGATGAATGCGAATTGTCCAAATTCATATAGGCTACGATATAGAGAGAAACCAAGATAAAACTTAAGAAACCCAAATTATAAAAATATTTGAATCTTCCTATAGGTCTCCAATCAAGCATTAACATATTCTTGACATAATTCCATAAATCAAAATCCAAAACCCAAGCTTTCAAATCATCAAGGAAAGTCCCATTCTCATATCAAATTTACTGTTCAACCAGTAAAGAAAAATCCAAACGCACACCAATCAACTGAATTCTTAAAATACCCATAAATAAAAAGCCTAGATGATAACTCTTTCGAACCCCCTTTTTTTGTTTTTAATAAACAACATCAATATACTTAAAAAATTTAAAGCACACAGTACTTGTGTCTCTTGAAGAAATTCAAACCTGAGCTGATTCTTCGTCATATTATCTCGGTCATCAATTGTTTGGTTAATTTCTTCTTCTAAAGCAACTGACTTATCGTCAGTCTGAACAATTTCTTCAAAAGCAGCAACTAACTATGAATTTGGACAATTTCTTATTTTCCCTTCACTACGTCTTTGTACTTATAACTGACCCTTTCTAACCTAAGTATGTTTTGGCAATATAGGTTGCTACTAGAAACTTAATAGAGAGTATTTAGATTTTCAATTTTGAACCCTTTGAAACATCATTTGCAACAACTTGTAACATTTTTTATCTTATATGCCCGATTACTCTACAGAAGTGACATGTAGGTATGAACCTCCGATTTTTCTTTAAGATTTCAGTTTGGACAGATCTGGTCGTACCAATGTTTTCATCATTCAACTTAAAACATTCACCTTCATAACTAATGCCTTGAAGGTCTCCTTTAGTCTTATAAGTTTCCAATAACTTTTCTAACATTTCGGTACCTCCATTTAACATTCTTATTCCCTTTTCTATACTAATCAGCTTCAACTTTATTTCATTAAGCTCATCTATTGTAGATAATAACTTCTTCTCAAGGTCTTGAATGGTGTTCTTCATGGTAGAGTTTTCTTCTTTCAAATTCTTATTTTTCTGACATGTTTGGACTCATTTAACATACATTAACTCATAGGCTTCATAAGTATCTTCCTTTTTATCATGTGTAATACTAACATCACTATTATAATCTGAGATTGAGCTTTGAGTTGATTCATCTGCGTTTTTCTCAAAATTTTCTGATTTACTCACGTTTTCATCATCGGTTACTTCCTTTTTAGTTGTTGTTAAGCAAGTAACTGGACTTTTGTTGTATAAAGTGACTAACGCAACAGTATTCACAATTTCTTCTTCACTACCATACTCACTTTGAGATTCATTCTCACTCCAAGTGCTTGTATAGGACTTCCCTTTTCTCTTCTTTGATGTGTTAGCACATTTCACTTTCACATGTCCAAAACCTTAGACACTCATAGCATTGAATTTTCTTCACTTTTCTTTAACTCTTTTGAGTTTTAGCTTGTTGATTGAAGTTATTGTTCGATGAACTCCCACTGTTTTACCTAAACTCGGGTCTATCCTTCTTTACTTTCTTTAACCGTTGCTAAAATTTCTTGCCATCAACTTCATATCCTCATTCTCCTCGGATTCATCTTCGAAGTCAGTCACATCTTTACCAATCTCGGCTTGCAATGCCAATCCTTTGCTTTTCTCTCAATTATCCCTCAACAAATTCATCTCAAAGTTGGTAAGAATCTCAATTACCTTATCCAAAGACAATTCAGTGATATCATAGGCTTCTTCGATGGTTGCAATTTTTGATATGAACCTCATAGGCAACGATCTTAATGTCTTCTTAACTAGTTTCAGGTTAGAGTACTTCTTCCCGAGTTGATGTGCTTAGATTGTTATGCCACGTAGTCTCTCATGGAATTCTCCAATGGTTTCACTCTCATCCATCTTCAACTCTTCAAATCTCACAACCAACATCTGAAGTTTGGAGGCTATCACATATTTCGATCATTCATGTATAGTCTGCAAAGTGTCCCACATTGCTTTCACCGATTCACAAGCTGATATCATAACAAAATGACCTTCATCAACTACATTGAAGATGGCAGGCAGGGCTTGAGAATTTCCAAGCGCTCTCTCTTCTTCAACCCTTGTCCACTCAGATGCATCCTTAAGCATTGCTTCTCCCTTTTCATCAGTCGTAACTGGATGTGTCTAACCATTTAAAACCGAGTTCCATGCTTTTGTTCCTTCTGTCTGAATGAATACTCTCATCCATGATTTCCACATAGGATAATTTGAACCATCTAATAATAGTGGCCTAATGATTGATGCCCCTTCTCTTATAGCCATAATTGTGAAACAAGGATTTACATCGACTTGATGTACCAAATTCTGATTTGACCGCAGTTGCTTATAATTGTGTTTGTCGGTTACTTGATATAAAGCATTAGTATCAGTAACTGTTAATTTTTCAGCACAAACGGAAACAAAAAAGGTATTTACGAAATTAAATAAATCAACACCGATATTTGTTAATGCAGTTCGACACAACTTACCTACGTCTACGAGGCCCTCACTCGATTTAATTCCTTCACTAATGACAATAGTTTTATATAGGAATTTACTGAACTAACACCATTCAAACCTTAACATTATCCCTCATCCTCAAAATCCGTGAAAGAATTTCACATTAAATAATATGATCGCCTCGTATTATCCTCAATAGAGGATTTTCTCAAACAATGTTTAATAATAATGAAATAAAATAAACAACTCAAGTGATTAAAATAAATTGGAACAAAAACGAAAACACTTGAAATATAATGAAACAACTTCCCTATAATTTAACTCCTTCCAAGACAGATCTGAAAAATGTTCACCAATTGAAAAGTCTTAATCTATTGCCCAGATCGCTTGAAGCTCCAATTGAAATAAGCACCAATCAATTTACCAATTATCAATAAGAAAATCACAAAGAAGAAACATGTCACCCACTACAAATCAACTTCGTCTCTTACCACTCATTACCGTGGCCAACATGAGACGATCCAATCAAAAAACAAAGTCTTAGGTTGCTTAAAGAACTCAATTAGAAATGAACCACCTCATCACGTTTTCAGCAATCATCAAAGAGAACATCCACAGAACACCCCGGTATACAAGAACAAAGACTTAGATTGCATAAAGAAATCAATTGGGAGATAGTCACTCACCCAACCTATACGGCAATCGTCTCCTTTTTTACAGTAATGTATTTATGGCAATAATAAGAAAAAGAACCTTGATAGTACACTACCGTAGGCACATTCATATTGCAATCATCTCCTTTTTGGCAGTAATGTATTTATGGCAATAATAAGAAAAAGAACCTTGATAGTACACTACCGTAGGCACATCCAAGAACAAGATACTCACATCATGCAAGAAGTCTTCACATCGTTGAATTATTTATTCATCACATCTTTTAGTCACGTGATGCAATTCCACATTTTTTACAAGATTAGGTCTTTATCCAAGTCAAACCTATATCTATCTTCCACCTTATCTTAATTTGAATTTGAAGTCCTTCATTATCTTGAAGATCTAATTATTAAAAATGTCAAAATTAAATAATAAGATATATATCATATATCTTAAGAGCATCTTAAGAGATATAAGTGCTTGTAGTAGTCGCATTTTCTTTTTATTTTTGTTACATGCTATTAACAAGAGTTTTGAGTTTCTTAATTTTAGCAGTTCACGAGAGCTCTCAATTGTACTTAATTTTGGTGTTTTGTTCTCGTACTTAGAAATCCAATATTTGGACCATAACTTGCAATTTCCACTTGCCTTTTTGTCGTTTAATATTTCAGTTGCGCTGGTTTTGCTAAATACATTCAATTGCTTGCTATGAACTTCTCTGCCACACAAACAAGACTTCGAGCTACCTTTAGTGACTGTTTTGCAATGGCCTCATTTTCAGTCTTTCAGCCGTTAGCAGGTCGATGTTTTTAAGTATCCTTGCGAGATCCACGTCTCTCATCATTAGTGCTACACAATCTGGTTTACTCCTTGCGGGACATTATTTACCAATTTCATGTCAATCATTAATGCTTTCATTTGATTATCAAAACTCCCATTTCTATTTTTCGTTTGGAAGTTTCAGACGTTTTTAGATGTGGAGAATATTTTGCCTGTTCGACAACAACTACTAATATTTAGCTTCTTGTAGGTCAAAATAGCAACTACACGATGGAGCTCAAACAGGAACTCCAGAAAAACATGGTATAGTATGCGAACCTTACTCAACTGGAGGTGGTAAAGTTAAATCTGTCTTCATGCAGATGTAACTTCCGATTGCAGGAGAAAAAACAGAACGCCATGAAAGAGAAACAAAAAACTTCCTCTGAATCAACAATAACCTATATTGCATCGTCCTTCTGTTCATCCAGTCTCTCATCTCTAGAATGCAGCAAAGCATCTCAGTTTCTGAAACTCATGTTTGGAGTCCACCCACTTGCCAGCAAAATGTTTCTCTGCAGTCCAGTCAGCAATCTCTCGATCTGATCTCAGGATGTTGTGAAGGATACCATCTACAAAAGCTCGTGGCTTATCAGTTAAAGCTGCACGTAGGGGAAGTACTGGGGCCCAAACTCTACATTGATTCCCCAATGCCTTTTCAGCACCTCAAGCATGTGGATCCCAAAGCTTCACGTTCAAAGGAAACGTTTCAAGTAGTTCATAAACTTCAAGAAACCTCATGCAGAACCAGTGTAAGGGAAGTTTGGCTCTACAAATTCTGCACTGAGAGAGGCTCGTCTATTCTCTTGTGATGGAAGAAAATCAATAGAGGCACTGGAATCTGCAGTAAAGCTCAAAGAACTCCAGAGGTTGTCTTCGGACAGTAGAGCAGGCTCCATACGGGGATCCCCAACAGAAATGAAATCCAATTACACGTTAGCTAATATGACAAGGGAGAATGAGGAGAACAAAATCGTAAGTCCACAAGAGAAGCAGGATGCTATAAAAGACAATCTGGCTCTGTGGCAAAGTTGATGGGGTTGGAGAACCTCCCAGAACTCACATCAACAAAAGGCAACCACATAATGTATACTGAAACTACCAAGATACAGAAAATGCTCCTTCCTCAGTACCATCCAGTTCGATTAACGACAACAAGTGAGATCTTATCTATGTCTCACCAGGAAATCATCATAAAGAATCTCCTTCACCCAGGCAGAGAAATTGGGAATCAGAAAAGAAATCCACATTAAGTTTGAAGTTCCCAATACAACCAGCTCCATGGAAGCAAATACGTGCAACCAGAGGTTGTCAGACACCGGCTTTGAAGACTCAGGTATCCCTAACAAAATCTCCACATTCTTCTCTCTCTGTTTATGGCGATTTAGAGAAAAGGTTGGCACAGCTAGAGTTCAAAAAGTCTGGAAAGGATATCAGACCTCTTAAGCAGATACATGAAACAATGCAAAAGACAGAAGAGATGTTAGAAACTAGAAATGACGCTTCAAACCTTTTAAACTTTTTGAGTGCAACAGGCAGCAGTGACAGCGTTAGCCTTGCAGAACACGTGTTTTAATTCTGCCTTGACCAAGGGCATCAATTTGATGAAGGAATCCAAGTCACCTACCATCATCATGAAACCAGCAAGATGCATCGACAAAGCCAATCGTCCCACATCATCAATGAATATAATGAATATAACTTGTAACTTATCAGGTCTTTGCCAATGTGCTGTCAAAAGATACAAACAGAAGAACCAATTATCATGGGGACCACTCCACCCAGGCTGTTAGAGCTAGCAACAAAAATTATGGTGCCAGATTGGTAAGATTCACACAAACTTCAAATGAGCCTCAGTCCGCCAGAATGAGTCCTAAGCAGGGCAAAGGCTCAACATCCTTGAATTTAAGACAACAACAGAAGAAACCAGGGTTGGAAAAGCAACCTCACCCTAAGGTGTCGTCATCAGACCTGAACGGGGCTGGACAGCAGCCCACCGGAGAGCTAATAGAATCAGATTCTCCAGATAGAAAACCTAACCGAAAGTCAATGGGTGATGGAAGCAGTTCTATTGGTAGTGAAGTGAGAGACCTGAGTTTCCAAAGTGAATCAGTCTCTCAGCATTCAGAGAACAGCGTTAGTTTGGGCTCACTTGTTGATGAAGAGGTCCCTAGTATGGATAGGTCTGATAAGTCAAGTAGCATCCTCAACCAGCAAGCTCAAAGTATAGAAAATGTATGCTTTCTTCCTCTCAGATATCTGTGTTATTTTTAACATCCTTCACTGATCCAGTTTCTCTCATCCAGAATCCAAAAGCAAGACCAATTAAAGCCAGATCCCACAAAGTACCAGCAACTTCCCCAAAACAACCAAGTCCCCTTACTGTTCTAGATGCAACATTTGGCCTTGATGATTTGCCATCACCAATCAAGAAGATATCGATTGCATTCAAAGGTGGAAGTATTCAATAGATAATAGTTACATTATCACAATTGACATGTTAATTGTATCTGACTCAAAACATTAGGCATATCCACATACAATTGGAAAGAAAGAATACATTGAAGGTTGACGAAAGAGCAAACAATTCATCCATTCTCAAATAAGGAAGAAAAATAGTTGAAAGTTCAGGAAGTTAGATCAAATACACGTCAGAAAGAGAGGGAGCGAGAGAGGGAGACTCTGTTATATTAATATATTGTATTTCATTCTCTCATACTTGTTCAATATTCCTGATGCAGATGATGTGAGAGCAAATTCCTATAAGCTACAAAGGAATCCTGTGGACGTGAATCAATCATCCAGCAATACCAAGTCCAAGCTCAACCCTGTGATTGATCCTACCGAAATGACGAAATCCATCTTTCCAAATCTTAAGCAGCAATATCAATGAATGGGGAGAATACTGCTGCTGAAGTTAGAACCTTCTACAACTGCTCCAACCTAGACCATAAATACAATTAGAAATATTTTTGGCAGCACGTCTCCTTAAAAGAATTTGAATCACGATTTACAACCATCAGGCTCAATCCAACAAATTATCCAATCAATTGCAGCTTATTCCTAGCTCTGGATGAAGCCAAAGGAAGACCTAGGCATTTAAAAGAATGCATTGATAAACAGATAGATTCAAAACCTCAATTGAATACACAAAGAAATCGAAAATTATACTTGGAGAGTTCACTCAAGTGGTGGCTTTGTTCAATCATGCCAGTTGGACATGGACAGATAGGACATCAGCTTTTGGGAGAACTACACTCAGAGATAGACAGGCTGCAAAGTGCCAATGCTAACTGCAGCTTAGGTGACAAGGAGATAGTTTGACAAATATTATAGGGCAGATTTGACACATGAATCATCCCACTGGACTGCTTACCATGATGAAAGTCCAGAACTACTTCTGTATATTGAGCGCCTGATCTTTAAAGATTTGATAAATGAAGTTGTTACCAATAAGACAGGAGGTCTACTGGGAAGGCCAGCTGACCATGTCAAGCAACTCTTTTCCGTGTAGGATTCTGGCAATCATTTGAAGCTGATACCCAACATTCACAGTTAGAAATCTACTCTACTTATAGCATTTTTATTTCATTTTTCCCCATTGAAGAATAAGATCAAAATAAAGTAAACGCTAGTTTTATGCTATAATGTAAATGTCCACAAGAAACTTCAATAAATGTTGTTCACAATCAAGAAGTATTTACTAGCATTAGCAGTTATGGTAAATTCAAGCAACAGTACTTTTCTGATGCAGTAAACTAAGAACATATACTAATGACATATTTTTCAGTGAAAAGTGTGCAGTGAACTAAACATTGAAAGATTTTGACTCTTTGTTTTTATGATCTCAGTTACACTCAATTTGCATTGTTCAGGCGGTCATAACAGACAGACTACCTATAATTTTAATTCATCAAAAGGTATTTCATTTCTTGAACAAGGAAAGACGTATAAATTTGTCCAATTGTAGCTAGACTAATTGGTGGTCAGCCAGTATGATACGTATGAGAACACCGTTACATAGCAAAAGAAAATCATTGAATTTTAGGGCTTTTGCTTTTGTTTTTTTATCATCTCAAGTACCAAATAAATAGGATTGCAGGCAACAAGAAACCTCACAAAGGCAATTTCAACACGATAAAGAGCAAGCAATTGTGCATTAAATTTCCATTTGTCTCCCCTATCCCACTGATAAAACATGATACCGCTAGTTAAAAGAAAATGATAATTACTATCAACAACAGTCCAACTACAAAGAAGTAAGATAACATGTACCAAGAAACACAGCTCTTCACATTAAACCACTCTCTAAGAAAAAAGTCAATTTGATTCAATCGTGCAGAGAGAAACACATCCTACTTTATCCATAAGAAAAGGGGTAAAGATTCTACATATACTCCATGAAACTTGTCGTGGCCTCCAAAGTGCCATTAATCAGTATAAAATCATGACAAATTGTCATGAGAATAAAAAATCTCTAACAGGGGTATATTGTGACAAGCTGCATTTGCATACCTCCGAAACTTGCTTGGGCCAATTATCTACCGTAGTTTGTAATAACTATTCAATAGAATCACATGCTGATACTTAACTAGTCTTGAACCAGCATCTGTTGCTAGACCCTAAAGAAGTATACAAATTCTAACAAAACCTAATTTACAACTGAGCCAGCTCCTCTGGGTTTTCCATGGATTCTTTAAGAATTTTCTCAGCCCTCTTTTTCTTGTCATCCTTCTCATTTTCATCTGCAGAGCACAACCAAACCTTCTCCATGCCTTTTTTCTGTGTTTTAAAGTCAAGCGCAGTAGCCACTGGCCTTCTTCCGATTCCTAACTTAAATTGCACAGTAGTTCTTTGATTAGGAAGAGCATTTTTCTTTTCCTCCGAATCAGAGAATCTGCCTTTGATTGCTTCAATAGCTGGAGCAAAGGTGCCCATCACTGACACAGGGTTATCCACAAAAACATTTTCCTCGGTAAGATTTCTAACAGCTGTGTCATTTGCATACTTAGATGGAAGAGTCATGTGGGACACCTCCTTGTCTCCAGACTGGAGTGGAGCAGCAAGAAAGGGATTACTCTCCCCAACCTCTTTGGCCTTAACACTGGTAACGACAGCAACAGATGATGAGCCTTCAGACCCATTACAATTATAGTGCTGCTGCAAGTTCAACACAAACCTATCCGTTTTTCCATGTTGCTTTGATAGTTCAATCTTCTGGACCATGTCAGAAGCTTCTTCATTCCCTGTTGGTAACTGAAGGTAAGTGTGTGGGTCAGGAAATGCAGGTAGCCATGGTGGAATGTGATCCCCAGGAGGTTCCTTACCAATTTGCAAAAAATTTGCTGCCAGTTTTCGCTCTCTGACAGCAGGGAAGGAGGGGAGAGAATATGCAAATGGGATAACCTCCGTAACACCAACAAATTGGACAATCTCCTTGATTGTGCCCGAACTTGCAAGACAATGATCAATATCAGAAGCAGCAGCAAAACCCTGAGAGCAGCCCAACTCTTCCAATCCTTGGATAACATCAAAAGCATTAACCTCAGTTCTACCGGCTAAGTTAGCAAAGAAATGTGCTGTCTTTCCTAAACTATGAATATAATGGAGAGTAACATCCGAAAGCGTATCAAGAGCAGACTGTTGAAAGGCCTGAAACCCTGCACTCTCACATATTTGTGCTACAGCAATCTCGGCAATTGCATGGGGAAATTCATGGGATTTCCTTTTTGAAAGGTGTAAATTTTGATGAATCGGGCCATTCTCCCCACCTCCATGGCTCATGATCAACAACACCTCATATCACTTCAACCACATCCAACATCACCATACCTTCTCGCCCACTATTTACCCATCCATTTCTTAATCCTCCTAACAAAAGAACAAAAAAAAACGAAACTATTAAATATGAAGGAACCATTTAACAGAGAACATCCATTAACAGCCAACACATTGATAAGAACAGCGTCTACACCAATGAGCCCACAAATCACTTAACAGAGAATGCAAAGGCACAAAGAAGTAATCCATTACAAACAAGCAAACACTGAAAGACCAACGTGAGGCCATCATTCATTTTCTATGGGATTCGAGCAAACCCTAGAAATCCAAACATAAAAAGGAAGGAAACCAAGTCAAGAAATAAAAAAGGGAAAGCACTAATAAATGCTTACCAGCAGCAACTCTAGGATTTACAAGCAGAACGCATGGAATGAAATCAAAGGAAATTTACGGAAATTAAAATTGGAGAAAAACCCTCTTAAAACCCCCAATTTGAATCTGCTCAGATTTGGAGTTAAGAGAGAGAAGAGGGCGTGGGTTAATTATAGAAGACAGAATATGTGATTTTATTTACTCCCATGATAGAGTCACCGACCTGTGCAATTTAAAGCCCTGACCTCGCCAGCCGCTTCTTGCCAACTGTCATGTCATCATTATATTATACATTATTCCCTAATTTTTTATTCGTCTTATAAATTAGTCTTTTTCTTTATTTCTTATCTTTTAATCTGTATGACTTACATATTCCCTTTTAGGTTACTTAACATTTGGGCTTTTAAGATGGGGCCAACACCATTCGTGCTTCTCTTACTCGGTGTTTTGAAACTTAGATCGGTCATCAAATCGAAGGCTTTACTGATTATTGGTTTGATCGGTTCAATCGGTTCAACCAACGGTCGAACCGGTATGATGTCATAATTATTTAATAATTATATTTAATTATATATAATATTAAAAATATTTAAAAAAAATACAAAAATATACCAAAAAAATAAAATACAAAAAAATACAAAATTTTATTGAACCAGTGGTTGGACCAGTCAAATCAGACCAGTCAAACCGGTCAATTGACCGGTTTTGACCGGTTCTCACTGGTTCAATTGAGAACTAGTTTTTAAGGGTGAATCGGATCGGATAGCCGACCGATCACCGATCGAACCAGTCAGATCGACTGGTCCGGTCTGGTTTTCAAAACAGAGCTCTTACTTATCAATGGATCTTTAGCATCACAAAAAAATAAAAAATCGATGTATTAAATTTATTTATTAAAAAATTAAAGGTATATTATTTAGTGTATGTTAACTATAAGCAAAATATTATACATATCTATATATATATATCAATCTTCATTTTGTAAAGGTAAACATACCTAGAAAAAGATACACGTATATTTTGATTAGTAAATAACTTAATTTTTACCAATGATTAAAAAAACTAATTAGTTTGACCAATTTAATTGTAAAAATATTAAACCGTTCAATCTTTTAGTTTGATTTTTAACTTTTCAGTTCGATTTACTTTAATAACTCTTGTTGTTAAAAATTGATCAATTTATTAATTAATCGGTCAATTTTCGTAAATTGATAAATTCTTATAAATCAAAATAAATAAATCAGTTTTCATTTAAGAATCTCTTTTTTCAATTGAACTCCAAATTCTTTGACAGGTAAGGACAATCTCTTTAAATCATATTTTAAATTCTTCAATTTTATTTAATTTTTAGTCAATTTTTTAACAGGCTAATACCCCTTGTCTTACCAGTTTAACTTCCGATCCAATTTTTAAAACATTGATTTTTACCATTCTAAAAAATTTAATACTTAATCTTTGTGCAAAAGTTAAATAATTCAATATACTTTTGATAAAATGTTGAAAAAATTATATGAAAATTATTTTTATGATTTTTTAAAAATTTGAAGATGAAATCATAAAAATAAGAAGACAAGTCCAAATGTCACCAAATATTACAGAGTAACTCTAAATAATATATTCTAAATAGATGATAAAGTCCATTTGAATGTTAAGTTTTGTATATTATGGGTGCAATCATACCAGCATTAATGTATCAGATCTTTTCAAAACTCAGAAGTTAAATGTACTTGAGTGAGAATAATACTAGGATGGGTAACTTTTTGAGAAGTACTCGTGTTGCACCCCCTCTTCCACATCTTTAGAAGCTCTCCACTATTATCAAATGTTCTGAAGGATGGCGTTTTAACTCCACCAATTGAACTACTAAAGATTGGAGCGAGAGCTTGGTTGCTGGCATTGGTTGGTATTTTTTGGTCCAAAAGACCATCCTTCCTAGTAATAAATGCTTGGGATAAGGCTAGGTAGGGAAAGAAGGGGTTGCAAAAGGTCATATTACAGGGAGATGGTACGATTTTATTTAAACTTTTTGATGATTCTTGCTTGTCAGAAATAGTTAAAAATATGGCGCTTTGATGACCAACCGTTGTTTCTGGAGAAGTGGAGGTGGGGAATGGACATGGATCGGAGCCTAATTGATGTTATTCTTATATGGGTTCATTTCCATAGCTTACAAATGGAGTTCTGAACGGTAGCAGGTTAGTAAATCTGTTTGCATGGATTCATAAACTGCCTCTATGGAGAGAATATGATATGTGAATTTGCATATAGAAATTCCTAAGACTACTGTATTAGCTTATAGCCTTCTAATTATTAGGCTAGCAGATAATGGGGAGATCCTATAACCTATCCTTGGAAGTCGAATAGTACTACTAGGAAATGGGTTCCCACAAAAAGGGTCCTTCTCTCGGGTTGGCATGAGGATCTCAACAGTAAAGTAAGATATGCTTTGGAAAAGGGGACTGTGGAAGTCACTGATGGTTGTGGTAAGTTGAAGGATACGGTAGTCAAAAAAGGAGAGGAATTGGTGCAAAAGGAGAATGCTAATAGTACTTTACAGTTAATACTTCACAGTTGATCGAGGATGGACATATAGTTTGTAATGATACGTAGGAACCAATTGAAACAAAGAGGTTAGTTAATCATGTTGATGGGAATGTTTATCTGGATTGTGAGGAGTCAATTGTGCAATTAGAGGTTGGGAATTTTAAGGTGGAGGAAAGTCCTGCGTCGCCTTTTATCAAGTCTCCTGTTGTTTCTATATTGAAAAGGTGTAATGGTATGCAGGAACCAACTCAAACAGAGGGGTTAGCTGTTAATGTTTCTCTGGCTTGTGAGGGGTCAAATGTATAATTAGAGGTTAGGAATTCTAAGGTGAAGGAATGTCTTGCATCGCCTCTTGTCAAGTACCTTGTTGCTTCTATATTGAAAATATCATCTGTTTAACATGTGGCTACTAGTAACCATCGAGCTAGAGCTTTAGAACTTTCTGAATTGGAATGTAATTCTCCTCTAGCTAAGGAATCTATCTTTGAAATTCCTTGCAACTTTTGTTTACAAACTCAACAGTGCAAATCTTGTAAAAGGAGGAAACATAATTGAAAATATGTGGGGGCTTCCCCCAACAATGGTAGTCCTAATATGGAACATTAGGGGGTTAAATGACACTAATAAAAAAGTTTTAGAACAGGAGGTAGCTAGGGATAAGAAGCCTTGCTTGATTGGCCTTCTTGAAATCCCTTATCCCTATATGGCGCTAAATTTTTGTGGAAAAATTGGGAGCTAATTACTAATCACTCTTTGCATTATAATGGCATAATAGTCTATCTTTTTAACAATGACATGATTAAAGTCCAGATTTTGAATCTTTTGATCAATTTATTCACTTAAGATGTTGTCTTCAAGGTATGCCATCTGTTTTTAACTTGTCCACCGTATATGTGTCAAATTTTGGCTTTCAACAAAGTATGCTTTGGTTAGACCTGGCTAGAATCTAACTTAATGTTGATAATCTTTGGCTAGTGGTGGAGGACTTTAAACACTCCCTGAACTCGGATGAAAATGAAGGTGGTCGACAGTTCAATCTTGGTTTGACTAAAGAACTTTATGACTTTCTTTCTTGAATGAACCTAGTGGATTTAAAAGTCACTGGTAGAAGGCTTACTTGATCTAATAATTATCAAGGGAACTTACTTGTTCTTAAGAAGCTGGATCGGTCTTTAGTTAACTCTACTTAGCTATCGTACTTATCTAATTCTTTTGTGCATTTTGGTGAAAATCTCTCCTTGGATCATTCATTCATGTTGATTCAAAGACTTGACGAATGTAATAATAGTAGCCTTATTTCTGTTCTTCAATGGATTAACAGAGATGGAGGGTTTTCTTGAGCTGGTTGGTAGGTGCTTGAATGTTAAAGTAGTTGATTATAAATCTTTTCAATTAATGCAAAAACTGAAGATAGTGAAGGCTGCTCTGAAAAGTTTCATTAAAATGGATCTCTCTAACCTGAAGAAGAAGCTTCTTGTAGCCCAAACAACTTGTTATCAAGATCCTCACAATGCTGCTCTTCATGCTAATGAAAGGGATGGTCTTCATGATTACTTAGATGATATCAAGCTCCAAAAATCTATACTTAAGCAAAAGTCTAGATTGAGTTGGCTATAGGATGGAGACTCAAATACTAAGTTTTTCCACTGTATCTTACTTGCCCATAGAAATACAAATAAAATCTTGGTAGTTAAGGATGATAGGGGATAGACGTATACATCTCAGATTCATATCTAGAAGCTTGCTAAGAATCCCTTCCTAGAGCTCATAGGTGAAGACTTTTCCTCGGGGCCTAACTCTAATCTGAATAGATTGTTTGAAATTAGAATTCATCATAGTATCAAGGATCTTTTGGTGATGCCTATCTCTTAATTGGATGTCAAAAGAGTTCTGTTCAATTTGAAATCTTCTAAAGCTCCCAGCCTAGATGGATTCATAGCTCTTTTCTTCTAAAGAAATTGGGACATTACGGGAGAGTTATTCTCTACAGTTGTGTTGGAATTCTTTGATTATGAAAAAATGCTTAAGGAATTGAATTATAATCACATATGTTTAGTCCATAAAAAGAGTAGCCCTCAATGCATGAGTGACTTCAGACTAATTTCATATTGTAACATCATTTATAAAGTCATCTCTAAGATTCTAACTGAGAGACTTAAATTGGCTATTTCTAGTATCATTAACTCTATTCAAGGTGCTTTCCTTCCTGATTGGAATATTGAAGATAACATACTTCTTTTATAGGAATTGTTGAAGGAGTACTACTCAGGCAAACAACTCAAAAGCTATTTAATTAAAGTACACTTCTTCAAGGCATTCGAAATTGTAAGTTGGGGATTTATTTGTGTTTATCTTGAAGCTCTTATGTTGCCTTACAAATTTATTAATTGATTTGTAATTGGATCATATCTTGCATCCAAAATCCTACTTTGAGTATCTTTGTCAATGGTGTCCTGACCAAATGGTTAAGATTGTCAAAGGTATTTGTCAGGAAGACCTATTATCACCTTATTTATTTGCTTTGGTAATGGAAATGTTCTCTCATATGATAAGTAAGTTAATCTCTTACAATTGGAGTTTCCAATTTCATTACAAATGTTAAGCCTTCTAACTTACTCATCTTTTGTATGTTGATGACCTATTGATTCTATATGGTACTGATCCTCACTCCATCTCCATGATGATGCATGCTTTGAATTTATTTACGCAATGGTCAAGGTTAAAACGTAATCCTGAAAAGGGTTGTTTGTATGTCTCAGTAGATGTAAGGAATATTGATATCGTTTGAAATTTAGTGCGGTTGAATATTCATTATGGTCCCTTTTGTTATTGGGGGGTTTCCCATCTCTTCCACTAAACCTAAGTTGCTTGATTGTGTACCTCTTTTGGAAAGAATTTAGACAAGGGTGAACGCTTAGCAAAACAAGTTTCTTTCTTATGCTGCTAGACTAATACTTATTATCTTCGTATTAAGTAGCTTACATCTATATCAGGCAGCTCATATAGCTTTGCCTCGGAAAGTCCTAAAGGAAATTAATAGAATCCTGAAAGCTTTCTTATGGTCGAGTACACTAAAAGGAAAATGAGAAATAGCGACGGAAATATACCGACGGTATATAAACCGTTGGAAATACCAACCGAAAAAACGTAACGGTCGGAGAAAATGGGTGTGCATTAATCTTTTTGCGACCGAAAAACATTCGGTCGCTGAATTTGACAGCAATATGTACCGACGCCAATTTCCGTCGGTGAAGGCATCGGTGAACACGTCGGATACGCGGCCCTCACTTAAGGTAAACGATGTCGTTTTGGTTTAAACCAAAACGACGTCATTTTGGATTTTATTTAGGGCTGCCTCTGTCCTTCCTCCTCCTCTTCCCGCAGACGCAGCCCGTCTCTCCTTCTTCTTCCTCGATTCTTCGGCCTTCTTCCTCGTTGCTGCTCGCGTCTTCCTCTTCCGCCGATCGCCGCTTGCTGCTCGTTGTTCGGCGCTCCCCACCGTCGCTCCTCCTCCTCGTCTCCGACAGCTTAGTAAGTTCTCCTCCCTCCCCGATGACCCAACTCCGATTACAGCTTTTATATTTTATCTTTTATAGTTTTTATATGTAAATTATTGCTCTAATTATATGTAAATTATTGTAAGTATTTTATGTATAGTCTTTTATGTAATTGTAAATTATTGCATGTAAACCTAAATTTTTTACATAATGTTGTAAGTATTCCTCTAATATGCCATGATTAATGTTAAATAATGTTGCTCTTATATGTAAATTATTGCTCTAATTGTATGTAAATTATTGCTCTTAT
>JANVCQ010000008.1:13649991-13661255 GCA_025531925.1 Erythroxylum plowmanianum | reverse complement strand
CTGTCAGCTGACGTCAGAGAGTTATAACTTTTATTTTGTAGATTTTGCTAGAACCTGTGTGAGGTTTTGTATATATTCTTCTAATGAAGACAGTGTAAATAGTTGTGAATGAATGCAATGAATGGTTTTAAAATTTGATAACTTCTGATTATGATAGATGATGCCATGTGTAAGTTGGATCCGTTTTGCTCTATCATACCATTATCATAGGATATGTACTTGAATGTTCCTGAATGTTTAGGTATGTACCCTATGGTAGTGGGATGTTGCAATTAATACAAGAAAAATGTAGTTATAAGAACCTTATTATAATTATTCCACATGTTAAAAATGAATCATATTTTAAACTTGCACAATATTAAATGTTATTATAACAACTAACATACAATATGAAACTTAGAAAAATTTAATACACATTTTAAGAAGTTAATTTGACTCTAAAAATAATGTTGATACTAATTATTAATGCCTTATTAACTATATGTTTACAATATGCCCAAATCCATATATGTGAGTAATATTCAAATTAATATTTTTGTTTTAACTCATAGTTATATAGAAAGAAATCAATATAATTCTAATGCATTTAAATTTTTTAATTTTACACCATATCTATATAATGCGTATATAAACAATAACGACCACTATATATTTTACAAACATATTTAAAAGAATTAATTAATTAATTAATTATAATATATCCATGTCTAAATGAATGTAAAAGTAATCCTTATTATAAAAACAAGCATGTATAATAAATTGCAGTCAAAGAAACTACTAATTTAATAAATATTGTATAAAATTAAAGTATGAGATAAAGTATTTTTATTTATACTTATAAGAAAGTTATCATATTTAGCTAATATGTATTCTTATGATAACATTACAGTAACTATTCGTTTACATATATGTATTATTAAAAGGTGAGTTTAATTTTAAAATTACAAAATATTAAATCACTTCTTTGATTTAGGCATGTTTCCCTTTTACCTTACAATAGATGCAAGATTCATGCTTTTTTGCCCCAGAGCCTCCTCTAGGCTTTATCAAACCAATCAACATGAACATTTATATACCATCATTATAAAAGACCACAACATTTATAAACTCAAAACTCGTTCAGGACTTTTGTAGAACAACTTATGGACAAGTAAATTTCAACTCAAGAACACAAAACTATCATCTATTTTCCCTTTCTTCAACAACAACAACAATAACAACACAACTTCGGCACAACGCAACCATTATCATCACCAATAAATGCAAAAAAATTCAAAAAGAAACTGAAAACATAACACGAACACATCGTACTATTTTTGACTTCAATAACACAATAAAATCTCCAATCAACACAACTCACCAAATGAAGAGGGCAAGCGCACGGATAAGATTCTTTGCTATTGTCCAAGATAGATAAGAAGATAGGGCAACTTCGGCGTTTTGAAAAAACAAAGTAGAAAGGTGCACTGTCCAGTTCGGGGGGAAAGAAGGGAGGGGCTAGCGTCTATGTTAGGACGATATCCCATGAATGACGTCACCCTAGCATCTGTTTAATTTTTTTCATCCGGAACATTTGGCGACAAATCTACATTTCGTTGCCAAATGTTAAACGTTTGCTATGAAAATAAAATAACGTCGTAAATTGGACAACATTTTGCTACCAAATTGATAAATCATCGCTAATACTATACCTTTTTCCTTTTTCCTTTTTCCGACGGTCAAAACTATCATCGCCTATCATTCCAATTTTGCTACCAATTATACACAATGTCACCAAAACCCAAACGTTTTCTTTACATTCTTAATTTCCTTAATTGATTAACATATATGAGTTATTCCCATTACCAATAACAAAATGAAAATTTTGTCTTTTTCATTTCCATATGGAGTTGTTCTTGATTTGCTTAATTTTTGGGACTTACTAATCTTTATTTTTAATTTGGTAGATGAAAAAAATAAAATGGGGAAATTTTCAAAAAATTGTATCTTCTTTTTGCTATTAGTTGAATTAATAAGGATTGCAACCAAATTCATCACTAACATGACAGCATTTACCCTTTAGCCCTTAATTTACTATTAACATTATTATTTATATAAAAAGATACATTTAACTTAAATACTTGAGGGTTTTTGCGATGAAGTAATTTTAGTCGCAGAAGACCATTTCCGCTACCAACCACCATACTTAGTCATAAATGGTAGATAGTTTGCTACCAAATTTCCACATCGTTGCCCAAAACTGAAGCAATCTCTTTACTTTCTTAATTTTCTTAATTGTTTAATATATAAGAGGTATTCCTAAAACATCATACAAAATGTTAAATTAATCTTCTCACTTATATATGCAATTGCTCTTCATTTGCTTAATTTTTGGGAATGACTAATCTTTAATTTTAATTTGTTAGAAATATTTTTCTAATTATATTACAAAGTCTTGTTAAATTATTATAATTTAGTTTTTAAAATTAAAATAATTAAAATGTATAATTTTTTGAAATACTTTTTTCAAAATTATAATAATCAAAATGTCTATTTTTATAAAAATTGTAAGTCAATTATAATTTATTTGAACGTTCATCAAATTAATTTGGAAAGAGTTTTCAATTGAATAATTTAAATTTTAATTCAAATTATGTTTTATTTGAAATAGGAAAATAAATTTATTAAAAATTATTTATGAACCTGCGGGTTGTGGCGACGAAGCATGTATTAGTTGCTACATCTGATGTTGATCGACTAAATACAATAGATCGTAGCAAATTAATTAATACTACTTCCAATCAACTACAATAAACAAGAAACGACATCGTTTACCTAAACAAGAAAAATGACATCATTTTGTATTAGGTTTTCAATGACAACCATAATAAAAGGCTACTTCATTCTCGTTCAAGCCGTCAACATTTCTCAAAATCTTCTCTTTTATTTGGGTTCTGTATTGTCGTCATCACTGTCGAAGAACCATTATTAACTGAATCGGTATTATTCTTTTGTTCTATTTTCATTAACGAAGTTGTGTTAAGTTTAACTTATACCTTTAGTTGTTTATTCTGAGTTCTTAATTATGCAATTTATGTATGGGTTGTGTTTATGGTTGTGTTTCAAACATGATTTACTATCTGTCTTTGCTATTTGTATATGGGTTAGCTTCTTCCCAATGACCTTTAACGCTTCCCTCATCAAAGCTTCGTAACTAGGTCTTTAAGAGTATTTTACTTTAGTCCATTTCCATTAATAGTAATATAGCCCAATAATATTTTTGTACATCAAAAACATAGTCATGTCTATTCTACTTTAAATTCTAAATTTTGCATATGATACAAACTACACAATAGATTTCTGAAATTTTAGTAAAGGTAACTTTTATATCATTAGGCACATTGAAGATGTATAAGTGCTAGACTGGACTACTTTCACTTATCATCAAAATTAGAGGTGAACATATCATCATTTTATTCTAAATCGACATTTGTAGAATATACCTCTTAACATTATCAATCAAGGAATGTCAATATAGCGACTAGTTCCAGATGACCCTAATTCATTTTGTTGGGAGGAATGTGGTAAAATTGTTTCTACTGAAAAATAAATAATGCAGAAAAAATCTCCACTTCATACATTAATCATCGTTTGCCTTCCATGGCCGATCTTCTGCTTCAAGATGTTTAGTATCATCCGAATAATGTCTCTTTCCTTATTATATACATCTCATTTCCTTTTACGACGCTATTATATATATTCACATTTGATGGTATTGGCAGTTAATTTGGAGAACTTGTCTTCCATACTAAATCTAACGACTCATTAACTGTATCCTCTACAAATTTAGCTATAGTGGAAACACTGTTGCAAGAGGGTGTGAAAAACCCTACACTTGAGGGAAGAACTATTATTGTTTCAATTGGTGCCTTTGAATGTTCAATGACCCTTCTCTGGAATCAAGAAATCAGGAACTCATTTACCTTTACCAACTCTCATGTCACTTGGAATCCAAAAAAATAATTATATCATTGTCATTTATTGATGCAATCAATTGGACTCAGCTTTAAAATTGATTTATTGTGGTATTTGTAAGAATTTGTCAAACAACCTCTTTACTAGTTAGGGATTAAGTTGCATACTATTGAGTGTGGACTGTTATTGTTCTTGTTCTATGACTGTATGAATTGTTAAACTTCTAATTCAAAGTTTGTACTACTCCATATATCACATTATTATATGGATACAATTATTTAAATTTTTATAACTAATTTTTTACAATGTTAGTAAATATTAATGATTAATTAATACTACTGTTTAACACTTAAAATTATGTTGTGTGTGTTTTTTCAACAATACGTGTAGACATTTGTGATGAAAATCACTAATACTCCAGCAATATTCACTCAGATTTGACATAAATATAAGAAAAATTGAAGACAGAAGTGAGTCTGTGAAGGTATCTGAAGGTGTTTCGAAGAGAGAAGGGGGAGAAATATTCTCAAAACATCTATCAGCTCAAGACAGAAAATAAAGCCTAAACACACGGGGACAAAAGTTAAAACACATGTCTGAAGCCAATAAACTCAAAACTCAGTCATATTATACATGTCTAAAGCATAACTCAATGCACAGTCGTTTACAACTTTAGTTTTTAATACAATGTCATGTTAATTACAACTGAAGGTACAAAATGCAGCTTCAGATAACTTAAAATGCAGACCAAAGGCTGAAGAGTTAGTGACTCACATGGGAGGCACATGACAAGCATCTGATCCATACATGTTGATCCGAAGGCCATCATCTTCCTCAACTATAAAAAGGAAGCATCCGACAAAACACAACACATTTTAGAAAAACTTCAATTTACTACTTTCATTGTATTCAATCTTAGAGAGTGAAAAAAGTGAGTGAGAAAAGGTTCAGAGAGTGCTAGAGTACACACCTGTGTGTACTAAGAGAGTTTGGAAGGGCTCTTTGCAAGTGTAGAGGATACACTCATCTCTATATCAGTTTTCTCTTCTCCTTGTTCTTCATATAGTGAAAATTCACCACTGAAAGTGGGAACCTTGGATGTAGATAGTGTTATACTATCAAACCAAGTTAAGTCTTGTCTTCTTACATTTCTGCATTTAATTATTTGCAAAATTAACAAAGTTTATCAAATTCTTGTGTTTGAAAAAACAACAGTTAAGCAACAATATCGCAACAGAAGTGGTATCAGAGCAATTAAGACTTCCTAAGGCATTTCTTAGACTCTCTAAGCATCAAGAATCATCAAGAATAGTCAGTAAGTAAAAGTCTTCAAGATTCTTTTTCATTACAGTAATCACAGTAGGAAAGGAAATGGATGTTTTTACTAGTAAAGAAGACTTTACCATCTGGAAACTCCAGATGCAAGCTATTCTTGAATCATATGACTGTTATGGTATTATAGAAGATCAGTATGATCTAGAGGCTGATCCAATAAAGAAGCTAAAGATGCAAAGACTTGCACACTGCAAGTTAATGCTTCACTTATCACCAACAATGATAAGAAAAGTGTAGAATTGTAACACTGCGTAAAAGCTTTAGATCAAACTTGATGAATTGTATGCCAAGAAGTGTCTTCCTAACGAGATGACATCTCTTCACAATCTTGCTAATTACAAGATAAACACTTCAGTCTCCTTAGATGATAACCTAGACTATTTCTTTAAGATAGTTCAAGATTTAGAAGCTACAGATGAGAAAATATATAAGGAACATCAAGTTGTAGCAATCCTAAAGGCATTACCTTCTGAATTTAATGCATTTAAGAAGGTATTGGAGAATCTCTTACTGTAAAGAGGGTGTTAGATTCTCTAATGGAAGAAATAGTGGAAGTTAATCCTTTTAAAAAAGAGATTGAAGTGATGTTTATAGAGAATAATCATGAGAAGAAATCTCATAAGAAAAATAGCAAGAAAGGAAAGTGGCAGAAGGGAAGTGGGAAAGAAAAATACTTTAAGGAAGGTGATGAAAAGAAGAAAAAGGGAAAAGGGAGAAAATGCTTTTACGGTGATAAGGAGGGCCATTTTGCAAGGGATTGTAGAAAGAAGAAGAGGGACAAGGCAGCTGAAAGTGGAGTTTTAGGAAATATTGAAAACCAGAAGGTTCTAGTGGAGATGAAATTATGCCTGGCATTGAGGATAGTGAGGACCTTAGTAGAGAGTGGATTTTTGATTCAGGTTGCACTATGCATGTCACTTCTCATAGGGATTGGTTCGCTACCTTTGAACCAGTCACTGCCAAGGTTAAAATGACAGATTCTGTGTGTCAAAAGATAGAGGGCATTAGAAGTGTCTCCATCAACATGTTTGATGGAAAGAGAAAGACCCTCACAAATGTTAGATTTGTACCTGGAATAAGAAAAACCTTATTTTTGAAAGCTTGTTTGATAAACAAGGCTTTCAGATCAGGTCTAAAGATGGACTCAGAGAAATCCTAAGGGATGGAAGAGTTATCATTAAAGGAGTGGAGAGGGGTGGCTATACTATGTCATAGGCTCAACTGAAATAAATTAGATTTCAAAAAATGGAAGTCATGAACCAACCAAGCAATGACATGCAAGGTTGGGTCATGCAGGCAATAAAATCATGTTCCATCTCTCTAAATAGGGTCTAATCCCTGAACAAAACTTGCAGAAATTAGATTTTTGTGAATCCTGTCTGCTAGGAAAGCACCACAGGTCAGGATTTCAAAAGGGAGCTTAGAGAGCCATAGAGATCATGGAGTATGCTCACAGTGATCTTTGGGGGCCAACTTAAGTCCCCATAGTAGGAGGGAATTTGTTTTTTATGTCCATAATTGATGATATATCAAGAAAATGTTGGGTTCATCCTATGAAGAGAAAGGATGAAGCACTAGAGATTTTTATAAGATGGCATACCCTTATGGAAAATTAGACTGGGAAGAAACTGAAATGCCCAAGGACTGATAATGGATTGGAGTATTGCAACAAATAATTTGAAGAACACTGCAGTAAGAATGGAATCCTAAGGCACAAAATAGTAAAAGCTACTCCATAGCAGAATGGAGTAGCTTAAAGGCTAAATAGAACTCTCCTAGAAAAGACAAGGTGCATGCTCCTATCTTCGGGTTGCTCACATTCTCTATAGGGGAAACAATTAGGACAACAAACTATTTAATTAATAGGCTTCCAACCTTTGCTAATGATTACAAGACTCCTTAGGAAATTTGGAGTGGTAAGAAACCTAAACTCACCCACCTTAGGACTTTCAGATGTGCAGCCTATGCACATCAGAAAAAGGGAAAATTAGAGCCTATAGTAATCGAGGGAGTTTTCCTAGGATATCAAGAATGTGTAAAGGGTTATAAGATCTTACTACTCCAAAAGAGAGCCTATAAAACAATCATAAGTAGAGATGTCATCTTCAAGGAAGATGAATTCCCTTTGCTGAACAAGAATTCCTCCAATTCTGACCCCCAAAGGGAAATTTAGGAAAATTTAGGGTCATTGAACCATTTAGCCCCATTTTATATACCACCAGAACCTGAAGAAGGTGGTGCTACATAATTTGAAAATTTGGAGCCTAGAGAAGGTACTACACAGAATGAAGAAAGGAGAGAAGAGGTAGAAGGTGAGAGTGAAGGAGAAACTGCACACCCAACTTTGGTTGATGCTCAAGAAAACCTACAAGACTATTAACTCACAAGAGATAGGCAACTAAGAATAAGAATTCCTAACAGAAGGTACACTGAACTATACTCGGTTGAATTTGCATGCTTCATGGCGGAAAATGTAGAAAATAAGGCTCCAGAAACTTATAATGAAGTCATGAGAAGCAAAGATGCAAAACAATGGAAAGAAGCTTATAGGAAGGAATATTCTTCATTGATGAAGAATAAGACTTGGACTTTACTCCCTAGACCTTATAAAGCTAATTAATTGAGAACAAATGGCTGTTTAGATTAAAAGAAGGAGTAATAGAAGTAGAACCCAGAATTTACAAGATTAGGCTTGTGGCTAAGGGATTTAGACAAAAGGAAGGAATAGACTACAAGGAGATATTCTCTACTGTAGTCAAAATCAAGACAATTAGGCTTATACTAGTCCTAGCAACACTACATGATTGGGAAATCCATCAAATGGATGTCAAGACAGCTTTCCTATATGGAAAGCTAGAAGAGACAATTTACATGAAGCAACCAGTCGGATTTGAGGATAAAATAAGCTAGACTATGTTTGTCTATTGCAAAAATCCCTATATGGGCTCAAACAAGCACCTAGACAATGGAACAAGAAGTTCCATGAGGTTGCTACTAGTATGAACTTCATAGAAGTTCGTATGATTACTACCTATACTATAAAGATCTAGGAATGACTAAAGCAGTTTTCATGTTAGTTTATGTAGATGATCTCGTCATTACAAGGAAGGACTTGAATAAAATTCAAGAAGTTAAGACTGATTTGTGCACTCACTTTGAAATAAAAGACCTAGGAGAAGCTTAGAAGCTTCTAGGAATGCAGATAATCAGATATAGGAGGGAAGGAAAACTTTGGCTTGTTCAAAGGAATTACATTAGAAAAATCCTAGCTCAATTCAATATCGAACAAGCTAAACCTACTTCAATAGCCTTAGGATCACACTTACAGATGGTTTCTAACAAGTGTCCTAAGACTAAAGAAGAACAAAAGGCTATGGCTCACTATCTCTATGATGTAGGTGTTGGAAGTTTAATGTACCTTATGCTGTGCACAAGACTTGATCTAGCCTATGCTATTAGTGTCCTAAGTAAGTTCATGGCCAATCCAAGTTTAGAACACTGGTAAGGGCTCAAGAATGTTCTCAGATACATATCTAAAATAATGAACCATGGATTATGCTTCTCTAAAACAGAGCTAATCAAATGCAATTACATTTCAATATATGGCTATGTGGATGCTAATTATGCAACAAATAAGGACTCAAGGAAGTCAATTCCAGCATATATTTTTACACTATAAGCAAACACAATAAGTTGGAAATCACAACAACAATCAGTGGTAAGTTTATCAACTACAGAGGCAGAGTATTATGCAATCACAGAAGGGGTAAAGGAACTAACATGGCTATCAGGAATTTTAAAGGAAATTAACATAGAAATCACAACACCAGTACTATACACGGACAATCAAAGCATATGGTACCTGAGTCGAGGTCCAGTCCTCCATGAACGATCCAAGCACTTAGATGTGAAGTTGCATTTCTCAGAGACCAAATCGCCAAGGGAACCTTCAATCTGGAGAAAATAAAAGGTGAGAAAAATCCTTCTGATTTCGGAACTAAAATACTAACACAAAAGAAGCTTAATTTTTACAGAGACTACTTACAGATCATAGAAGCCCCTTAATTCCAAAGACAGATTCAACAGAACTCCCTGAAGAGGCAAAGATTAGGGTTTTCATCTGAGTGAAGATTGATGGAGTCGGAGGGAAAGTGTGATGCAAATCACTAATACTATAGCAATCTTCACTTAGATTCGATAGAAATATAAGAAAAATGAAGACAGAAGTGAGTGTGTGATGGTGTTCGAAGGTGTTTCAAAGAGAGAAGGGGGAGAAATATTCTCAAAACATCTATCAGCTAAAGACATAAACTAAAACCTAAACACATGGGGACAAAAGTCAAAACACATGTCTGAAGCCAATAAAATCAAAACTCATTCGTATTATACATGTCTAAAGCATAACTCAATGCACAGTTGTTTACAACTTAAGTTTTTAACACACTGTCATGTTAATTACAACTGAAGATACAAAACGCAGCTTCAGATAACATAAAACTCAAACCAAAGGCTGAAGAGTTAGTGACTCACATGACAAGCATCTGATCCATACATGTTGATCCTAAGGCCATCATCTTCCTTAGCTATAAAAAGGCAGAAGCATTAGACAAAACATATAACATTTTACAGAAACTTCAATTTACTACTTTCATTGTATTCAATCTTAGAGAGTGCAAAAAGTGAGTGAGAAAAGGTTCAGAGAGTGCTAGAGTATACACATATGGGTATTAGGAGAGTTTAGAAGGGCTCTTTGCAAGTGTAGATGATACACTCATCTCTGTATCAGTTTTCTCTTCTCCTTATTCTTCATATAGTGAAAATTCACCACTGAAAGTGGGAACCTTGGATATAGATAGTGTTATACTATCGAACCAAGTAAAATCTTGTCTTCTTACATTTCTGCATTTACTTATCTACAAAATTAACAAAGTTTATCAAGTTCTTGTGTTTGAAAGAACAATAGTTAAGCAACAACATTCAAAACAAATCACCAATAAAACATATTTTAACTATAATAGATTATAAAAATGTTAGTTTAATAATTTTGGAAAATGTCACCCCTTTGGTGACGATCAACAAATGTGTTGCAAATTATTGTAGAATCTTTGGTGACGATTTCTAAAAATTGTCACCGAATGTAGGCCATTTAGTGACAATTTTCAGAAATCGTCACAGAATGTGCAACATTTGGTGATGATTTGTCACCAAATGTTGATCTGTTGGTCGTGCTTCCAAACATTGTCACCAAATGGTCACTTTTGTGACAATGTCAAAACCGTAGTGAAAAGCCAAATGTCCTTTTATTGACAATTTTGCATAATCGTGGCCAATTGTGAACCCTTGAGTAACAATTTCGAACATTTGTCACCAATGTTTAGCAAATTATGGTGACGATTTCTGAAAAGCGTCACCAAAAGACTTTTTATCAACGAATTTTTGAAATCGTCACCCATTGTGCATCATTTTGTAACGATTTTCGGTAATCGTCACTAAATGTTCTTCATTTGGGGGCGATTTTTGTCATTCGTTACGAAATGTTGTTCCTTTTGTGATGCTTTTTTAGTTAGTAGCCAAAGGCTTAGTTTTAATGACGATTTGTAAAATCATCGCAATATGATAACTTTTGCTGACTATTTTCCGAACGTCGAAAAAAAAACATAACTAAATGTCTAATTTGTAGTAGTGCCTTAGGATTAAGCTTGATAAAAGTCAATCAAGCCAAGCTTGGAAAAAAGATAAGATAACATTAGACTGCTGACTGCTAGTACTTCCTTAACTACAAGTTCTGCATTTCATAATGGGTAGAAATGAAAGTGAATTTCATCTTTGCTATTTCTGTAAGTGTATTGATTACTACGTAATTTTTATTTAACTCCCTCAGAAATTGCATCAACTTACTGTCTGAGTTCAGCTCATCCATAGCATTTCCAATTCCATATATACATCTACAACGGTTACATCTAGGAGTAGGCTTT
>JANVCQ010000008.1:13637862-13649891 GCA_025531925.1 Erythroxylum plowmanianum | reverse complement strand
TAAACCTATGCACTGACCTATTCCCCTGTGTTAGTGTAAGGAAGGTAGCCTTCTTCTGATCTCGATCAAATCTGGTACAGTATTGTTCATTGAATTCACTAATAAAATCTTTCTAGCTTATCTAATTACAGTAATGTCCCTTAACATTTTCCCACCAAACTCTAGCATCACCCTCCAGCAATTGGATAACTACCTGCAGCTTTATCTCATCAAACAGCCTCATATCATGAGATGTCTCCGCGGTTCACGTCATCCAAGTTTTGGCCTCTGTAACATCACAGTGCCCATCAAAAGTACCACACCTGAGGTTCCTTACCACTTTAATATAACCCAAGATGTCAAGCATCGGGTGTTGCCCTAGTGTATGACTAGGTAATGCTACTGGTTGCTGTGGTGTTGGTACTTGTGGTGGCATCTGTGGCACTCCAACCCTAGGTTACTGTTGCTTAGTATACTATGCCCCATCATGTCATCACCTGCTATAAAGCCTCCCTTAGCATGGTGGTAAATCTGGCTATGCTACCGTTGGTGGTTTTACGGTGTGAGGCAACTTATGAGCCGAAGAGCTAGCAATCACTATTCTGTAACTGCTTTAGTCCTATGTTCCTCTGGCTTAGGTTGCAAAGGTCCAATGTTGTGATGCCTTCCCCTTCCTTGTCCAGCCATGCTATCACCATAAAATCAAAGAAAAGGCAATGTTTAATAAATTAAATCGGGCTAAGCCTAGCTTATATGGTATCCCAAACATCCCAAGGAACGTCGACAAGTACTCTGATCAAGGTTGAAATCATCTGACTATTAAGAACATCAACTTAATGATCTGATACTCAACTTCTTAACCAAAAACTTTTGAAGCCAAACTCAACTCCTAAGGCTCATGAACTTTTTGAAAATGAAAATAACACTTTTGAAAATGTAAATCCATGTTCT
Organism: Erythroxylum plowmanianum; assembly: GCA_025531925.1. NCBI lineage: Eukaryota > Viridiplantae > Streptophyta > Magnoliopsida > Malpighiales > Erythroxylaceae > Erythroxylum > Erythroxylum plowmanianum. Next base: position 13,648,961 of record JANVCQ010000008.1, on the reverse strand, counting down.
GATACCAATTTAATTTTCACAATCTGGTACCACATCGGGCCCATAACAACCACCGTATACCCAAGCTAAGGACACTCGTAGTATCCTTAATCTGACTATCAAGATTAACTAAATATTTTTCTCCTTTTTTTTTGAAAAATTTGGGCAGCACGACAACTGTATTTTAAAATTACCAAAACCTAAAATCAATTTTAAACATTCTTTTATATTCACAACAAAAATTTACCACAAATTTAGGACTTTAAAGTCCACTCAAAGCAACCTCAACAATAGTATCAAAGTTCATACATAAGGTCTTTTACAATGACAAAATAATCAAGAGTTAAATTATAAAATCATAATGCATATTCAAATAACCAACCCAAAGAAAATAATTAATGAGCCAATATGCAATAAAAATACAAAATAGAGACTACCCACCTGTGGTAATGTCTTGAAAACATCAAAAGACCGCATGATCCTCACAGAGCTTTAAGCTCACTAAATTAACCTGCATGGTTGGAAAGCGGAGGGGGATGAGTACACTATGTACTTAGTGAGCAGGAAAAACATATATCTCGAATATAATTCTATACATACCAAGATGATATAGATAACCTATAAAGTGAACATACTATACATATAAAGACATAGGCCTAGCCTATGACACAACGTATAACAAAAAAGATAGCAAAACAAGAGAAAAAATCATTTTTATTTATTTATGGTTAGGATTACAATTGTCTAAGCATTAAGGATTAGCAGATAGCCAAAAAAAGGGAGGAAACAACAACATCTTCATATAATTGATTGTATATAGTTCATAATTCTATTTTTACGGAATACTAAGATAAGGAATATGAAATAGAACACATGAAGAAACATGAGCCTTAAACCACTATCCAGCTGCCATCATAAATAAGCTAAAGTCATGATACTGATAAATACAAAGCATCAAATATGCATATCCTTGAAAAGATCTTTCCTTTACCTCTATATCCAATTATTTGAAGAGAAATTATTAGCTAATATATGACAAGTCGAAAACTTAACACATTAAGAAGTTTAAAATGTTCTTTGATAAGGTAAAAGAGAAATCAAGTAGTTATTTAGTGTTCCCCAATTTAACTCTTTATGCTTTATTTATAAAGCAATCGATCATAACACATTCCATGGCATATTCCACCACAAGTAATTACATGCCATTATACTATATTTAAGTCCATAATATACTAACCTCATTTTTGTGATGAGGTGACACCCCCATTTCTAGATTTGTGCTCCTCTGAGATTTGTTATTTGTATCATCAAAGAGTATGGTAGATTGGATTCAACCATATAAATTTATGAAAATTAGACTGAAGTATGAGAAACTCGTTTAGAAAAGTACCCTGATAGGAGCATTTCACTAACCAATGACCTCGGATAACACCATCGACTCCAATTCTCATCCCAGATATTGACTATACTATTTAACAAAAGAACGTAGCTGTTATATCCTTATGAAGCAAAACAGAGAGCTACAAACTATAAAGTGTTCCAAATATAAGATTCTACAGGCACTAAGGCAAAACCTAAAGGTACTCAAATGCAATGCAAAATAAATACGAAACATAAATGAGCACGAGTCTATTAAGCAGAAACTAAAGGCACTAAAATCCATAGCAGAATAAGGGCAAAAGACAAATTAGCACGAGTCTATCAGGGTCATTTATTCAAAATTTTTTAGGAGTTTGAATAGACCAGCTACTTCACTGATTTGTGAGAATTCAATGTAAACAGTTTGCACTTCAATGAACAAATCCTTATCAATAAAACCACGAGCAATTGGTCAAAATGAAGCAAAATATGAATGGTGTAGTTGAATGTAGAAGAAAGAGAACTAAAAGGCAAGTGATTTAGACAAATAACGATGTGAGTTCAAAGACATACAACATATTTCTTACTTCTGGCAAAGCAAGGACTTATAAAGTTTTGAGAACTATGCTTTCCTTAACATGGTTAGTTTGTACATTTTCCACATAGATATTTGACGTATTGTTTCCATCATCAATTATCATTTTTCTTTTCCAATATTAATACAAGGTGAAAAAATATGTTTTCATATTCTTGATAATCCCCTAATTTGCTTTGTTTTTATTTTTTTATTTTGTCAAGCATCGGAGAACATATGTACACATGCATTGTATAGATCTGCTAAATGATAAAAGGGTCAATAAACCCTAGATCAACAAAAAACCAAAGGTGCGACAATTTGTGCCCCACCTGGGCATATTTTTGGTTATTTTCTCGCTACTGAGTATGCCTGCACAAGGTCGCGGCAAGGGCCCATGGCCCCGATCTGGTCTCCCGATGATGTCGATCATAGGCTGCAAGGCTATAATCGGTGAGTTTTTAATGAGAAACTGACAATCCGAGACTGACTGGGGCTTGTTTTCACTGATTTTCCCACTACCGAGTATGCGTGCACATGCCCGTAGTAAGTGCCCATGACCCTGACCTGATCTCCAGACGGTGCTAGACACGGGAGCGAGGCTATAATCGGTGAGTTTTTGATGAAAAACTGACAATTCGTGCCCTACTAGGGCTTGTTTCTGCTGATTATCCCACTATCGAGTATGCATGCACAAGGCCGCGATAAGTGCCAACGACCCCAACCTAATCTCCCAATGGTGCTTGTAATTGGGGCAAGGCTACAATCAGCGAGTTTTCAACGAGAAACCAACAATTAATGCCCCACCTGGGCCTATTTCTATTGATTTCCCCACTACCAAGTACGCCTACACATGGTCGCGTCAAGGGCTTACGACCTCGACCTGGTCTCCCGATCGTGCTGGCCATAGGGGAAGGTTATAATCGGTAAGTTTTTGATGAGAAACTGACAATTCTTGATCGAATTGTGCCCCACCTAGATCTGTTTCTGTTGATTTTCCCCCTAACGAGTATGCTCGCATATGGTCACGGCAAGTGTCCAAGGCCCCAACCTAGTCTCCCGACGATGCCAGCCATAGAGGCAAGGCTATAATCAGCGAGTTTTTGATGAGAAACTGACAATTCTTAATTGAATCGAGCTTATTCTTGCTAATTTTCCCACTATCGAGTATGCTCGAACAAGGCCACGATAAGTGTCCACAGCCTCGACCTGGTCTCCCGACGGTGTCGCTCATGGGGAGAAGGCTATAATCGGTGAGTTTTTGATGAGAAATTGACAATTTGTGCCCCACATGAGCTTGTTTATGTTTATTTTCCCACTACCAGGTGTGCCCGCATATTGCCGCATCAAGTGCCCATGGCCCCGACCTGGTCGCCCAATGATACCGGTCATGTGGGCGAGGCTATAATTAGTGAGTTTTTTATGAGAAACTTACAATCTGTGACCAACTCAGGTTTCTTTTTGCTCATTTTTTCATTATCGAGTATGCCCGCATATGGCCCTAGTAAGTGCCCGCGGACCCGACCTGGTCTCCTGACGATGTCGGTCATTAGGGCAAGGCTATAATCGGCAAGTTTTTGAAGAGAAATCAACAATCTGTGACCGACTGGGGCTTATTTTTGCTAATTTTCTCACCTAGTCTCTTGACGACGCCAATCATGGGGGCAAGGATATAATCAACGAGTTTTCGATGAGAAATTGACAATTTGAGACTGACTCGACTTATTTTACTTGTTTTTCCCACTACCGAATATGCCCTCATATGGCCACGTCAAGTGCCCACAGCCCTGACCCGGTCTCTCAATGGTGTCGATCTTGGGGGACTGACAATGCTAATTTTGATGATGGGTGGCCGACTAGGCTTGTTTTCCTAGATTTTTCCACTACTGTTTATACCTGCAGATGGCCACGGCACGTGCCCACAGCCTTGACCTGGTCACCCAATGGTGCTTATAATGGGGCAAGGCTATAATTGGAGAGTTTTCGATGAGAAACTGACAATTCGTGCCCCACTTGGGCTTGTTTTTGTTGATTTTCCCACTATCGACAAGGCTATAATCGGTGAGTTTTTGATGAAAAACTAACAATTCATGCCCCATCTGGTCCTGTTTCAGTTGATTTTCCCGACAGTGCCCATCATGGTGGCAAGGCTATAATTGACGAGTTTTGTTAAGAAACTGACAACTCGTGAGCAACTGGGGCTTGTTTTCAATAATTTTTTCACTACCGAGCATGCCCGCACATGGCAACGTCAAGTTCCCACAACCCCGACCTGGTCTCCCAGCGATGCCGATCATGGGAGCAAGGCTATAATCAGCGAGTTTTCGATGAGAAAGCAACAATTTATGACCGAATAGGGCTTGTTTTAGCTAATTTTTCCACTACCGAGTATGCCTATATATCGCCGCGTCAAGTGCCCACGACCTCGACCTGATCTGTCAATTGTGTCGGTCATAGGGCAAAGGCTATAATCGACGAGTTTTCGATGAGAAATTGACAATTCGTGACCAACTGGGGCTTGTTTTTTGTTGATTTTCCCATTACTGAGTATGCCCGCATGTGACTGCAGCAAGTGCCTATGAACTTGACCTGGTCTCCTGACGATGCCGGTCATAGGGGTAAGGCTATAATCGGAGAGTTTTTGATGAGAAACCGACCATTTCTGACCGACTGGAGCTTGTTTTTGTTAATTTTCCCATTATCGAGTATGCCCACATAAGGCCGTGTGGCAAGTGCCCACAGCCTCGACCTGGTCTCCCGATGGTGTCGGTCATGGGCACAAGGCTATAATCGACGAGTTTTCGATGTGAAACTGACAATTCATGACCGACTAGGGTTTGTTTTTGATGATTTTCCCACTATCAAGTATGCTCGCACATGGTCGTGACAAGTGCCCACGACCCCGAGTATGCTCGCACTGGCAATTTATGCCCCACCTGGGCCTGTTTCTATTGATTTTCTCACTACCGAGTATGCCCACACATGGCCACGACAACTGCCAATAGCCTCACCTGGTTTATCGACGGTGCCAGTCATGGGGGTAAGGCTATAATCAGTGAGTTTTCGATGAAAAATGACAATTCTTGCTCCACTTAAGTCAGTTTTTGCTAATTTTTTTCTCTACCTAGTATGCCTCCACATGGTCGCAACAAGTGCCCATAGACCCAACCTAGTCTCCCAACAATGTCAATCATAGTGGGAAGCCTATCATCGACGAGTTTTTGAGGAGAAACTGACAATTCGTGTCTATCATGCATGGCAACGCTATAATTGGCGAGTTTTTAATGAGAAATTGACAATCTGAGAGTGACTGGGTCTTATTTTCGCTAGTTTTGCACTATTCAATATGCCCGCACATAGTCGTGACAAGTGCCCACAGCCTCAGCCTGGTCTCCTGACGATGTCGGCATAGGGGCAAGGCCATAATCGGCGAGTTTTCAATGAGAAACTAACAATTCGTGATCGATTGGGGCCTGTTTGCACTTATTTTCACATTACCGAGTATGCCTACACATTATCGTTGCAAGTGCCCATGACCTCGACTCGGTCTCCCGACGATGCCGATCAGGGGGTGCAAGCCTATAATCCACATTTTTCGATGAGAAACTGACAATCCGTGATCAACTGCGGCTTGTTTGCATTGATTTTCCTACTACAGAGTGTCCCCACACATGGCAGAGACAAGTGCCCACGGTTTCGACCTGGTCTCCCGACGGTGCCAATCATAGGGGCAAGGTTATAATTAGTGAGTTTTTGATGAAAAACTGATAATTCGTGCACCACTTGGGCTTGTTTCTGCTAATTTTCCCACTACAAAGTACACCCATGCATGGTCACGACAACTGCCTACAGCCTGACTTGGTCTCCCGACGGTATCGATCATAGGGGCCAGGCTATAGTCGACGAGTTTTCGTTGAGCAACCGACAATCTGTGATCTGCTGGGGCTTATTTTTGTTGATTTTCCCACTATCAAGTTTGCACAACATGGCCACGGTAAGTGCCCACAGCCCCGACCTGGTCTCCCGATAGTGTCGGTCATGGCGGCAAGGCTATAATCGACAAGTTTTTGTTGAGCAACAGATAATCCGTGACCGACTGGGGCTTATTTTCATTGATTTTCCCACTACGAAGTATGCCCTCACATGGCCACGACAAGTGCCCACAGCCCCGACTTGGTCTCCTGACGGTGTTGGTCATGGGGGAAGGCTATAATCGGTGAGTTTTGATGAAAAATTGACAATTCATCCCTCACTTGGGCTTGTTTCTGCTAATTTTCCAACTACCAAGTATGCCCACACATGGCCGCAGCAAGTGCCATGGCCCCAACTTGGTCTACCGACCAAGGCTTGTTTTTGCTGATTTTCCCACTACCAAGTATGCTCGAACATAACTGCGACTATTGCTCATGGCCCCGAGCTCGTCTCCCATTGGTGCCGGTCATAAGGGATGTTATAATCGACAAGTTTTCTATGAGAAACTAATAATTCGTGACCGACTGGGGCCTATTTATGCTGATTTTCCCAATCCAGAGCATGCCCGTAAATGGCCACGGCAAGTGCTCACGGTCCTGACCTAGTCTCCCGACGGTGCCTGTCATGAGGCCAAGACTATAATCAACGAGTTTTCAACGAGAAACCAACAATTCATGCCCCACCTGGGCCTATTTCTGTTGATTTTCCCACTATCGAATATGCACACATATGGTCGCGGCAAGAACCGACGACCACAACTTGACCTCCCGACGGTGCTTGTCATTGCGACAAAGCTATAATTGGCAAGTTTTCTATGAAAACTGATAATTTGTTCCCCATTTGGGCCTATTTTTGTTCATTTTGTCACTACCGAGTATGCTCGTACATGGCCACAGCAAATGCCCACGACCCCAGCCTAGCCTTCCGACGGTGCCTGTCATGGAGGCAAGGCTATAATCGGCGAGTTTTTGATGAGAAATAGACAATTCGTGCCCCAACTGGGCCTGTTTTTGCTAATTTTCCCACTACTGAGTATGCACACATATGGCCGCAGCAAGTTCCCATGGCCCCGACCTGGTCTCCCGAGTCCCGACGATGCCAGTCATACAGGCAAGGTTATAATCGGTGAGTTTTTGATGAGAAAATTGACAATCCATGATCGACTGGGGCTTGTTTTCATTAATTTTCTCACTATTAAGTTTACCCGTACATGGTCGAGGCAAGTGTCGACAGCCCCGGCCTAGTCTCCTATGGTGCCGGTCATGGGGGCAAGGCTATATTCTGTGAGTTTTCGATGAGAAATCAAAAATCCATGACCAACTGAGGCTTGTTTTTGTTGATTCTTGCACTACCGAGTATGCCTGCATAGGGTTGTAGCAAGTGTCCATGACCCCAACGTGGTCTCCCAATGATGCTTGCAATGGGGGCAACGCTATAATCGATGAGTTTTCAATGAGAAATAGACAAATCGTGCCCCACTTGGGCCTGTTTTTGCATATTTTCCCACTACTGAGTATGCACGCACATGGCCAAGGCAAATGCCCACGATCCCGACTTGGTCTCCCGACGATGCCTGTCATGGGGGCAAGGCTATAATCGATGAGTTTTTGATGAGAAACCGACAATTCCTACCCCACCTAGGCTTGTTTTTGTTGATTTTTTCACTACCGATTATGCCCACACATGGCCGTGGCAAGTGCCCACGATCACGACCTGGTCTCCCGACGGTGCCGATCGTGGGGGCAAGGTTATAATCGGCGAGTTGTCGATGAGAAACTGACAATTCCTGCCCCACCTGGGCCTGTTTCTATTGATTTTCCCATTATCAAGTACGCCCGCACATAGCTGAGGCAAGTGCCAACAACCCCGACCTGATCTCCCGATGGTGTCGGGCATAAGGGCAAGGATATAATTTGTGAGTTTTTGATGAGAAACCGACAATTTGTGACCAACTGGGGCTTGTTTTTGCTAATTTTTTCACTACCGAGTATGCCCGCACAGGGCCGTAGCAAGTGTCCATGACCCCGACCGGGTCTCCTGACGGTGATTGCAATGGGAGCAACGCTATAATCGATAAGTTTTCGACAAGAAATCAACAATTTGTGCCTCACTTGGGCCTGTTTCTACTGATTTTTCCACTACTGAGTATGCCCGCACATGGCGACGGCAAGTGCCCACGATCTCGACTTGGTCTCCCGACGGTGCCTGTCATGGGGGCAAGGCTATGATCGGTGAGTTTCTGATGAGAAACCGACAATTCCTACCCCACCTAGGCCTATTTTTCCTGATTTTACCACTACTAAGTATGCCCACACATGGCTGCGGCAAGTGCCCACGAACCCTACCTGGTCTCCCGATGGTGCCGGTCATGGGGTCAAGGCTATAATCTGCGAGTTTTTGATGAGAAATCGACAATCTGTGGCCGACTGGGGTTTGTTTTCGCTAATTTTTGCACTATTGAGTATGCCCATCCAGGGTTATAACAAGTGTCCATGACTTCGACCTGGTCACCCGGTGATGCCTATAATGGGGGCAATGCCATAATCGGTGAGTTTTCGATGAGAAATCGACAATTCATGCCACACTTGGGCCTGTATCTGTTGATTCTGCCACTACTGAATATTCCCACACATGACCACGGTAAGTGCCCACGGTCCCGACCTCGTCTCTCGACGGTGCCTGTCGCAGGGGCAAGGCTATAATCGACGAGTTTTTGATGAGAAATTGACAATTCCTGCCCCACCTAGGCCTATTTCTACTGATTTTCTCACTACCGAGTATGCCCACAAATGGCCTTGGGAAGTGCCTATGACCCCGATCTGGTCTCCCAAAGATGTCGATCATGGGGGCAAGGCTATAATCGACGAGTTATCGATGAGAAACCCACAATTTGTGCCCCATCTGGGCCTATTTCTACTAATTTTCCCACTACTAAGTATGCTTGCACATGGCTGCAGCAAGTTCCCACGACACCGACCTAGTCTCCTGACGGTGTCGGTCATGGGGGCAAGGCTATGATCATCAAGTTTTCGATGAGAAGCTAACAATTCGTGCCCCACTTGGGCCTATTTCTGCTGATGTTCCCACTACCAAGTATGCCCACACATGGGCATGGCTAATGCCTATGTCCTCGACCTGGTCTCCCGATGGTGTTGGTCATGGGGCCAAGGCTATAATTGGCGAGTTTTTGTTGAGAAAGTGACAATCCCTGACCAAATGGTGCTTGTTTCCACTAATTTCCCCACTACTAAGTATGCTTGCGCATGGTTGCGGCAAGTGCCCATAGCCCCAGCTTGGTCTCCCGACGGTGCTGGTCATAAGGGGAAGGTTATAATCGGCGAGTTTTCGATGAGAAATTGACAACTTGTGCCCCACCTGTGTTTATTTCTACTAATTCCCCAATAACGAGTATGCCCGCACATGGCTCTGGCAAGTGCCTACGACCTTGACCTGGTCTTCCGACAGTGTTACTCATGGGACCAAGGTTATAATCGTCGGGTTTTCAATGAGAAGCTGACAATCCCTGACCAATTGGGGTTTGTTTTCTCTGATTTTTCACTATCGAGTATGCCTGTACATGGTTGAGGCAAGTGTGAACGACCCCGACCTGGTCTCCCGACGGTGACTGTCATAGGGGACAAGGCTATAATCAGTGAGTTTTCGATGAAAAATCGTAAATCAGTGACCGATTGAGGCTTGCTTTTGCTAATTTTCCCATTACCATGTACGCCCGCACATGGTTGAGGCAAGTGACAACGACCTCGACCTGGTCTCCTGACAGTGCTAGTCTTATGATGCAATGCTATAATCGATAATTTTTTGATTAGGAATCAAAAATCTGTGACCGACTGACGATTAATTGAACTGATTTTCCAACTATCGACTATGCCCGCACATGGCCCCAAAAGTGCCAATGGCCTCGACCTGGTCTCCCGCCGGTGTCGATCATAGGGGAAAAACTATAATCGGTGAGTTTTCGATGAGAAATTGACAAGCCGTGATCGATTAGGGCTTGTTTGCACTAATTTTCCCACTACCGAGTATGCCAGCATATGGTTGCGGCAAATGCCAACAGCCCCAACCTGGTTTCTTGATGGTGCCGGTCATAGGGGAAAGGCTATAATCGACGAGTTTTTAATGAGGAACTGACAATCCATGACTGACTGGGGCTTGTTTGCACTGATTTTCCCACTACTGAGTATGCCCGTACATGGTCGTAGCAAGTGCCCATAGCCCCAACGTAGTCTCCCTACGATGTTGGTCATGGGGGCAAGGCAATAACTAGTGAGTTTTCGATGAGAAACTGATAATCCATGACTGACAGGGGCTTGTTTGCACTGATTTCCCACTACCGAATATGCCCGCATATGACTGCGACAAGTGCCTATGGCCTCGACCTGGTCTCTCGGCAGTGCCAATGATGGGGGCCTATAATTGACGTGTTTTCGATGAGAAATTGACAATTGTTGCCCCATTTGGGTTTGTTGCTGTTGATTTTTCCATTATCGAGTATGCTTGAATATGGACTCGGTAAGTGCCCACAGCCTCGACTCGGTCCTCCGACGGTGCCGGTCATGGGGGTGAGACTATAATCGGAAAGTTTACTATGAGAAATCGATAATTTGTGCCCTACCTGCACCTATTTCTGTTTATTTGATGAGAAACTGACAAGACGTGGCTGAGTGGGCATGTTTTTGCTGATTTTTCCGCTACTGAGTATGCCCACACATGATCGTGGCAAGTGCTCACTGCCCCAACCTAGTCTCCCGACTATGTCGGTCATAGGGCAAGGCTACAATCGGTGAGTTTTCGATGATAAATTAACAATTCGTGCCCCACCTAGGCCTGTTTCTGCTGATTTTCTCACAACCTAGTATGCCTACACATGGCCACGTCAAGTGCCCGCAGCCCAGACTTCGTCTCCCGATGGTGTTGGTCATGGGGGCAAGGTTATAATCGACAAGCTTTCAATGAGAGACTGACAATTTTTGAATGACTAGGCTTGTTTTTGATGATTTTTCCGCTACAAAGTATACTCACACATGGTCGTTGTTGGAACCCCTCCCTGGTGAATCGCGGGCTCGACGTCCTACGTGACATCTGGACGTGCATCTCACGAGGGAGGAATTCCTCACCACGAAAATTTCCTCAAATCGAACTTATTTCAATTCATCCGAAGAAATCTTGATAAATTCACCCTAATTTTCCTCCAATA
>JANVCQ010000008.1:13623985-13637762 GCA_025531925.1 Erythroxylum plowmanianum | reverse complement strand
TTGCACATTGCAAGTTAATGCTTCACTTATCACCAACAGTGATAAGAAAAGTGCAGAATTGTAACACTGCACAAAAGCTTTAGATCAAATTTGATAAATTGTATGCCAAGAAGTGTCTTTCTAACAAGATGACACTTCATCACAATCTTGCTAACTACAAGATGAACACTTTTGTCTCCTTAGATGATAACCTAGACTATTTCTTTAAGCCAGTTCAACATTTAGAAGCTACAGATGAGAAAATATCTAAGAAACATCAAGCTGTAGTAATCCTAAAGGCATTACCTTCTGAATTTAATGCATTCAAGAAGGTAATTAAGCATGCTAGTAGAGAATACCTCTTGCTGTAAAGAGGGTGTTAGATTCTCTAATGGAAGAAATATTAGAAGTTAACCTTTTAAGAAAGAGGTAGAAGTAATGTTTGTAGAGAATAATCTTGAGAAGAAATCTCATAAGAAAAATAGAAAGAAAGGAAAGTGGCAGAAGGGAAGTCGGAAATAAAAACACTCTAAGGAAGGTGATGAAAAGAAGAAAAAGGGAAAAGGGAGAAAATGCTTTTATGTGATAAGGAGGGACATTTTGCAAGGGGTTATAGAAAGAATAAGAGGGATAAGGCTGTAGCAAGTGGAGTTTCAAGAAATGTTGAAAAACTAGAAGATTCTAGTAAAGATGAAATTCTAGCTGTCACTGAGGATAATGAAGACTATACTAGAGAGTAGATTTTTGATTCAAGGTGCACTATGTATGTCACTCCTCATAGGGACTAGTTCACTACATTTGAACTAGTCATTGACAAGGTTAAAATGACATATTCTAGGCAACAAAAGATAGAGGGCATTGGAAGTGTTTCCATCAACATATTTGATGGAAAAAGAATGACCCTCACAAATGTCAGATTTGTGCCTGGAATAAGGAGAATCCTGATTTCTGAAAGCTTGTTTGATAAGCAAGGCTTTTAGATCAGGTCAAAAGATGGACTCAAAGAAATCCTAAGGGATGGTAGAGTCATCATTAGAGGAGTGGAAAAGGGAGGGCTATATTATGTTATAGACTCAACTGAAATAAATCAAATTTCAAAAAATGGAAGCTATGAACCAACCAAGCAATCGCATGCAAGGTTGGCTCATGTAGGGAACAAAAGCTTGTTCCATCTCTCTAGGCGAGGTCTAATCCCTGAACAAAACTTACAGAAGTTGGAATTTTGTGAATCTTGTATGCTAGGAAAGCACCACAGATAAGGATTTCAAAGAGGAGCTCAGAGAGCCACAGAGATCATGGAGTATGCTCACAGTGATCTCTAGGAACTAGCTCAAGTCCCCACAGTAAGAGGGAACCTATATTTTATGTCTATAATTGATGACATATCAAGAAAATGTTGGGTATATCCCATGAAGAGAGAGGATGAAGCATTAGAGATTTTCATAAGATTGCATACTCTTATGAAAAATCAGACTAGGAAGAAGTTGAAATGCCTAAGGATTGATAATGGATTGGAGTATTGAAATAAAGAATTTGAATAATATTGTAGTAAGAATGGAATCCTAAGGCATAAAATAGTAAGAGCTACTCCACAGCATAATGGAATAACTGAAAGGCCAAATACAACTCGCCTAGAAAAGACAAGGTGCATGGTTTTCTCTTCGGGTTGCTCACATTCTCTATGGGGGGAAGCAATTAGGACAGCAACCTATCTAATTAATAGGCTCCTAACCTCTGCTAATGATTACAAGACTCCTCAGAAAATTTGGAGTGGTAAGAAACCAAAACTCATCCACTTTAGGACTTTCAAATTTGCAGCCTATGCACATCAGAAAGAGGGAAAATTAGAGCCTAGAGCAATCAAGGGAGTTTTCCTAGGATATCCAAAAGGGGTAAAGGGATATAAGATCTTGAGCCTATAAAACAATTATAAGCAAAGATGTCATCTTCAAGGAAGATGAATTCCCTCTGCTAAATAAGAATTCTTCCAATTCCGACCTCCAAAGGGAAATTCAGGAAAATCTAGGGGCTTTGAACCATTTAGCCCCATTTTATGTACCACTAGAACCCGAAGAAGGTGGTGCTACACAATCTGAAAATGTGGAGTCTACAGAAAGTACTACTCAGTATGAAGAAAGGAAAGAAGAGGCAGAAGGTGAGGGTGAAGGAGAAACTTCACACCCAAATTCGAATGATGTTCAAGAAAACCTACAAGACTATCAACTCACAAGGGATAGGCAACCAAGACTCAGAATTCCTAATAGAAGGTACACTGAACTAGACTTGGTTGAATTTGCATGCTTTATGGCTGAAATGTAGAAAATAAGGCTCCAAAAACTTATGCTGAAGCCATGAGAAGCAAAGATGCAAAATAGTGGAAAAAAGCTTGTGAGAAGGAATATTCTTCATTGATGAAGAATAAGACTTGGACTTTAGTCCCTAGACCTTATAAAGCCAAATTAATTGAGAATAAAGGGTTGTTCAAATTAAAAGAAGGAGTAACAGAAGTAGAACCAAGGATTTACAAGGCTAGGCTTATAGTTAAGGAATTTAGACAAAAGGAAGGAATTGACTATAAGGAGATATTCTCTCCAGTAGTCAAATTCAAGACAATTAGGCTTATACTAGTTCTAGCAACTTTATATGAGTAGGAAATCCATCAAATGGATGTCAGAGGAGACAATTTACATGAAGCAACTAGTCGGATTTGAGGATAAAAATAAGTTAGACTATGTTTGCCTATTGCAAAAATCCCTATATGGGCTCAAACAAGCACCTAGAAAATAGAACAAGAAGTACCATGAAGTTGCTACTAGTATGAACTTCATCAGAAGTTCATATGATTAGTGCCTATATTATAAATATTTAGGAACGACTAAAGCAGTTTTTATGTTAGTCTATGTAGATGATCTTATTATTATAGGGAAGGACTTGAATCGAATTCAAGAAGTTAAGACTGATTTGTGCACTCACTTTGAAATGAAAGAACTAGGAGAAGCTCATAAGCTTCTAAGAAAGTAGATAATCAGACATAGGAGGGAATTAAAACTTTGGCTTGTGCAAAGGAATTAAATAAGAAAAATCCTAGCTCAATTCAATATGGAACAAGCTAAACCTACCTTAGTACCCTTAGGATCACACTTACAGATGGTTTCTGACAAGTGTCTTAAAACTGAAGAAGAACAGAAGGCTATGGCTCACTATCCTTATGATGTAGGTATTGGAAGTCTAATGTACCTTATGCTGTGCACAAGGCCTGATCTAGCCTATGCTATTATTATCCTAAGTAAATTTATGGCCAATCCAGGTTTAGAATACTAGCAAGGGCTTAAGAATTTTCTCATATACATATTTGGAACAATGAACTATGGATTATGCTTCTCTAAAATAGAACTAATCAAATGCAATTACCTGTCTCTATATGGCTATGTGTATGCTGATTATGCAACAGATAAGGACTCAAGGAAGTCAATCTCATCATATATTTTTACACTCTCAGCAAACACAATAAGTTGGAAAACACAACAATAATCAGTTGTAAGTTTATTAACTACAGAGGCAGAGTATTATGTTATCACAGAAGGAGTAAAGGAACTAACATGGCTATCAGGAATTTTAAAGGAATTAACACAGACATCACAACACCAGTACTATATACGACCAGTCAAAGTGCATGGTACCTGAGTCAAGATCCACTCCTTTATGAACAATCCAAGCACATAGATGTGTCATTGCATTTTGTTAGAGACCAAATCATCAAGGGGATCTTCAATCTGGAGAAAATAAAAGGTGAGAAAAATCCTTCTGATTTCGGAACTAAAATACTAACACAAAAGAAATTTAATTTTTGCAGGGATTACTTACAGATTATGGAAGCCTCTTGATTCCGAAGGCAGATCCATAAGATATCACTGAAATGGCGAAGATTAGGGTTTTGGATTTTTCAAAATCACTCTAGGGTTTTTCATCTGAGCAAAGATTGATGGAGTAGGAGGGAAAGTGTGATAGAAATCACTAATACTCCAGCAAATTTCACTCAGATTTAACAGAAAATAAGAAAAAAAATCTAAAGTGGACGTGTGATGGTGTCTGAAGTGTTTCAAAGAAAGAAGAGGGAAAAACATTCTCCAATGATCTACAGCTGAAGACTAAAGCCTAAGTCATTAACACGTGGGGATAAAAGACAAAACACATGTCTAAAGCCAATTAACTCAATGCTCAGTCGTTTAATACAAGTCAGAATTCTCTCAATACACAGTTGTTTATATACTATAGAAGCTAATACTTAAAACGCAGACAATGCATTCTAAATGCAGCTTCACCAATATAAAACGCAGACATATCAGAGGGGAATAAGTGACTCTGGTAGAAGACACATAAAGGAGAGCTGATACAAGCAAGCTACATTTGAAAGTCTTCATCTTCCTCGGCTATAAAAGGAAGCAAAAACATCAGACAAAAACAACACATTTTTACAAAAACTTCAATTTTCATTTGATTGTATTCAGTCTTGAGATTGCAAAATAGAGTGAGAAAAATTGAGAAAGTGCTAGAGTACACACTTGTGAGTACTAGGAGAGTTTGGAAGGGCTCTTTGCAAGTGTAGAAGATACACTCAACCTCTGTATCTCTTCTCTTCTTCTTCTTCTTCTTCTTCTTCATATTGGTGAAAAATCACCACTGAAAATGGGAATCTTGGATGTAGATAGTTTTATACTATCGAACCAAGTAAAATCTGATCTCATTTACTTTTCAATATTTACATTTCTGCAAGATTAACAAATCTCTTTATCAAGTTCTTGTATTTAAAAGAATAACAGTTAAGCAACAATATCCCAACAACCATGGAGTTGAAACCCTTTGGCCAAGAAGGATATAGAAGAGCTGTGGCTGCAGTAATGACAAGTGAAATAATCAAAACAAGCCCTTTGATTCTATATTTCTCAGAAGACGTATAAACTGGAAAACAATATGAAATCTTTCAGATGTCACTTAAGCCAAGAAAATCATTATCCAAATGTGTGTAAAATTACGTAACCGACTGCAAATGAAATTGCGGCTAAAGATTATAATAGCAATTGTAACCGATGTAACTAAGATTGCAACTATAACATACTAAAATTGTCGCTAATAATATTTATGACAATTTCAAAAATCGTTATGATAAAGAAGAAAGAAGATTCTTCTGTTTCTTCTAGGAGTTAGACAGAGGTATATATTGTAAATTAGGTGAAGAAAATAGCAAGATAGATTGGGATATTCTTATTAACTTTATTGAACACCATTTATCCTATTGCATATGTGTTTCACACAAACTTAATTTTAAGCCTCTTCTTCTTATTCAAGAAACGAGGGAAACTAAAAGCTGGAGTCTTGTTGGGAGAAGGTGGCAAAAAGGAGGGTTAATCTCAGAGGGTAGCAGAAATGTTCTTTTCTCTTTTTATATTTTTTGTTCTTAACCCTACTTAGAGTTTACACAGTAGATGCGAGGTTGTGTGTGTGAGATGCCGTTCTCTGCCTGTTTACAGGACGAAAAAGAGACAGATGAGAAACACTTTTAGGGCTTTGATCTCTTTACTTCTGCCTCCCCCTAAATTAAAAAGCAGTGTAGGGCATCTCAAGATGAACAGTGGAAAGGTTTCTAATGTTTCTAACAAAGTTCTAATTCTGGTGACCAAAGGTACAATTATCGCAAAAGATCAATAGTCCCATACTTACTTACAACCCACACCCTTCGGCCATTAGCAGTTTAAACTCAATGTAATTATAAAACTCTCACTGATAAGAGTAATACTACTTCTCCTCGTAATAGTAACCCATCTGCAACTCCCCTCCAAAATCTTTATTCATATGACTTTCATTTTCCTTCTAGGTCTCAATGTCTTGAAATTAAATTTCACATGTAATTTTGCAAACATCCATTCGTGTATGTGACAGTTGGACGCGCCCACAACATCGACTCTACAGTACTACCGTCTGTTTCCTATGTATCCGTGTAAAACTAGTAGGCTTTTTTTTTAATCATTTACCCCTAGAATTCAAGACATCCGGCCTATAACAATAGTTATTCATCTTAGTATGTTGATTTGAAAGCAACCTTTTATTGTTTAATGCTTTGATTTGAAAGCTGCACTTTATTTTTAATATCATTTTCCTTTTTTTCTTTGAAAGCAGTAAATAGAAAATCGTTGATCCTGTCATCATATAAGTGCTACAATGTAAGATTTTTTTTTAGTATATACAAAGCGTTCAAATGCCTCTCATTACCCACTAAAATTCACAAGAGTTGTTACTATTTAAGTTTTCACATTACATATGCTTAAAGATGTATTGATGTAGACTGTAGAGCAAGTTCTGCTGGCTTCTATGCTCTTCGCCAAAGCGCAGAAGTAAAGATATCAAAGAGAGACGGAACTAAAATCATATTAGTGCCGACCTCTAAGATCATAATCCATTTTCTAATAGGAAAAAGAAAAGGGAATACAAATTAATATTAATGAAGAACCTTGGACAAAAGCTACAAACATTCGATCCCAGAGTTTGCAACATGTCAACCCATCAAAAGCTAGTGAACTCTTTTAGGACGAAATGAGCAACACTGGTTATGACCGTGATTTTGTAATAAAGTCAGCAACATGATTGTATTGCAATAGACCCACAATTCTAGGAGTTAAAGTGCTAAAAGAGTGAGTACAAGCAAGGAGAAAGTTTTGAAAATTGTTCTTTAATATAACAAAAATTATAATTTTGTCGAATTAAGAATTTCTCTTGATTAAATTTAATTTTTCAAGTTGAGGCTAATTTGAACATTTCACGTTAATAATACAAGTATTTAAATAATTATAAATTTTCTCGATTTAAAAATTTTACACTTCTTTATTAAACAAGGAGTTGATTAACTTTTTTTAACAACCTGAAAATGCATATTATATTGTTTCTATAGCATAACTAGGAAATAGTAGAGTGCAAGAAGATTATTAACAAAGATTAACAAAGAAACACTATTTTCATAATTTTATTTATTTATTTCCAATTAATAATATTGATTGATTTCAAATTGATAATTTTAACGATTTTTTTTGTGAACTTCTTGAAAATGATTAAGGAAAATAGAGGATTACCAATTCATTAATTAGGCAAGTGGGCAACCTCAAGGTGCTTGAAACCCTAGAAAGAACATTTAGAATTTACATACAATGCCAAGGTTTCATCACATAAAATCATAATTTTTAAGTTGAATAAAATTCTTAAGATTGTTTTAGGAATTGTAATTCTGCTTATAGGTATCACAAGAAATTTATTCACTTGTTTGTCAATTACGTTATTTTAAGCTGAATACAATTCTTAAGATTGTTTTAGGAATTGTAATTCTGCTTATAGGTATCACAAGATATTTATTCACTTGTTTGTCAATTACTTTATTTTATTCATTAATCCTAGCTCGATCTTGCTAGCTATCTGTATTGACCAAGCAGTCTTTTGTCCGACATGACAAAGAAGACAAAGAACAGAACAAAAAGAAATTTGAAAATTTATTTGTATGAAAAATTTCCAGGACATGGGGCGTGTGATTTCACTATCTCTGCCATCTTTCCTTTGCATTCCTCATTAATTATGTTTTCTGTACTACTCACTGGTTCTTTCTTCTTTACCTGTTGCTGGTTTTTCCCCATCCTTTTTTTTGACCTAACATCAGACAAAACTGCTTGACAGCAATCCCGAGATGTTAAAAGATGAAGTAAGAAGAACTAAAAATATATATACATGTATATTGCAACTGATTAAATGCTATACAGTAAACTCAATATTTTGGGAGAAGAAAATAAAGAACTTCACATGGGCATTGTTTTACCATTAGGAGAGGTCCTCTGACCTGTTAATCAGTATTTCAGAACATGTTACGTAAATCAGATGATGACAGGAGTTTTGGTCATCACAACTAACAGGTGGTGATCGTGATAGCAATCTCCGGAAACAGTTCTCTAATTGGGTCCCTCTCCTTAAATCACATCAATTGCACAAATTTGAATCAAGTTTAAAATATGTTCAGATGTTTTAACCTCGCAGGGTGAAGCAAAGAGGCCAAAGCCACGCTTTGTGCGTCCTTTTCTGGTATAAGATGAATTGAGCATGCTTATATTGTCCGGTTCTAATTATTGAGCTTATCAGTTAAAGAAAAGTCACCGAAGGGATGATGGACAATGAAGCGTTTGCAATATCTTTATGGTGATTTGAACCGAAGAGCAAAATTGTTGAATGAATCTGATGGACAAAGCATCCGATGGAGAAGAAAGAGCACGTATGGGCACGCCTGGCTACTAAAGTAACCAAAAAATTTGGAAAAAGGAAGAATATAAAGTCTTTGAGCATGTCGCGGACTCATTGAATTGTCTAATCATCTCAAAACGTTTCTGTACGTACCAAGTACTACTCATGCTTTATCAAAAACTATAATGCTTAATTACCCTAAAAAAGAAAAGAAAAGAAAAGAAAATAACAAATATATCCTCCTATCCACGTTGGGTTCATGATATGTACATATGTTAAGTGTCAACAATTATAAATAGCACCAAAAAGACATGAACAATCTTTACCTTAATCTGTGAGACCTTACTGCTCGATCAAACCTGGAATTACATATGACATATAATTTGATTGTATATGTTAACATGAATTCCAATTACCGCTTAGAAACCAAAAAGAGGTCGTCATCTTATTTTTAATAAACTAGAAAATCAAGATCCTTACAAGCTGATAAAGAAGGAACACTCTTGGATGGAAATAATAACACCCATATAGAGATGCATAAGTATGTGTAAAAGTCAATCAAGTCCCTAGTTGAAAATCATCACCATGATCAAGAGAGGATAATAAGTCAGAACCTAAATGATACTTGCAATCTCTCTAATGTTAGAAATGGTAACAATGGAGAACCTATTAACATCTTGAGTGCGAGAACTAGGAGGAAAACAAGGGAAAAAGTTATAGGTAGAGGGTCTCATGCCCTTAGCTTTCTGGTTGTTAACTGGGATGTAAGGGGCATGAAATTGCCCTAAAAAAACAAATGATCAAGGATTATTTGCTGATAAAGAAACCTTAAATGGTAGGTCTATTGGAAATAAGAATGAAGAAGGAGAAGATAAAACATAGGTCATAGTTATTCGATAGCAACTTTGAGATAATTACAAACCATCAAGCTTATCTCACTGGGAGAATCCTAGTAGCATTTAATCCAAAAGTGTTCAAAGTGCAACAATCCTTAAGCACATAAATATAAGATTCATCTTGAGGTAAGCTATAATATATGCATAAGTTACTTTAGAATTATGTTTATTTACAGAATTAATCATGAGTTCATAAGAGCATCTCCTTAGAATGACATTTAGAGTCTTAATAGCTCTATCAATTACCCTTGGATTGCATAAGTGATTTCAATAGTGTTTTGATTGCACAAGAGGGAAAAGCGGTAAGATAGTCTTCAAAGTAAGGAATGATGATATGGCAAATTGTATCGATGCTCATAATCCTTCTGACCTAAGGCTGTGTTTGGTTGAACGTAAGGCTTTTAATAGAATAGAATGGTTTATAATGGAATGGAATGTAAATATATGTAATATTAAAAAAATAGTTGTTTGGGAGGGACGAAAGAGTTTATAATGTAATGTAGTGAAATGTTGCTTAGAAGATAGATGTAATAGGATGTAATGTACGTATAATAATAATGAATGACTATTATGCCCTTATTGAAACATATATTAATAGATCAAGAGGCTTTCAGTATTTGATGAGTTACATTTCAGACGGTTGGAGAAAATAGGATTCAAACAAGACGACCAAAATTTTTCTAGTAGAACGTCAATGGCACTATTCTACTGGCTCTTTCATTGGCTTGTAATTTTGTCTTATTGTTAGACCACATTGTTCATTTTTAAAGTGAGAAAGGTAATAAATTCTGATCACCAGTGTAGAAGACTGTGCCTCATACAACTTTAATCTATACACCTCTTGATAAAGGTACAAATTTGTGATCTTGTCTTTTTTAACTTGGCTAGTCTTTGCTTCAATACCTGAAGCTCTTGAATCTTGAAACTTGAAACTCTGGACCTTTATGTGAAGGGTAAGCATTCTCGAGTAGGGAAGTTATAAGCTTAATAATATAACACAGGGTACGACGTAGTTCCGAATCCCCTCGATCTATAGGCTATAGTATATATGTCGTTTTCCTCCTCTTTTCCTTTTCTTCGACCTGAGCCTGAGTCTCTGCACCATCCGTCCCACATTTGGATAACTTCTTCTTCTGGTTACTTCTATGTTTTCCTTTTTTATGCATTGTAGCTTTCTCCCACTATCCTGTTATATTTGGTTATAAATTGAAAAGCTACTCTTGTTTTTCTTTGATGTGTGTTGTTAAACAGTCATAGTTGTTTCTCTATATTTATAGATTTTGTATCAACTGGGGTGAGCACATCAAAACATAAATACAAGGAAATGTTGAAGAAAGTGGATGAGCAAGTCAGGAATCTGATCGAAAATGATGTAAAATTGACACATTTCTTTATGATTTTCATCACTGGTGCAAGTTGTAAGACCAGGGAAGGTCTTTATTTTTTATTTTTATGTGACTTCAGTTTTGTGGAGAGATAGCTTTTTTTTCTTCTTATTTTGAAGTCTAAGTTTTTCAAGTTTGAATGAGTTTGAGAATGTGATGTCATTGGTGATATTTAGTGTAGATTGTGAATCTTCACTAGATGCTTAGCAAGGCAGTCACCAAGTCCAGGCCAACTGTGTTATGGTGCTATGAGGATAAACTTGAACTTAGCAGGTTTCCAGCTTTACCTTTGGATTTATCGTCTTTTTATTAAACACTTATAGTGCCTTTTATTTATACCCTTAGATCTTAGGTTATTTTTGTATTAATATTCTTGTAATAGTTCTATTTATTGTTTGGATTGGTTTCTTAACTTATAATAATGCAACCATTGATTTGTAGTTATAAGAAGAAACGTGTAAAGAAAATAAAAAACTAATGCAGTGGGGACAAACCAATTCAGAGGAGACTATTATATCTTGAGAAGCTTGACCCTTTCCAACTCTTTGTCAAAACTGGAGGGTTGACTTAGTGCTTGTATAAGGATTCTGAATGAATTCTTGGCAACACTATTGGAATAAGTTTATTTGTCTATTACTCTTCTTGTAATAGTTATATTTGCTAGTTGGATGTTTATGAGAGGTTTTATATTGAATACCATTCTATTATTATGTTTTTTAAGTACTGTTATGGTTGCATATTTTACATTGACAGATTGCTCCACCAAGAAGTTACTGGAGCATATCATTGTTTCTCCTACTTGAGGAGATAATTAGCATGTGCTATATAGAAAACAATTCAAATAGGGATTACGGTTAAAGGGAACAAAGAAAAAGAAGAAACATTTTGATATCAATAGAGTGCGAGATTTCGTTTTTTGGTAATGAATTTCACTAGATTTTATTTAACATATATCAAGTTTTTGTTGGACACCCCGCCCTTGAGAGTCATGAACCCGAAGTCCTAAGTGACATCTGGACACGTGTCCCGCAAGGGTGGCGTGCTCCCACCAAAGCAATTTACTTTTACTAATTCCGAACAGACAATGACCTTAAACATTTTGCACCAGCCTTGGAACAATTAGCATAACTATCATTTGGGATATCAGGTTGAGATCCTCTTAGGACGATTTCAAAGAGGGCTTTAAGATCTACAACTTTGAAGAAGACCTTGCGGTCAAATTCTATCTTCTGAAGGACTAAAAATGAAACAGAAGATAGGAGAAGGCGAAAGATAGAGGGCATGTCAACAAAACATAGAAGAAGACACGTCGGCAAAACACAGAAGAAGCGAAAGACAGAAGAAGCGAAAGACGGAAGAAGTGAAACACAGAAGAAGCAAAAGACGGAAAAAGTAAAAGACAGAAGAAGCAAAAGACAGAAGAAGCGAAAAGACAGAAGAAGCACAAGACAGAAGAAGCGAAAAGGTAGAAGAAGTAAAAGACAGAAGAAGCAAAAGATAGAAGATAGCAAAAGATAGAAAAAACAAAAGACAGCAGATAGCAAAAGACAAAAGAAGCGAAAAGATAGAAGAAGCAAAGACAGAAGAAACGAAATATAGAAGAAGCAAAAGACAGAAGAAGCAAAAGACAGAAGAAGCAAAAAGATAAAAGAAGCAAAAGACAGAAGAAGCGGAAACACAAAAGAAGCGAAAGATAGAAGATAGTAAAAGACAGAAGAAGCAAAAGACAGAAGAAGCAAAACACAGAAGAAACAAAAGACAAAAGAAGCAAAAGATAGAAGAAGCGAAAAGATATAAGAAGCAAAACATAGAAGAAGTGAAACACAGAAGAAGCGAAAGACAAAAGAAGCAAAATATAAAAGAAGTGAAAGACAGAAGAAGTAAAAGACAGAAGAAGCAAAAGACAAAAGAAGCGAAAAAATAGAAGAAACAAAAGACAGAAGAAGCAAAACACAGAAGAAGCGAAAGATAGAAGAAACAAAAGATAGAAGAAGCAAAAGACAGAAGAAGTAAAAAGGCAGAAGAAGCAAAACACAGAAGAAGCAAAACACATAAGAAGATGACGTCATCACCGAAGAAACACAGAAGAAGATGACGTCATCATAGAAGAAGTAAAAAGGCAGAAGAAGCAAAAGACAAAAGAAACAAAACACAGAAGAAGATGACATCATCATGAAAGAAACACAGAAGAAGATGACGTCATCACAGAAGAAGTAAAAAGACAGAAGATACAACTCTTCTCTTGCACATCTTCCCTTATAAGGACCATAACTTTCAGCTCAGACATCCAAAATTTTCATGCTAAATAAAGTTAGAAAGATAAAAGAAAGACTTGCAACTTACTAGAAGACATATTTGCCTAAATCAGCCTAGATTAACCCAGATTTTTCCTTGAAGTCAGAAAATGAATTTTTCCTTTATGAAACTCGAAAAATTTCACGATACAAACTTGAGAGAATCATGAGTAAATATGCAAACATATTCCATTTGCATCAAAGATAAAAATTTTACAAAGCTTTAGTAGGCATTTTAAGTCGCAAATACATTAATACATAAAAATCCCAAAATACAAAAGATACATGAACCATGATTTGCTCAAAATGTAACTAAAGCCTTGCTTTACAAACTTGTTTCAAATACAAAATAATCAAAACTAGGAGTGCTACCTTGCCCTTTTGACCTACTCGATATCCTGATCATCACCTGAATGTGTGGGAGGAGATTGAGGTGTTGAGCTTAAAGCCAGTGGGTAACAATCTTCTAATCGATAACAAGCAAAAACTATTGAAATAATCATCTTCATTATAAAAACTCACATTAATGCATAACATGGATACATCACTATTGTCAACATATCATGCACACAAAAGCACATCAAATTGGTTTGGGTGGATCCAAAACAGAACGTACTACGCATTTCCACATAAGGGTCTTGCGTAGCCGTGAACTTATGAGAGTCTATGAAGGAGCTTCATGTCACTAGCAGGCAAGTAGGAGAAGCCTATTTGTCAAAGTGCACTTGACTTAACTTAGAGGACTACCACAAACCCACATAACATGTATTTCATGACTTGTAAAATATATTGCCCAAAAAGGCATATTCTACAAACTTGATTTCTTAAGCTTGATACCTTTTTTAAAAAAAATTATTTTCATAATATACAAAATGCAGCACAATTTCAAAGCACTCAAAGAATAATAAATGCACATTTAGAAGTAGTTGAAACTCATTTATTTCCACTTCTTGAA
>JANVCQ010000008.1:13553338-13565774 GCA_025531925.1 Erythroxylum plowmanianum | reverse complement strand
CTTACTTTCATTTTAATCTTATTTCCTACATGTATGCATGATATGCATGTCACTTAATGCAACACATCAATTCACAACACAACAATAAATCACATAGCACACAATTCTTCCTATAATGCATTCTAAGCCTAGGAAAAACCTAAACTTTGATACCAAACAATGCTGGACCTTGCTTTCGGAGCCCAACATTCGGAGACAATTAATAGTCAAATCACATTGCAATTTTTTTAAAACAATTTAACGCATACGCGAAAAAATTGATAATGAAAATTGGCCTGACTTATATAAAATAATTTCAGTCACAAAGATGCAAACACTATTGAACACATTAGAGTTTTAGTAATCACCTGGGCCCATTACAGAACACAATGCTTGTTTTCATAATATCTTTACATTTCAAAAAAACACCCCTTTTGCCTTAATACAAATATAAAATACAAAACACAAACTACAAATGATACAATTGAATGCTTATGTTTAAAATGATTCCAAAATACAAAAATCCTGAACTAACTTAATTACGAAAGTCTTTCACTATCTTCGAGTTCCAATGCCTTGCAATGATCGCTAATCTTCTCTTTCTGCACCTGAGGAGGGAAGCATGGGGTGAGCTACACAGCTCAGTGGCTAATATATTTATAGTCATTGGTAATTGACGAAAGTCAAGCATATATACACATACATACATATATATATATATATATATATGTCTAACAATTCTAGCATTCATACTTTATTCAAGCAATTTAAACATTCATCAAATTTAGCTCAAATCACATAATCGTTTATAACACATAACACTTAATATGCTTCATATTTGACAATTTAAAGATGCAATGCATAACAAACGGCTCAAGGGTCCCATGAAACAGAATGAGGAAACTGAAGTTTACCCCATGAACAGAATGATTCCATTTTTCTCTTCCTCTTCCTCTTCCTTTTTCTTTTCTTGAACAACTCCAAAATCTCTTTGGAAGACTACGAAAAGTTAAACCTTAGCTCAACTCTCTTCTTTTCTCTCAAACAATCAAACTCTCTTTCTCTTCCTTTCTCATTTTGTTATTCTCTTCTACTTACCCTTCCATTCACGTTTTCTTCTTCATTTATAAGCAAGACAACACTTCTTCTTCCAATTATGCCCTTAATGATTGAGAATTGTCCCATTTGCCCTTCTATTTATCCCTTATGTCTCTTATACTTAAGTGTCTTGCCAAAAGCACCCTTGAATATTATGACATAACTCTTTCTTCTATAAAGTGTTCTCCCTTGTCTTAAGTTTTCAATGACACCAAAATCAATCCATTTGGTTTAATGATTCGAAAGATACACTTCAAACATTTTTTTGGACTGCTCTTGTCCAAATCAGTATACTATACACAACTTCTATCCGAAATTTAATCATTTAGAAACTGAATTAGATTTCAACTTCTTCATACCAATTTTATCTCCATATCTCTAGTTTATGTTGACACAAAAATCATCTTATTCGAAGCTCTACTGATCTCGAAATCATCAAAACACTAAAGCATGTTTAGTAACATATCTAATTCCTACTTTTCCAATTGATACCCTTAATTGATTTAATACATCTTTTTCACATCAATACCAAAATCTATAACCTTTAATGGAGATGTAAAAATAAAATGTTAGGAATCTAAAGGTTCAAGAATTACTTCATTTGGAGGTCGGATAGTAAAATTATGGCCAAAAGAATCAAACAAGATTTGTTCCTCAATCATGTTTAACCTGACTAGGGACGAATGGAATAAATCTCTCCACAGATGTCAGATTAAGATCATCATATGATGATTTCAAATAGAACTTCGAGATCTACAACTTTGAAGAAGACCTTAAGGTCAGATTTTATTATCTGAAGGGCCAAAATGGACCAGGCAATAGGATTAGACGAAGCCAAAAGAAAAAGCAGACGAATGGAAAAAGACAAAAAAAGCAGAAAAATTTCTATGACTTTCCCTATAGATATCAAATTAAGATGTTCTTTATATGGTTTGAAAGAGGACTTCAAGATCTACAACTTTCATGTAGACCTCAAAGACGAATTCTATCTTCTGAAAGGTCAAAAATGGAGCAGAAGATAGGCCAGGACAAAAGACAGTAGAAGCAAAAAGCAGAAAAAGCAAAACACAAAAGAAACAAAAAGCAGAAGAAGCAAAACACAGAAGAAGCAAAAAGTAGAATAAGCAAAACACAGAAGAAGACTCGTCAGCAAAACAAAGAAGAAAACACGTTAGCAAAACACAGAAGAAGACACGTTAGCAAAACACAGAAGAAGACGCTTCAGCAAAACATAGAAGAAGCGAAAAGACAGAAGAAGCAAAATACGAAAGATACAAAACACAGAAGAAGCAAAACACAAAAGAAGCAAAACCCAAAAGAAGCAAAACACAGAAGAAGCGAAACACAGAAGAAGCAAAAGACAGAAGAAGCGAAACATAGAAGAAACGAAACACAGAAGAAGCAAAAGACACAGTATCATTGCTTTCGTGTCGAATGTAGGTTCATCATCCTCTATCAGTAATAGATCATGATGTTTTGTCAATAAGAAACTATACCTTATGGGTAGATATTGTGTTTACATATGGATCCCTCCGTCGTTCCATTCCATTTAGGATTAGGAATAGGCATAATCGGAGCTATTCTTTTTATATATATATCTCCTTATTTGAGACTCTATTCTAGTCCCCTCTTTGGGCTTCTATTGAATCGAGCCCTCTGGTGTGAAATCAAAAAAGTTTGTGACGCTAAAATAGGCCCCTAATAGATAAGATAAAATCAGAATACCCTTCTATTTTATGTCATACTACTCTAGTCGGTTGTGGGCGAGGAGGGATTCGAACCCCCAACACCGTGGCTTATAGCCAAGTGCTCTAATCTTTTGAGCTACAGGCCCCACCTCATCTCCACCAAAAATCAAAGTTTATTTGAAGCTTGGTCTAAAATTCCTGAAAAATTAACTTTTTATGATTACATCGGTAATAATCCGAAAAAAGGTGGATTGTTTAGAGCAGGCTCAATGGACAATCAAAACAAAAAGTATCGATTATAATTCTAATTCTATAAGGTTGAATAAACTAAAAATAAAAAATTCCATTGTTCATGACGGACCCTTTCAAACCTACATGGGGCTGGCATCACAGGTGTAATGTGTAAAACTCTTTGTAGATCTAATCGAGGCTCCTCTTAGGTTGGAGTGTTCTTCTGTGATACTTGAATTTCTTTAAGATGTACTTTACTCCCACTAGTTCTTTTAGAAAGAAAATTATCTCTCTAAAAAGACACCATTTTGAGTAACAAACACTTTGGTCTTGGTGGGATTGTAAAAGTAATATCCTTTAGTTTCCTTAGGATACCCCATGAAGAAGCATTTATCATATTTGAGTGGTCTAAGTTTATCAAATTTTAATCTTTTAACATAAGTTTCACATCCTCAAATCTTTAGAAAAGACAAACTAGGAGCCTTTCCTGTCCACATCTCATATGGTGTCTTTTCTATCGCATTTGATAGGCTTCTGTTTAGTGTAAATGTAGTTGTTTAAAGAACATATCCCTGAAAGGACATTGGAAGATCTGCATCACTCATTATAGATCTAACCATATCTAATAATGTTTGATTCCTCCTTTCAGACGCACCATTCCATTGTGGTGCTCTAAGTAAAGTAAGTTGTGAAACTATTCCACACTCTTTGAGATGATCATCAAACTCTTGGCTCAAATATTCCCCACCTCGAATTGATTAAAGTGCTTTTATTGTCTTGCCAAGTTGGTTTTGTACTTCACTTTGAAATTCCTTGAATGTTTCAAAGGATTTAGATTTATATTTCATCAAATAAATATAACCATATCTACTGAGGTCATCAGTAAATGTAATGAAGTAATGAAAACCTCCTCTAGTTGTAGAATTTAATGGTCCACATACATTAGTATATATGAGTGTTAATAAATCACTAGCCCTCTCATTGTGTCCAATAAAGGGCACTTTAGTCATTTTTTCCAATAAATAAGATTTGCATGTCTCATATGATTCAAAATTAAAAGAGTTTAAAAGTCCATCATTATGGAACTTATATATGCACTTCTCATTTATATATCCCAAACGACAGTGCCAAAGGTAGGTAGGATTCAAATCATTAGATTTGAACCTTTTAGTATTTATGTTATAAACAATTCTTTCTAAATTCAGAACATAAAGCTCGTTCTCTAATGGGTACTACCATAAAATATGTTATTATGAGAAAATGAACAACAATTGTTCTTAAGCATAAATAAAAACCTTCTATGTCTAAACATGAAATAGAGATAATATTCCTACTTGTGACAAGTATATAGTAGCAATTATTAAGTTCTAAAACCAAGCCTAAAGGCAAAGATAAATCAAATGTCCCTATAACTAAAGCAGTAACTCTTGCTCCATTGCCTACGCATAGGTCCACTTCACCTTTTGTCAAAGTTCAATTACTTTGCAGTCCCTGTATATTTTCACAAATATAAGAACCACAACTGGTATCTAATACCCAAGATGTAGCACTAAAGTAGCAACATTACTTATATAACATAAATACCTGAAGCAGAAGTCCCACTACTCTTCTTTTTCTTTAGATATTCCAAATATTTCTTGCAGTTTCTCTTACAATGACTCGGCTTATTACAATAATGGCATATATCATCATTAGAAGGACCAAGCTTGGTCTTAGGGTTAGGTTTGGGCCTGTTATGGTTCTTAATCGGACCTTTGCCCTTGTCATTTCTTTTCCCTTTACCATTGCATTGTTTCTTAAAACCTTTCCCTTTTTGGACCATAAGGACCTTAGGGGTAAAGTCCTTCTTAATATTCTACTCAATAGTCTTGAGCATTCTATGCATCATAGTCATATTTTTATCAAATTATACATATTATAGTTTATAACAAAAGTATCATAATCATCTGATAGAGAATGAAGGATGATATCAGCAGCCAACTCTTGGCTTATAGAAAATCGTAATCTTTCCAAGTTCTAAATAAGGTCAATCATCTTTATGATATATAGGCTTACTAGGCTCCCTTTTGCCAGCTTGCACTCTAAAAGAGACTTCACATTTTGATATCTCTCAATTTGTGCTTGTTCCTAAAACATATTTTTCATGCTTGTTATCATCTCATGGGCTCCCACGTTCTCAAAATGCTTTTGCAAATCTGAGTTCATAGTTGCCATCATAAGACAACCAGCATTAAGGGCATCATCCTCATGCTTCTTATAAGCATTTCTTTCTGCATAAGGAGCATTAGAAGGAGGTGTTTGTATAAGGAGTGGCTTTTTAAGGACATAATCCTTCTTTTCTTGCTTGAGAATAACTCTTAAATTTATATATCTCAAAGACAGATTGCAGTAAAAAAAACTAGGTGAAGTGTTGGTGTTTATGATTATTTATAACAAAATATGGAAAGTTTCAGTGACATGTTCATTAATAAAACCCAATTCTTAACAATTAAGAACGTCCCACTATACCCATATAACAAATGTCCCTCGAAAATGAGCATAGTGGTCCAAGATCCTTATTTCATCAAGACCCAAGTGAGCTTTGGCTCATCGTTTGAATCTTAGTTATTTCGATAAGAAACTATTTACTAATTAGATCAAATATAACTCTTGGTTGTTGGGTGACATCTTATGTCCTGGCTCCTAAATATATACCTCACGGTTCAAAACCGTTTTGGTAACCTCGTTAAGTAAACCAATCCTTACTTATAGGTAACTGTTACCTATTCTATTGTACTTAAATAATCAAAAGCACTTTGCTTTGGCAAGCCCACTACTCAACGATTCAAGTTCTTGCAAGTGTAGACTTGGAAAGCACCAATTATTACTTAATATTGTTGAGGGACTAAGTTGATTATGATATTGCTATATAAGCGCATAAAAGAAATTATAAGTAAAAGCATGAATAAAGCAATAATAATGTGATATAGTATGGCCCTAAACTATGATGATCTAATCTCCAATATGAATGTCTTGTAGAAAATGGATCGTCATCCTTGTACCTTCACTATAGTCAATTTGATTCTTCAACTAACTTGAAAAGCTACAATATTACAACTGAAACTAGTATAATCTAATTATTACAAAAATACATAACGATATGTAGGTCGTATACAAAATATGAAACAACTATGGGTCATACTATTCACCATTCATAATCAAGGCAAGATATCATATATCAAAACATGTAAAACACCAAATGAAAGAAACACATCATCAACATAACGTACGAAGTTTGGCAAGTGGCCCCCCTGTGGAGCTGAGGGTAGCACCCCTCACAGGGTCTAAGGGGCAATGCCCTTGGCGGCGATCTCGCTTTAATTCTGTTTGCAAATTATAATTCTGTTTGCGAATTAATCTTATTAATCTGAAACATCCCCATCTAATCATACTGAATTATCGCCAAGATTAA
Organism: Erythroxylum plowmanianum; assembly: GCA_025531925.1. Taxonomy (NCBI): domain Eukaryota; kingdom Viridiplantae; phylum Streptophyta; class Magnoliopsida; order Malpighiales; family Erythroxylaceae; genus Erythroxylum; species Erythroxylum plowmanianum. The sequence continues at coordinate 13,559,327 of JANVCQ010000008.1, read as the reverse complement.
TCATATTAATCTTCCCTTATGTGTGGTAGTTGAATTATAAACTCATTTAATCCATGGTTTACAAATCCTAATCAAATTAGGGTTATTCATATCTGTAAAGAATAACATATGAATCTCACACATGCATATCACTTATATATAATACGAACAATTCAAAAAAGTGATTAACTCAATTTAATGTCAATAAACACAAGTGATTTTGATACCATTATAGGGAATTAATAAACAATTCATGGTACCATTTACAACGGAAATAAGAAAATGAATTGGTAGTGCCTGAAAGAGCACATCAAATACAACACCTCTATCGTTATCCATACACACACAGGATTTATATCACGCTCGTAGTGGGCTAGCACCAATCTTGTCCCCTTTCTCTCTTTTAAAAGACGTTTGTTAGGGTTTGTTATTAGAAGACCATCTAATTTTCTAATCACCTATATATCCGTATATATAAGAAAACCCTAAGCATGAATTAGACTAGGCCCAAAACCTAATAAGCCCATTAAATATTCAGCATACTTGGTGTGTGACCCTATAGGCTTATTTAATATTAGAAACATACCCAAACTTCTTTTAGGCCCATAAGTTACAACCATCCTCTAGCAAGACATTATAACTACCCAATATTAAACAAGGTCAGAATATGAAACTAGCTAATCATAACCGATAATTAGAGTACATTATATAATTGGTTCTCGGGGCATACATTAACATCACCTTGAACATCAAAAGTTTCTAATTCAACCTACCATAGATCATTTAAGTCATCAATTAATGGTTGCATGTATACATCGATACCCTTACCAACAACAGTAGGTCCTGGAATAAGTAAAGACAATAACATAAAAGGCTCCTTCATACACTTCTATGGAGGTAAATTGTATGGCACTAATATTACTGGCCACATGCAATAAGAAGTACTTATATTATCAAAAGGATTAAATCCATCTGAGGCTAAACTAAGTCGATCATTATGACAATCTTATATAAACCATGGAAACTTTCCACCAAAGACTTTCCACGCCATTGAATTTGCTGGATGATGAAAAATGTTATCATCAATTTGTTTCTATTTATGGCACCTCATATCTTTAGAAATTTTTGTTGACATAAAAAGCCTTTGTAGTTGTGGGGTAATAGAAAAGTATCTCAAGAATTTTTACGATATCTTCTTCCCTCTCCCATCATCAACTCGACACCTTGATGTACCACAAGTAAGGCACTCTTCAAGAACTTTATTGTCTTTCCAAAATATAGCATCGTCATACTTATAAGCATGTATTGATATATATCCTAATCCAAGGTCCCTTAACAATTTCTTTACATCATCGTAAGATTTAGGCAATTTATGTTTAACAGGTAATGCATAATTGAGCAAGTTAATTAACATGTTAAAAGACTTGTTACTCCATTTATTATAGACTGTCAAATGCAACAACTTGACAACAAAAGATAGCTATAAGAAATTCAAGCCCTTTGGATATAATTCTTCTTGAGCAACTTTCAATAACTTACCAAAATTGTCTTCTGCAGTCTTACCAATTATGTTAGGCTAACTGATATCATTCATTGACTCCTTGTAATTCCCATAATCCTATAACATCTCCCCAATCCCATCATCATCATCACCATCACCACTGCCATTATTGTTAGTATCATCAATAATTGTACCAACACTTCTACTACAACTTGCTTCCTTTTGTTTTCCATTATAAACCCATGGAGTATAGAATTTATCTATGCCTTATATTAGCAAGTGATTATATACCACATCTTAACTTTGAATGTCAACATTTAAGCAATCTATGCATGGACAACGAATACAAAATTCATTACCCCATTTGATCTTTTACAATTGTATTAAACTTTTAACTCCTTCTAAGTATTCAGTGGACCATTTTTTATAAGACATTCAAATTTTATCCATCTAACTATATAATTAAAAGTAAATAACTTAATGACTAAATGCAATCCTCGATCTTTCTAACATTTGAATTAATCACGTTGAAGTTCATAAGTTATGTTTGAATTTAAGCAAGCACTATAATGCGTGGCATTGTTACACCACATGAATTAAGAAAGCAAATTCTCGTTGTGACTCCTAAACTTATAGAATTTTTCACCGATAAGTTTCGTGGGAGTTGCATCACGGGTTTCCAACCTATATACCATCCTAGGGGTTTATTATGCAAAGAATTGTCATTTGAATTATGTGAATTTCTAATGTTAATACTAAGTTTGGGTTAATGACATTGACGTTCATAAATTAAGTTTGAATTTAAACAAGCACTATGGTACGTGGCATTGCTACACCACATTAAACGAGAAAGTAAGTTCTTGCTGTAAGTCCTAGGCTCGTGGAATTTTTCACTGATAAGCCTCATGGCATTGTATAATAAACATTACATTGTCTTCTAATGTTAATACTAAGTTTGAATTAATAACATTGAGGTTCATAAATGGTTTGAATTTAAACAAGCACTATGGTGCGTGGCATTGTTATACCACATGAATCGAGAAAGCAAGTTCTCGCTATGACTCCTATGCTTATGAAAATTTTCACTGATAAGCCTCATAGGAGTTGCATCAATGATTTCCAACCTACATATCATCTTAGGGGTTTATTATGCAAAGGATTGTCATGAACATTACATTGGCTTCTAATGTTAATAATAAGTTTGAATTAATGACATTGAAGTTCCTAAATTAAGTTTGAATTTAAGCAAACACTATAGTAAGTGGTATTGATACACCACATGAATCGAGAAAGCAATGTCTCTCTGTGACTCTTAGGCTCGAGGACTTTTTCACCTATAAGCCTCATGGGAGTTCTATCATAGGTCCCCAACCTATATACCATCCTAAAGGTTTATTATGCAAAGGATTGTCATGATCATTACGTTGAGTTCTAATGTTAGTACTGAGTTTGAATTAATCACATTAAAGTTCAAGTCTTTATGTTTTAATTTAAACAATTCCCAAACGTAAATACTTAGAGTATTAAACCCTAGCATAAAAACTCATCAATCATTCTTACAAAATTGAAAAGAACAACATAAAATTGATCACATTGTAAACATTACTTACTCGGATGACTTACCCTGATAGACAGACAACTATAAACTACAAAGAAGACAAACGAGATTGGACGATTATCGACACTCTTTAACACAAAACACGACCTTCAATAAAGACAATAAACAATTTAATATAATACATTTGTTCATATAGTTTAAAAAGTTTAGGAAAAGTTATAAAACTTCTATATTTTGAGTTTTTAAGTAAAAACAAAGAACACATTTTGAAACACAATATTAGCAACCTCCTATAATGATGATCTTTTAAGTTTCGTGCAATCATTTTTAATAAGAAGGCAAACATAATCATTTTAAAAAAATTAAATCAAGAGATCAAGATCATCATCATAGGATAGCTTGTAAAGAAAACCATCATGCAATCATTTTTAATAAAAAGGCAAACATAATCATTCTAAAGAAATTAAATCAAGAGATCAAGATCATCATCATAGGATAGCTTGTAAACAAAACCACAAGACATTATGATTAAAAAATGAATACAAGATGTTAAACTAAGAATAAGGAATGAAGGAAATGAAGATGTTCAAAACAGTAGTAGAAAAATAAAAGAAATGAAAAATGTGAAACTAAAACAAGAAACATAAAAAATGAAAAGAAACAAGTTGTTGGATAAGGAATGAGTCGAATTTGGTGAAATCTAGATAATTCTAATTGAACTAGATCATCTTAAAAGAGAAGACAACCCTATATTCAAAAGTAGAGGATATTATGATAGCCCTTTTATGGATTTGGATCATTTTTCATCCAATTACATATTGGGAGTGGGTTAAATCCCTGAACTAATGACATTTAGATGAAGATAAAGCTTATAACTAATGTTGTTCACAAGCTAATGAGCCTGTTAATAAGTCATTGAAATCATTAAATTATAGATTGGTTGTATATAATATGAGTGTTGTTTCATTGGTTAATTGCATGAAGACAAACCAGTGATGATCTATGTCAAAAATACTAAAAACATCATTGTTAATGGACGGTTAAATTGATTTACGTATCCAAATTACTTCATTCACTTTTTTAAATAAATTAAAAAGTATAGATATGGAACCCTAATTCCTTGGGATTTATATGAATTTAGTTGTCATTTGTTAATTAAATGTGTTATAGGACTTTTTCAAACGTATTGGAATTAAATAAGATTGTTGAAGTCTTCATATAACAGTTAAACTTAAGTTTGCTAAAGCCTAATTATTGACTAATATATATGTTTATTTTTCACTGCATCATACTACTAGTGTTTTAGTGTTTACTCATATTATCAACACACAGGTGTTTAGTACAATTCAATTAAATAAAATGAACAATAGAAATATGGAAAAAAAACTTTTTTAATCTATTCATATACTAAAATAATACAAAAGAGTCTAGTTACTTTCAACTTGAATTATTTTCCAACAAAATCTTTTTGCTTAAAACTCTTAGCAAAAAATTCTTTTAAAGTTCTCAACTTTTTTTACGGACGAATGAATGTATAATATCATACAAATGAACTTACAAATAATGTCTTTATATAAGCTTACAAGAATTTATAGACCAAGTAAGCTAAACTAATCATTTTCTCTACTAACCCACTAAATTTGTATTTCTTCTACTAACTTCACTAAATTAATAGAAAATTGTCTCCTTTAAACCAAACCGCTACCTCCACTAATAAATAGTATGTAAAAATTATTATATCATTATATAAAACTAGTAAATATACTATTAATCGGTAATATTATATGTTCTAGGATTAATTAAAAAATTTCATCCAAATTCTTAATTTTATTTTTCCTTATTCTCTAACATTCTTCTCCCATGATTTTTGAATACCTAGCTTTAATATTCACTATACCCATTATTTATTTTCAATAGTTTATTGAAAGATATTTTCTTTTATGGACTTGTCATATCTGTACCCTAAAGATCATAATTGTTTCCTAATGCTTATATTTCAGGAATGTTTACAACATTAATAGTAGGACAATCATTTTTTTATTTTTTGGATGTTTGAACACTTAAACCTATCAAATTCAAAGAATGCGTGTTTTGGAAAATTAATTCCCTATCAAAATAGAACAATAAATACATAAGAGTACTTTCATCAAACACCTCATAAGCTTCAGAAATTAAAGCCCAACTAATAACAAATAATTTGTCTTCCCCCTTCCTTCACACATACAAACTCAAATTAACACTCATTTTATATAGGAAAAACTCAAAAGTATCACCCAAAAACTGACCATTCACATACCATTTAATGACAACATTCAAGGCATAAATAATACCCAAAACAAAACACTTTTCAAATGCAAATTGTTACAGGCATTTCATCAAACATCTTATAGACATGACAAATTCATCCCAATATTCAAATTCAAACCCCTTTATTTTCCCTTCTATCACTAACATTAAGACATTCCATGGTAAATCCACTCATAGACATTCCAAAAATACGTAATGAATGCATATATAATGTCCACTTCAAAACCAATCATAACACCTCCAAAACACGTGAAAGGAAGCATAAAACAATCTAAATAAAAAGGGCCCACGACTTACCTTGATGGACAATCACAACGATGACAATGGGACAAAATAGAAGCATGCAAAACTCAGAAGACAAAAGGTCATCCTATCGGGAGAAAATGAAGAAGAGATGAGCGCACGAGAGAGTAGGAAAAAGGTGGTCGAGTCTATCCATATAGCACTAAGTGTCATACGACATCATTACTGACGTTATTTTCATAACATTATAATCTAACCTGACCCCCTCTTTATACATTTGGCGATGTTTTTGGAAAGCGTCACCAAATGTTGCGTCGTTTAAGGGGGTCGACTCTATCCATATAGCACTAAGTGTCATACGACATCATTGTAACGATGTCGTATGACACTTAGTGCTATAT
>JANVCQ010000008.1:13512687-13532069 GCA_025531925.1 Erythroxylum plowmanianum | reverse complement strand
ATGTATAAGAAGATTATTATGAATTGAGTTTTGCATGAGGATGAATTTCCAAAAGGGAAATTGGATTGATTAGTATGAGTTTGAATGAAATGAAAAAGAAAAAAAAAATTATACCGGATGTGATCGGCTTCGATTAAGATGTCATAGGGTTTCCAACGAGATAGTCTTCTAAGATATTTAAGTTTTCGGCTGTCGGATATTTGTTCAATTCAGTTACTCCGTTTGTATACTTTGAATTCGATCAGTATTCGTTTCGCATTCTTCGGATCCGCTTTCGCTTTGTCTCCGCTTTATGATTTCCGATCCGTTCGTTTTGTTCGCATTTGTATTCATCTTTGTTTCGTTTTTTCGCTTTCTATTTTCTATTTTTTCAGTTGGGGTCCGGTTCCGAAATCGGGTCCCAACATTCAAGTTGGATAAGATTTTCGATAAAATTAGAGGCATTGAGGATGCACATAGGAGGCTTGAAAGCAAATTTGAGCAAGTCACCAAGAACCACGCCTCTTCAATACACAATCTGGAAGTCCAAGTAAGTCAACTAACGGAGGCAATATCTACTCAGAATGCGGGAACCCTTCCTAGCAATACCGAGTCTAACCTTAAGGAATAGATCATGGTCATCACTCAGACCTAGGAAAAGAAACTTGAACATGCGAAGGAAGACGTAGATAAAGGAAAAGGACAAGTAATTATGGAATTCCTTCCAAGTGAGCTTGTAATTGGGCCAATCAAAGAACCTCAACCTAAAATTCCATACCCTATTCTAGCTCAATAGAAGTCAATTTCAAGTAGAGCAACGAGGAATTTTAAGCAGGTTAAATGAAACAAGATTAAGGATATAACGAAACATCTTATAAATGAGGCTCACATTAAAGGAATTAGTTAAGAAGAAGGTTAAGGAGCATATAGTGGAAGAAAACCCTAACATAGCACAGAAGAAAAAGGACCTAGGGGATTTTTACATTCCTTGCAGTATTAGTAGAGTCATCATAGACAGGGCATTCATGGATTTATGAGTGAGTACCAATATGATGCTCTATAACTTTAGTCAAAAGTTGGGGTTAGGAGAGTTAGAACCCACAAAGATGTTAGTAAAGACGATCGATAAAACAGTTCATCAATCGAAGGTGATTATTAAGGATGTGTAAGTACACATTGATAAATTTACCTTTCCCACAAACTTTTATATATTGGATATTGGAGAAGATGTGGGAAACCTCTATAGTATTGGATGACCGTTCCTAGCCACTGCTTGCTCAATAATTAATGTTGATGGGGGTGAACTAACTCTGAGGGTAGGAAAGCAACAAATAACCTTCAAAATGTCAAAAAAGATAACAATTCTCCTTTACCTCTAACTAATATCAAGGAAACTAAACCTCGAGGACAATGGGAAGATATTGAGGATCTTAGGAATGCATTCAGAAAGAAATGATCGAGTAGAAGAGGGTGAAGGAAGGAGAATCATAAGGAAGGTGGAATCTAGACCATGGTAGCTCATGTGTAAATTATGAGATCAGTACTACTATTGCACAATTCATTTGAACCACTGTGAGTAAAGAAGAGTGTCGAGCTACTGACGTTAAAAGAAGCATTGCATAAGAGGCAACATATAGAATTTTATTTCCTTTGATTGTTTTTAGAAAGTTTAAATTTCATAGTTAGGATTGTTTTGTTTCTAAATAAAATTGGGAAGGTATAAGACTTCAACATGAATTTGATGATTAATAAAGTACGCAAATGAGGTGAAAGGGCCATAAAGTGTTAATAAGTGATTTCGGAAAGTGGAGAAGGACAAAAGGAAAAAATTTTAAAAATGGAGGAAAATTGCAGGCCATGATCATGGCCTACGGCAGGGTAAAAAAAGGACATACGACTGCCATTATCAAATTTTACTATTTTACCCTCCAATTACCTATATATTTATTTCTAACTTCACTTTTTTCACTCACTTTCATTTTTACTTTATCTCTCTAATCTTTAAACCTCCAAACACTCTAACTTCTCTCTACCTAAATTTCAAACTTCCAGTTTCTTCCAACTTCTACCAACTCATAAGCCAGTATGTCATGCATCAAGTAAACAGTAAAGCGCAATCAATCAGCGGGGCGAAACTGAGTCTTGAGACGAGGGAAAAGGAACAGGGCAACCCATTAAGAAGCACCTTTCTCGATCTTCTCGGATGAGGAAGGCACTCATTTTCATTCTCTTTGCAATAAACAAATTATAGTTCCAAAGTATTTTCATTTTGAAACTTTAGATAGATTAGAATTACGAGATAAGGTCGAAAATTTAGTAGAGAAAATTTAATGGGATCAGTTCATTCAATTTCAATTCCCAATTTACGAAGAACTTACCTTAGAATTTTTTACATCCCTTCAATACGAATCCAACAAACCTAGGGAATTGTGGTTTAGGTTATGGGGATAAACTCATAGGCTTGATTATGTTAGAGTGTTTCGATGCTAAAAACGCACGCAACAACATCATTAGGAGCCACGAACACCTGATGCACAAATTCATGTGTCAAATTGTTTTTGACAAAATAGAAACCAACAAGTGTTCGATGATAAAACTTTTCATGATGTGGTGCATGGATCATGGCATCCCAGTTTGCACAACCACCCACATCTTTAACGCAATTATTGCTGCTCGAAAGAAGAGGAGCAATAACTTAGGAATGGGTTACTTAGTTTCAGCCATAGCTAATAACTTTGGAGTTGAGTGCAATGGACTCATTGTCTACCATCATGAATTCATAAACCATCATCATCTATGATGAGCTGAAATCCTGAAATCCCATAATATGGAACTTCGAGATATTAGTGCTAAAACACACGTCAAGGGTAGGACTGGTCAAGTGAGTTCAAGTGCTCAACAATAACAAGAAAAGGATTTGACCAGCGAGGAATTTGAGGAAGAAGAAGAAATAGAAGAACAAGTTGGAAGAAAGTATTGGATACAATCTCTGTAAACACCAAGGTAATTATATATACATTTACGGAGAACTCCAGAAGGATTAAAGAGATGGCTCGAACTCAACGACGTTAGAGTTGAGACATATATCATATCCATCGTTATTTCGAGGCTCAAGGTGTTTAATTGCCACCCCCACACCATCCCTGCCTCCATCACCATGAGGCTTTGTTCTAACCCCCTTTTCTTTTTAAATTTAGTCTTCATTTTTATTTTTGTTTTTGTTTTACTTTAATTTGTGTTTTTTATTTCCTTATGTGTTTGTTTGTCCCCTTCTCAAATTATGGACAATGTGTTATTCAAGTATGGGGAGGGTTATATGTTGTGCTTTGAATGTGGTTTTGCATATTATATGATAGTTGCTAGGTTGCATTTTGTGAATTGTGATAATGTGTCAATGTATTACATGGATTGGAATTGATTTAATTTTGAACATAGTCTATTAGGTTGTGAAGAATCATTAGTTCGTAAAATTAGTGAATTGAGGTCTTTGGCTAAATATGCAACTTAAGTAGGATTTAATGTTAGTTTGTCACCCTCTAAATTGTCACATTTATTCATAATTTGAGGCCTTTCGACTTAAGTAGCTTTGCTAGTATTTTTCATAGAAACGAGTAGCTAAAGCAACAAGGTAGGCAATAAAAAATCATGTTCATTAATTTTAAAATAAATAACTATTTCGCTAGACTTCATGTTATAAATAGAGCTAGTAGCTAGTTTAGAACGTGATATAGCTGAGTAACTGGATCGACACACATCACAAATGTGTGCCTTCAAGTAAAAAAACTATAATGGCATTCCAACCAAGCAACTTCATAAAAAATGACTTAGTTGAGTAACCGGATTGACATTCATTACTAATGTTTGCCTCCGTATAAAAAGATTAAGTCCATATTCACAAAAAGTAAATAAAATTGTGTTTTCAAATAAAAACCTACCAAACTTGTAATAGTTTGACTTTTCATGAAAACATACTTAAGAGTAGTTACAGAGTCTTAATGACCAAAGAATTATTAACGTATGTGTGCAATTGAAAAGCGTAAACACTTTAACACTTGAGTCTGGATTAATATGTATATGTAGTTTAAAGCCCCAAGTCGCAAATTTTACATGTTAATAATTTGAAATGATTCAAATGATTGTGTTTAAAATTAAATTTATTTCATAAAGTTGAAGCCATTGTCTCATTACAACAATGTGTGCTGTGTGATTTTTTTTTGTTTGCTTGAGGACAAACAAATGTTTAAGTGTGAGGATGTTGATAAGTACGAATTGCATCATATTTTAAGGCTGAGTTTGATATGTATTTAATTGTTAACTTAATCATTTAGTATGTGTTTAGGTAAGAATTCTATTAGTTTGTTAATTAATTATGTTTAAGTGTTTTATGGGTTAGTACAAGTATTTGAGCTTAATTATTATGTTTTAAAGATACCTTAATGTGTTTGTTAGTGTTTCAGGGTCAACATCAAAGAACGGAGAAGTTTTGGAGACACTCGGGCCAAAACAATGGCCCACTATCGTGGCACAACAAGCCACGATCCTGATAGAAGCATTTGAGTCAGCCTATGATCGTGACAGAAGCCCAGGACATGGCCCATGATTGTGGCTTGATTGCCTAATCTTGACAGAAGGTTCAGATATGGCCCACGATCGTGGCCTGCATTGGGTAGACATGTATACACTAAAAAATGTCAAGTTTTGAGAGAATTTTTGGACCTTTTGGACTACGAAAAACCCTAGGGTTCCATAGAACACAAAAGGTATATAAAGAATAAGACAAAGAAGATGAAGGAGCTTTTGCATCATCCACTTTAGAGAAAAATCCTAGAAAGAATTGTTGAGAGATTGAGAAAGAGAAGAAGGAAGAGAGAAGTGGAGAAGAAGCCATGTAACATCCCTTTACCCATGTTAAGGCTAAAATTGTAAATGTGAGAGATTCACTGAGAGATTAGAAATGTGTTTCATGCTCATGCATTATATGATATGCTCATGCATTATATGATATGCTCATGCACATGAATATTGAATCGTTGCACATAAAAATGACTATACATGCATTTATTGACATTCTGGGTATAATTGTTTATAAATGTGAGTATATTGAGAAATGTTGGCCCCCAAAATTTTCTTCTTGATGAATAAGTATGATTTACTTTAATTATGAGGTCTTTATGAAATTTTGTGAAAATTAATTGTTATGTTGATGTTAGAAAGATTATATGATATAGGTTGATTGAGTTAAAGTGTAAAGGTTATAAGAATGTTCAAAGGGTATTTTTGGCAAGACACTTAAGGTTAAAAGAACATAAACCTGTAAGGAAGGGTAAAAGGGGCTTTTTGGGCTCATTAAGGGTAGAAATGAAAGAAAGAAATGTAGTCTTGCTTTTCAAGAAGGGAGAAAACGTGAATTGAAGAGAAAAAGAGAGAGTGTTATGAAGAAGAGAGAGAAATACGAAGAGAAGAAGAGAAGGAGAAAAAGAAGAGAAAATAAGCTAGGGTTTCAATTTTCTTAGCCTTCAAGAGAGATTTTGAGGTTGTTCAAAAGGAAAAAAGGTAGAGGAAGAGGAGAGCTTCCATTAGAGTGAAGAAACTCTTTATTTGGTAAAGAATCAAGGTAAGATCGTTTTGAATCTTTTGGATTTTTGGAAGAGTTTTAGTTCATGAAGTTAGAAAATACATGTGTTTAAGTATTCTAGAACCAATTTTAGTGATTGTGCTTCGTGGGATTTTCAATTAAAAACCTTATTGGGTTGAGATTTGAGAGATTAATGAAGTCAATTTGGTAGCTGAATGGTTATGCTCAGGACATTCCAAGTTTGCACAGTGTAAATTCTTAAGGCTTCCATAGGGGTAAATTTCATGTTCTAACTTCAGGAGAAAAATTGTATTGATATAGGCTAAATTAGACTAAGTTGTCTTCTAGAAAGTTGTAGTTATCTTTCTAGCTTTCCAACAGTATATAGTATGTAATTTTTGGACACCTGAGTCGAAAGTTATGATCTTTATAAGTAGAGATGCTCTGGAGAGTGTAGTTAGTGATTTAGAATGTTTGAGGATATGAGGAAGACCTAGTAAAAGTAACATCTTCTTATGCATTGTAGACTGAGGTATCTTCTTAGGTTGACCTTCTGCTTCTTCTTAGGTTGACCTTCTGTTTTTTCTTATATTGACCTTCTGCTTCTTCTTATGTTGACCTTTTGTATCTTCTTAGGTTGACCTTCTGCTTCTTCTTAGGTTGACCTTTTACTTCTTCTTATGTCGATTGAAGCTTCTTCTGAGTACTGTTCATCTTATATCTTCTGGTCCAAGTTTGAGCCTCTAGATGATAGAATCTATCTTCAAAGTCTTCATGAAAGTTGTAGATCTTGAAGTCCTCTTTCAAATCATCTAATAATGACCTTGATCCGATATCTCTATAGAAAGTTAGGCTAATTGTTAAACATCTTCTATGCATTGTTCATAAACTTCTTCTGGGTACTATTCATCTTACATTTTCTAGTCCAAGTTTGACCCTTTAGATGAAAGAATCTATCTTCAAAGTCTCATAAAAGTTGTAGATCTTGAAGTCCTCTTTCAATCCATCAAAGAATGACCTTGATTTGATATCTCTAGAGAAAGTTATGTTAATTGTTAGACATCTTCTATGCACTGTTCATAAACTTCTTCTGGGTACTATTCATCTTACATCTTCTAGTCCAAGTTTGACCCTCTACATGATAGAATCTATTTTCAAGATCTCATGAAATTGTATATCTATAAGTCCTCTTTCAAACCGTCTAAGAATGACCTTGATCTGATACCTATAGAGAAAGTTATTCCAATTGTACTGAAATAGGTTCAATATGATTGAGGACAAAGCCTTGTTTGATTCTTTCGACCATAACTTTGTTATCCGACCTCCAAACGAAGTGATTCTTACACCAATATATTCCTAGCGCATTTCTTTCTACCTCTCCAAGAAATTTTATAGCTTTTTTGTTGGACCTCAAACTTTTCTTAGAAGATTAGAACTACTAAATGAGAAATTTTTGTGATTAGTCATAATTAAAGAACAAATAAATGAAAATTTTTGAGTTAGAAATGATAGACAAGAATAAAGTAGTGAATGAAAAATGTGGATAAATTCATGTTTTACTTTGGTGTTTTTGGTGGATAAGAGATTTTGAAATGGGAAGAATTAAGGTAAAAGTTAGAAGTAAAATAAAAACACAAATGAAGTTGAAAAGGTGATCTTGGTATGAGTTGTGTTAAGGAAAGATTGTGAAACAAAATGGGTGGTTGATTTGGAAAATATTCACGGAGTATACTTCAGTCTTTTAGCCACAACTTTTTCACTATTTATCCAAACAAGATGATTCTTGATTTGGATTAAACTAGAAACATATGGATACATTTCTTATTAAGACATCGAATTTAAATTCTGTCTTTAAGAACCTCAAAAGTTGTCATGAAGTTGAGAACTGGGTGCAGTACATTGGTGGAGGAATGTAAAGTTCATATTCTGACTTTAGGAAAAATTCTGGATTGATCTGGATAGATTTAGACAAAGTTGTCTTCTAGAAAGTTGTAGGTCTTTTTTTATCTTTCTAACGGTATATGGCATGACAATTTTGGACATTGGAGTTGAAAGTTATGGTCTTTATAAGTGGAGATGTTTAAGAGTATAGATAGAATCATCTGTGATGACATCATATCATCTATGATGATGTCATATCGTCTATGATGACGTCATATCGTCTATGTTTGACCTTCTGCTTCTTCTATGTTTGACCTTCTACTTCTTCTATATTTGAGCTTCTGTATACTATCGTCTGGACTATGTTCAACCCTTCAGATGATAGCATTTGTCTTTAAGGTCTTCATGAAAGTTGTAGATCTTGAAGTTCTCTTTTGAATCATCTAAAGAAAACCCTAATCTGATATCTGTAGGGAAAGTTATATCAATTTTTCCAATTCATCTGTTTTTTCCGATTCGTCTGCTTTTTCATTTGGTTTCATCTGTACCTATCGTCTGCTCCATTTTTGACCCTTTAGATGATAGACTCTATCTTAAAAGTCTCTATAAAAGTTGTAGATCTTGAAGTCTTATTTCAAACCATCTAAAGAACGCCCTAATCCAATATATGGAGGGAAAGTTATAGCAAATTTTCCGATTCATCTACTTTTTCCCATTCGTCTGCTTTTTCATTTGGTTTCGTCTGTACCTATCATTTGCTCTATTTTTGACCCTATAGACGATAGAATTTGTCTTCTAGGTCTGCATAAAAGTTGTAGATCTTGAAGTTTTATTTCAAAAAATCTAAGGAACACCCTAATCAGGTATCTATAGGGAAATTTATAGCAATTTTCCCAATTTGTCTGCTTTTTCTCATTCGTCTGCTTTTTCATTCGATTTGGTATGTACCTATCATTTGCTCCATTTTTGACCCTTCAGATGATAGAACTTGTCTTCTAAATCTTCATAAAAGTTATAGATATTGAAGTCCTCTTTCAAAATATCTAAGGAACACCTTAATATAACATCCTTAGGGAAAGTTATAGCAATTTTCCTAATTCATCTGCTTTTTCGTTTGGTTTCGTCTATACCTATTGTCTGCTCCATTTTTGACCCTTAAGATGATAGAATCTATCTTCAAGGTCTTCTAGAAGTTGTAGATATCAAAGTCCTCTTTGAAATCGTCCTAATATGATCTTAATCCAACATCTTTAGAGAGAGTTATGCCATTTGTCACGAGACAGGTTCAATATAATTAGGGGCAAAATCATGTTTGATTCTTTCGATCATAACTTTGTTCTCCGATGTCCAAATGAAGTGATTCTTGAACCAATAGTTTATTAACACATTTTCTTTCCATACATAGATTTTGATAGTATTTGGTATTGATTTGAAAACGATGGATTGAATCAAATTAAGGGTATCGGTTGGAAGAGTATGAATTGGATGTTTTACTGAACATACTTTGGTATTTTGATGATGTCTTTATCAGTAGAGCTCCGAATAAGATGATTCTTATTTTAAAATAAATTAGAGACATGGAGCTACAAATGGTATGAAGAAATCAAAATCTAAGTCAATCCTTAAGACTTTCAAGTTCTGGATG
Organism: Erythroxylum plowmanianum; assembly: GCA_025531925.1. Lineage (NCBI taxonomy): Eukaryota > Viridiplantae > Streptophyta > Magnoliopsida > Malpighiales > Erythroxylaceae > Erythroxylum > Erythroxylum plowmanianum. The sequence goes on along the minus strand of JANVCQ010000008.1, from coordinate 13,522,989 downwards.
GAATTTGAGTATAGTATATTATTTTAGAATAAGAACAGTCTGAAAATGTTTAGGATACAACTTTTGGAGTTCTGAACCAAATGGATTAATTTTGGTGTCATTAGAAACTTAAGACAATGGGAAATTTTTTTCTAGAAAAAAGTGTTATGTCAGAATGTTCAATAGTACTTTTGGCAAGACACTTAAGCATAAAAGACATAAGGCATAAATTGAAGGGCAAATGGGACATTTCTCAATCATTAAGGGTATAATTGAAAGAAGAAGTGTTGTCTTGCATTTTAAGAAGAGAGAAGAACGAAAATTGAAGAGAAAAAGAGAGAGTGTCATGAAGAAAAGAGAGAAATACGAAGAGAAGAAGAGAAGGAGAGAAAGAAGAAAAAACAAGCCAGGGTTTCAATTGTGTTAGTCTTCAAGAGAGATTTTGAGGTTGTTCAAGAAGGGAAACAAGTAGAGGAAGAGAAGAGCTTCCCTTTGAGCTAAGGATCCCTTCATTTGGTGAAGAATGAAGGTAAGATAATTTTTAAAACTTTGAGATTTTTGGAAGGATTTTATTCATGGAGTTTAGAAAATGCTTGGGATTAAGTATGCTAAAAACCAATTTTAGTGATTATGCTTGAGGGATTTTCAATTGAAAACCTTATTGAGTGGGATTTTTGTTATTGTATAAAGGGATCAAAGAGGCAAGAGGAACAAGAGAAGAGACATTTTTGAGCAAGTCTATAAGCAAGGAAATCAGGTGAGTATATGTTTATAATAGAGTAAATAAGCCACTAAATATTTTCTTTGAAATCAAGAAGTTTTTTAATGATATTAAATTGCATCATAAGTGTTGCATTTATTACTTTTGAATGATTTGAGAAATTGCAATATGTTGTTGTATGAATTGTGTGATGATTTATGAAAAGACTTTGAAAGTGATTTTTTTGAAAAGATAATATGTTTATGAAATCATGTTTTTGAAATATCTTATGTTTATGAAAAATCAATTTTCCAAAAAGTGCCATTTTGGGCAATATGCTTACAAGATATGAAATACTTGTTATGTGGGTTTGGTTTGGTCCATTCCGTTGTCAAGTGTACTTCGACTAAAGGCTTATCCCGCTTACCTGCTAGTAGCATGGAACTCCTTCATAGACTCCCATAAGTTCACGGCTACGCAAAATCATTATGTGAGATTGTGTTAGTACGTTCTGTTCACGGCTACACAAGAACCTTATGGAAAATGTGTGGTACATTCTATTTATAGACCTCCCAAACCATTATGATGTGCTTATATGCTTATGTTATATTAACAAGTTTGATGCATTCATGTTTTGTAACTTGTGGATTTTGCCTGAAAGTAAGAAACAAGTGTTTTATGAACTCAATGAAAATTTTCTCTGACAAGTAAAATGGTTTCAAAGGATTTGCTTATTTTTCCGTTATAAACTATTACCCATGAGCTGTCAAACTCACCCCCTTTCTGTCCCATCTTCAGGTGATAGCTAAGAGATCAAGTGATCAAGATCCTAAGGGAATTTCTTCAAATTTGCTACTTTTGTATTTTGTAATAAGCCAATGGTGTGGCTTTTGATATGTAAATAAAGTTCTTTTTTTTCAAACTCTTTTACAGTAATGAAATGATAGATTGAAGTAGTTTCGGTTATGTATGGTCATAATTGACTTCTTTGTTAAGATGGTTGAGTTTGTTTTGATGTTTGATCGTTATGGGCATGCCACCCTTGTGGAATAATGTCTAATAAAGGTTCATGGGAATAACCCTATAGGATAATACGCGCAGTATCATGATTTTGTAAAGTTTGGGTTCTGGAATCAAGCAGGACCCAACATTTGTGGTATTAGACCAAGAAGAGAAATCGATGATGGTTAAGGAGACTTTATTGCATTACGCTCATGTGTGATGACTCCGAACGTTGGGCTCCAGAAACAGTGCCCAATAGTTGTGATATTAGAGCCAAGTTTTTATGACCTCTAAGTTGGACTTCGAAATCAGAGCCCAACAGTTGTGGTATCAGAGCCCAAAATTAGGATCTTGCATAGGCAACTTTCGGAATAAGTGTCAATCGTAAGAGCGATTTTTAAGAGTTCGGGCTAATAGAATTAGTGAGAGGGATAATGATCTGTCAGAATGTGAGAAAATGAAAGTTTGAGGATATTTAGAAATAAGAAATATTACGTAGCCCAATATGTTAGACATAGATTCAGTAATTGTGTTTATGTTAGTGAGTATGGTGACAAAATTTTGTTGTGGATATGTAGTTGAATTGATAAGGATGTGAAAAGGCTTTCGTGAATTGACTGAGAAAGAAATAGAGGCATAGGCAGAAATGACAAGATTTAAGGTGTATAAGTGAAGAAGAATTAAAAGGTTGAACTTACAATTGAGAGTGATTGTTTAATTGGTTTGATAAGAATTATGATCCAGTAGAAGATTTTGTTAGTGAATTCGATACCATAATTTTAAGTTGTGGTTACATTGATGAATAATATGATTGAGTACATATGGGATCTATATTTGGATATGGTGTAGGAGATAATCTATGATTCCTATAGTTAGAATCATGAAATAAATCAGAGCAACACGATGGAAGTATGATGTAGGTGATTATGCCGAAAAGATAACGACTATGGAGAAAATCATTTGAGAAAGGTAAGTCAATTAGGAAATTGAAAGAAACCCAAGATGTATTGAGGAACCAATTAAGATAGTAGGGTATTTGAATAAGTAACTAAATTGAGCATTTTTGCTGAATATAGTAGTTTGGAAGAAATTATTCAAGTGAAGAAGTTACTAGGGAGACTGAGAAAAACATAAGACCATGTTACCTCCATTTGTTTGATCACTTAAGTAAGAATTTCGTGGATGAAATTCTTTAAGGGGGAGAATTGTTGGACGCCAAACTTTTCTTAGAAGATTAGAACTACTAAATGAGAAATTTTGGTGATTAGTCATAAGTAAAGAACAAATGAATGAAAATTTTTGAGTTAAAAATGATAGACAAGAGTAAAGTAGTGAATGAGAAACGTGGATAAATTCATATTGTGCTTTGGTGTTTTTGGTGGATAAGAGATTTTGAAATGGTAAGAATTAAGGTAAAAGTTAGAAGTAAAATGAAAGCACAAATGAAGTTGAAAAGGTGATCTTGGTATGAGTTGTGTTAAGGAAAGATTGTGAAACAAAATGGGTGGTTGATTTGGAATTCACGGAGTATACTTCAATCTTTTAGCCACAACTTTTTCACTAGTTATTCAAATGGGATGATTCTTAATTTGTATTAAACTAGAAATATATGGATATATTTTTTATGAAGACATCGAATTTAAATTCCATCTTTAAGAACCTCAAAATTTGTCATGAAGTTGAGAACTGGCTGCAGTACATTGGTGGAGGAATGTAAAGTTCATATTCTGACTTCAGGAAAAAATCTGGATTGATCTAGATAGATTTAGACAAAATGTCTTTTAGAAAGTTGTAGATCTTTCTTTTTATCTTTCCAACGGTATATAGCATGAGAATTTTGGACATTGGAGTTGAAAGTTATCGTCTTTATAAGTGGAGATATTCAGGAGGATAGATAGAATCGTCTATGATGACGTCATATCGTCTATGATAACGTCATATCGTCTGTGATAACGTCATATCGTCTGTAAAATGTATTATCTGTGATGACATCATATCATCTGTGATGATGTCATATCGCCTATGTTTGACCTTCTGCTTCTTCTATGTTTGACCTTCTCTATACTATCATCTGGTCTATTTTTGACCCTTCAGATGATAGAATTTGTCTTCAAGGTTTGCATAAAAGTTGTAGATCTTGAAGTTCTCTTTTGAAGAATCTGAAGAACACCCTAATCCGATATCTGTAGGAAAAGTTATAGAAATTTTCCCGATTCGTCTACTTTTTCCCATTCATCTGCTTTCTCATTTTGTTTCGTCTGTACCTATCGTCTACTCCATTTTTGACTCTTCAGAAGATAGAATCTGTCTTCTAAGTCTTCATAAAAGTTGTAGATATTGAAGTCTTCTTTCAAACCATCTAAACAAAGCCCTAATCTGATATCTTTAGGGAAAGTTATAGCAATTTTCCCGAGTCATCTACTTTTTCCCATTCATCTACTTTTTCATTCAGTTTCGTTTATACCTATTGTCTGCTCCATTTTTGGCCCTTCCAACAATAGAATTTGTCTTTGAATCTTTAAGAAAGTTGTATATCTTGAAGTCCTCTTTTCAAAAATCCAAAGAACGCCCTAATCTGATATCTGTAGGGAAAGTTATAGCAATTTTTTCGATTTATCTGCTTTTTCTCATTCGTCTACTTTTTCATTTGGTTTCGTCTGTACCTATCTTCTGATCCATTTTTGACCCTTCAGACAAAAGAATTTGTCTTCTATGTCTTCATGAAAGTTCTAGATATTGAAGTCCTCTTTCTATTGAGCAACAGAAAGCGGTTGGATCATCTCTTACAGACTCCACGGCACCAGATGCTTATCTAAAGAACCCCTTAATCTGATATCTGTAGGGAAAGTTATAGAAAATTTTCCTATTCGTCTGCTTTTTTTCATTCGTTTGGTTTCGTCTATACCTATCATATGCTCCATTTTTGACCCTTCAAACGATAGAATCTATCTTCAAGGACTTCTAGCAAGTTGTAGATCTCAAAGTCCTCTTTGAAATAGTCCTAAGAAGATCTTAATCCAACATCTGTAGAGAGAGTTATGACATTTTTCCCAAGACTGGTTCAACATAATTGGGGGCAAAATCATGTTTGCTTCTTTTGGTCACAACTTTGTTCTCCGACCTCCAAATGAAGTGATTCTTGAACCAATAATTTCTTAACACATTTTTCTATCCCTCCATATATTTTGATAGCATTTTGTATTGATTTGAAAAATATGGATTGAATCAAAGTAAGGGTATCGGTTGGAAGAGTATGAATTGGATGTTTTATTGAATACACTTCAGTATTTTGATGATGTCTTCATCAATAGAGCTCCGAATAAGATGATTCTTGTTTCAAAATACAATAGAGACATGGAGCTACAAATGGTATGAAGAAATCAAAATCTAAGTCAGTACCTAAGACTTTTAAATTCTGGATGGAAGTTGGGTATAGTATACTGTTTTAGAATAAGAACAGTCCGAAAATATTTGGGATACAACTTTTGGAGCTCTGAACCACATGGATTGATTTTGGTGTCATTAGAAACTTAAGACAATGGAGAATTTTTTTCTAGAATAAAGTGTTATGTCAGAATGTTCAATGGTACTTTTGGCAAGACACTTAAGCATAAAAGACGTAAGGCATAAAAGGAAGGGCAAATGGGACATTTCCCAATCATTAAGGGCATAATTGGAAGAAGAAGTGTTGTCTTGCATTTTAAGAAGAGAGAAGAACGAAAATTGAAGAGAAAAAGAGAGAGTGTCATAAAGAAGAGAGAGAAATACGAAGAGAATAAAAGAAGGAGAGAAAGAAGAGAAAATAAGCTAGGGTTTCAATTGTGTTAGTCTTCAAGAGAGATTTTGAGGTTGTTCAAGAAGGGAAACAAGTAGAGGAAGAGAACAGCTTCCCTTTGAGGTAAGGATCCCTTCATTTGGTGAAGAATGAAGGTAAGATCATTTTTAAAACTTTTAGAGTTTTGGAAGGATTTTAGTTCTTGGAGTTTAGAAAATGCTTGGGTTTAAGTATGCTAAAACCAATTTTAGTGATTGTGCTTGCGGGATTTTCAATTGAAAACCCTATTGAGTGGGATTTTTGTTATTGTATAAAGGGATCAAAGAGGCAACAGGAACAAGAGAAGAGGCATTTTTGAGTAAGTCTATAAGCAAGGAAATCAGGTGGGTATATGTTTATAATAGAGTAATATGTCACTAAATGTTTTCTTTGAAATCAAGAAGTTTTTTAATGATATTAAATTGCATCATAAGCGTTACATTTAATACTTTTGAATGATTTGAGAAATTGAAATATGTTGTTATATGAATTGTGTGATGATTTATGAAAAGACTTTGAAAGTAATTTTTTTGAAAAGATAACATGTTTATGAAATCATGTTTTCGAAATATCTTACGTTTATGAAAAATCAAGTTTCCAAAAAATGCCAATTTGGGCAATATGCTTACAAGATATGAAATACATGTTACGTGGGTTTGGTTTGGTCCATTCTATTGTCAAGTGCACTTCGACTAAAAGCTTCTTCCGCCTACCCGCTAGTGGCATGGAGCTCCTTCATGGACTCCTATAAGTTCACGGCTACCCAAAACCATTATGTGAGATTGTATTAGTACGTTATGTTCACGGCTACACAGGACCTTTATGGGAAATGTATAGTTGTTATGTTTATGGACCTCCCAAACCATTCTGATGTGCTTATGTTATGTTAAGAAGCTTGATGCATTCATGTTTTGTAACTTGTGGATTTTGCCTGAAAGTAAGAAACAAGTGTTTTATGAACTCAATGAAAAATTTCTATGACAAGTAAAATGGTTTGAAAGGATTTGCTTATTTGTCTGTTATAAACTGTTATTCACGAGCTGTCAAGCTCACCCCCTTTTTGTCCCATCTTCAGGTGATAGCTAAGAGATCAAGTGATCAAGAGCTTAAGAGAATTTCTTCAAATTTGCTACTTTTGTATTTTTTTAATAAGCCAATGGTGTGGCTTTTGATATGTAAATAAAGTTCTTTTTTTCAAACTCTTTTACTTTAGTAATGAAATGATAAATTGAAGTAGTTTTGGTTGTGTATGATCGTAATTGACTTCCTTGTTAAGATGGTTGAGTTTGTTTTGATGTTTGACCTTTGTGGACACACCACCCTTGTGGGATGATGTCTAATAAGGGTTCATGAGAATAACCCTATAGGATAATACGCGCAGTATCATGATTTTGCAAGGTTTGGGTTTCGGAATCAAGCGGGACCCAACACTTATGGTATCAGAGCGAGAAGAGAAATCGATGATGGTTAAGGAGACTTTATTGCATTATGCTCACATATGAACATTGGGCTCCGAAAACGGTGCCCAACATTTTGATACTGAATTGAAAAAGACTGATTAAATTAAATTAAGGGTATCGGATGGAAAAGTATGAATAGGAATATTTTACTAAACACACTTCAATATTTTGGTTATATTTGGATTTGTAGGATTCAAAATGAGATTATTATTAATTTGGGGTAAATTAGAGATATAGGCTTACAAATTATCTGTAGAAGTCGAATTGTGATTCAGTCTTTAAGATGTTCAATTTTCGGATGGAAGTTGTGCATTGTATACTGTTTAGAAGTAGAACAGTCCAAAAATGGTTGAGGTATATCTTTCAAATTATTGGACTGAATTGAATGATTTTGGTGTCAATGGAAATATAAGATGTAGAGGAACAATTTTCTAGAAGAGAATATGACCAAATTACATCATTTCCACTTTTTGATTGAACGTGAACAGTAGACTCGAAAGAGTGTCTTAGAAAAAAATTTTGAAAGTAAACCAATTAGATATGAATTGTGATTTTAATGGTTTTAGTGAGGTATAAACCTAAGTATAAATTATACTTAGATGACTCTTGATATGGGACTGATTTTTTGATGACACTAATGGATAAATACTCGGGATTGTCATGAACATGCATTGTAATATTTTATTACATACATGTGCATTGTTAAACACTTATACTTGTGCAAATTATGATATATGTGTATGTTATTTGATATAGAGGAGCAATTGGAATGTCAATCTTCAGATGTTGCCGAAACTTTCAGGCATTAGCTTCGGGAGCAACTAGTGAATAACCTAGACAGTTCTACTCAGTTATTTGTTGTGTTAAATTGTGTTTGAATTGCTTCATGAATGTGAATTGAATTGTGTTGATTTCCAGACAGAAGGTTCGATGATTGTGAAATGTAAATGAGATATTGTAGTGCTACTTGCATATAAATGTGACAAACTAAGTGTTTCATGATATGATTGATTGAAAATTTGAGATGCATTCCATACATGAATGCCTGATCAGATAATGGGAGTTGTGACTGGAGTAGCTACCGAAAATGAGCTTAAAGCTCAGAATGTGAAAAAGAGCCTAAAGCTCAGAAAGTGTATAAGAGCTAAAGGCTCACTACATAAAATGAGCCATGTATCCCCAATAGATAAGGGATAGTTATAAATGAGTCTAGTATCCACAATAGATACAGGACAGTTTAGGCACTCAGTCACAACAACGTAATAATTGGAAAAGAGTCACATGAGTATTTCATATGCTTTTATTAAGTATGTGTGATTAATTGAAATGCAACATTGTCTATGTTTAAGTGAAAATGTGAGATGTAATTATTCGAAAATGTGAATATATGTTATGTGAAATGATGTGTTGCATGAATTGAGTGAACCATCGATGATGGTTGCCTCACTGAGTTCGCAAAACTCACCAAAATTGCAATGTTGACTTTTTAGGACCGAGAGACGACTCTAACTACTGAGAGACGTACAAGCAGTGTCAACTTGTACTTTTGGAGAAAAGAAGAAATGGCTCAAAGGTCGATCAGCTGGGATTGGATTGCTTAGATAGATTTTGTATATTTCTTCCTTCATATAGCATTTTTGCATTAGGTTTGGATCATCTACATATTTCGGATAATATTGTAAAAGCTACATTGTAAATTCAGTTTTTATGAAATGAAATGAGGAAACATTTGGTTTCAAAAATATTGAGACTTTCTTATGAGGCTTATAAGTGAATAAAATAGATGATGCCATGGTATGTGAATGTAGTGATTCAATGTAGCGCACCATTATCGTAAGATACGTACTGGAATGTCCTAAGGGTGCTCCGGTATGTACCCTACAGTAAGGGGGCGCTAGAAACCAACATCAACGTACATCTCGAATTTGGAGCTTCCCGATATCGCTGCCTCCAGTCTCCATTTAAAATCATATTTCTTGTTATTATCTATTTTTATTATTGTATAGAATTGGGAATAGCAGTTTGATGATAGGATTGTAAATGTTGAGATATTCTATACTCACCTTTGGGTTTTTTCATCTTTGATTTAATAAAATCTGATTGTTTATGTTTATTGGATTTATTGTGATTACATAATAAGTAATAGATTGAGAGGGTGAATCGAATGAAAAATAATTAATTAGGCTAACGAAAGTTAGGTGATTTAATAAGGACATGAAATTAATCAAATCGGTAATTGTGTGAAGAGAGATTTTGCATAGGCTCCCGATAGTTTATTGAACAACTTCAGTTCTAATTAGGGTTTTGGATAAATTGTTAATTGAGAAATTGCAATTTTCCATAATTGAACAACTTCAGTTCTAATTAGGGTTTTGGATAAATTGCTAATTGAGAAATTACAATTTTTCATAATCTGATTAGGGTTTATAATTCAGGGTTAATAGTTATAACTCGAGAGAGAGTAATCAACCCTTGGATTGTCTAGGACCAATAATCCAATAATTTATAATCAATTAGGTTAGCATTAAAGATAAGTAAAAATTTCCTTTTTTCTCAATTGATAGTTCCTTTAAGTTGATTCTTGAGTGTGGTTGCAACTGCTACTTTATTAATATTTCTGTAATTGATTCTTAGAATTGAGTTGCGTGATTGAATTAAATTCTTACTTTAGTTTTGTTACAATTTGAATTATTGTGAATTGTTTTGGCTTTATATTTTAGGATTAGATTATCTCTACTCGTGAGATCGACACTTTAGATACTACATAAACGACCCTTATGCTTGTAGATTATTGAGGTTATTAATTAAAACTTACACACATCGAGAAACCACAATCAATTCTTATTAGCTTAGGTAAATGAGGAGAGTTTTATTTGCTAGGGGGAAGGTAACAAAGTTGAGTTTAAGAAAAAAAATTCTTGATTATAAATTTATTTTTAGAAGTAGGTAATAACACATGATGATTTGGCTAGTGGTTTTATATCAAAAATGTTGGAATTAATAGGTTCCTAGAAAAAAATAGACTATAAATATTGTTATTATTACATAAAGTGGGTGAGGATGTAATACTAGGTACAGTACAAAGATGCAGAAGGTCAACTACTTACCTATGATGGAGTATGTCAAGGAGCGATCTTGGAATAAGACAAATTCTTTACAAATTTTAAAGAAGTGATTGGAATATATATGAAAGGCATTTGGATTAAAAGTAGGAATGTTAAAAGATAAAGGTATAGAAAAGGGTAAGTGTTGGACCTTGACTTTTAAGTGGAATTAAGAAATAATAAATGAGATTAAATGAGTATTTTTGTATATGTATTGTGTTATAGATGTAAATATGCTTTAAG
>JANVCQ010000008.1:13493010-13505876 GCA_025531925.1 Erythroxylum plowmanianum | reverse complement strand
ATGTATGGGAAACATGTATATTATTAGAATCTAAATTAGTTGATTCATAGTTGAATAATCAAGTTGGTCGCTTGATTGTGGTTTAGACTTTAGTGTTGCGATTTATCTCTATGTAAGTAAAGGAGTTTACTTCAAGGGAATGATGAGTTTTATATCATGATAGTAGTTGACTATCAATAATGGCACTATTAAATAAATCTGGAATTATGTGTGTTTTTAAAGAATAAAGTAGGTCGTTACTTTAATCTTAAAACATACACTTTAGCATTCGTTTATTATGAACCAAAATCTTGATGAGTGATAAACTCATATATGTTTCATTATAATTCTTGATATGATCATAATGAATTTTTATAAAGTATCAATCCAGTGTCTGCATGTTGGAATTATTAACTAAAACATGTATCAGGGATTATTCACTCAAATAAAGAGTTTATAATAATTTCATCACTTCTAGATGTTTTACGGAGATTGGTGATTAAACTGATGCTAGTGATTTGATAGACCAGCTATCCATCAAGTCTCAACACCAAAATGAGATCTTGTGTGCTAATCACCATATAAAGTAAAAAGGGAGATCTAGAAGAAAAACCCAACATAAGGGCAGAACGATAATTTTACCTTTTATTGTGCAGATGGCTATAATATGGTTCATAATAAAGTTTGCAATTGTACATCTTATTTGAAACATGTGTTCTCATAATATTTAGTAATTCAAGATTTTAACTAATTATATTTAGTGGAATGAAATTTGGTTAATAAGTTGGAATTAATTCTAATGAGATTAAATTAATTCCGGGCTTATTAGAGCTTGAATTATCTAAGTCTAATTAGATTCTCCACTTGGCTTCTAGGAAGGTTATCAAGCAAAGTAAGAAATATAAATAAAGGTTTTTAAACCTATGATTGAATGTTGGGCTTGCACTAATTAATTGCTAATTAGAAGTCCAAATGAACATTTAATATTGGGCTAGACTTTGGTTTGATTTGATTAATTAGATTAATTAATTAGCATTTAATATTGGTTTTTTATAGCTAAATGTGTAGCTACACATTTAGCATTGAATTACAAAATTAAAGATGGTTTTTATCATTCTTTATCATCATTAAATGAAGTAATGATCTTATAATCAAATGTTTTAATAGTTATCTTTTAATCATGGCATGTAATGTAACCTTTTAGCATTATTTGATTAAAAAAAAGGAAGAGGTGCATTTGATGCACTCTCTCTTCCTTCTTTCATCCATAGCCAAAATGAAAGGGTCTCATTTATGTTATTGGTTTTCTTATATAGCCATCATAAACAAATGAGATGAGTCTCATTTATTGACTTCTTTATGATTGATTAAAGAATGAAGTGATGCATTGGATGCACATCACTTCTTTCTTTCATGTTAACCGAAATTAAGAGAGGGTGAATAAGGTGTTCTTGCATTTTTTGACTCATTCTCTCCTCTCTTGCATGCATAGCCGAAACTTGAATGAGAAGGATCTCATTTTTGGCTTCTTTCAACTAAGAAAAATCTCTTCAAGATTTCTTCTCCTTTCCCACCAAAGGATCTTGGTAACTAAGTTGTCCAAGAAGAACAAGTGGTAGATCGAATTGGTTGATGATACAATAACGAGGAGAGGATAGATTGACAAGGAGAGGATATAAAAGCGGGGAGTCAAAGCTGTAGCAAGGAGTCGGTATATTTCTACCATCTTGTTCTTATGTTAATTATTTTCCTTATACTGTATCATATATGGCTGAAACATGTTGATTTGGTTGTGTCATTTCTGCTGCGTTTTGATTTTAAAAAAAGTTTTAAAATCTACTATTTTAGCCAAATCTTGCATGCTTTTTTTTCAATCTAACAAATAAAACACTCTTCTTAATTACTTTAAAGTGATAAATTATATATTAATAAGTCAACTATCTTTATATAATTCATGTTATATCCAATGACTACCAATTGAGCTACCTTTGACTAAATATGTCATAAATAGTATCAAAATATAACAATCCCTATATAAGACACTTTGGAGATCTTAAGTCAAATGATCATTTATACAATTTTCAAAATGAGAATATGTATAGGCATACAAGCAATATTTTAAATGAAATTCTCATATGAGGTCAGGTCAGTGAATTTTTTCTCTAATAAGTGCTCACACATTTGTTTAAGAATCTCTATACTTTATTTTTCGAGAACAACTACTTTCTTTTTAAGGAAAGACATAACATATGCTAGCATGTTTACATTCTTTTAATATCCAATCTTAATAGAATAATGATTACAAATAATTTAGGAATAATATATAAATACAATATGAATCTCATAATTTTGATCTCATTATAATTTTATTTGTAATGTATATTATTCTATTAGCTTTATCATATAGATCTAAATATGAAAGAAGCCTTCAAATAATTATGGTTAGATGTAGGGCATAAATCAATAATCTCCCACTTTTACTAAGCCAATCGTTTAAATATCTTGCATTAAGCCAATCGTTTATATTCTCATATAGGGTCAGTTTAGTGAACTTGTTCTCTAATAAGCACTAACACATTAGTTTAAGTATCTCCATACATTAATCTATTAGATTAACTACTTTCTTTATAAGGAAAAACGTAAAATGTGCTAGTCTTTTGACATTCTATTAATATCCAATCTTAATAGAATAATGACAAGAAACAATTTAGAAATAATAAATAAATGTACTATGAATCTCACAATTATGATCTCATTAACCTTTAAATAATTATGATATTAAACTACAGCTGATTGATTAGCTGTAGAGCATCAATTAATAATCTCCCACTTACACTAAGCCAAATATTTAAGAATGTCAAATTCTTTTTGACTAACCTTTTCATGTATTATTTTTTTTATAATTCAATCATTTCATCATACATTGTTCTAATTAGACATAATGTCTACTCTATCTGAGTCCAATCATATTAGTTCTCCATCATTTGTAATTGATTCTATTAATAACATTTGTAAATATTTTGCAAAGTGAATCCCACTTTGGCTAAGGATTTTTCAAATCAATACTAATAAAGAATAATTGAACACTTTCTCTAATTACTTTAGTGTGATAAATCATCTTTTGATAGCTCAACTATCTCCATATAGTTTATGATATATCTAATGACTATTAACTAAGCTACCCTTAAATAGAATAGCCAAAAATAATATCAAAACATAATAATTTATATACGATGTATTTTGAAGATCTCAAGTCAAATGATCACTTATATAATCATCATATTGAGAATTTTCAGACATAAAATCATTATTCCAAATAAAATTCTCATACAGAATCGGTTCAATGAACTTGTTCTCTAATAAGTACTAACACATTTGTTAAAGTATCTTTATACTTTAATCTATAAGATCAACTACTTTTTTCATAAGGAAAAATATAACATGTTCTAGTCTTTTTATATTCTATTAATGTCCATTCTTAATAAAACAATGAACATAAATAATTTAGAGAAATACATACAATATGAATCTCAATATTATGATCTCATCATAATATTATTCGTAATGTACATTATCCTATAAACTTTGTTGTATACATCTGAGTTCGTATAAGATGAAGAAACCTTTAAATAATTATGTTACTAAACTACAACCAACTGATTACCTGTAGGGCATAAACTAATAATCTCCCATTTGCATTAAGTCAATTGTTTAAATATATTATACCATATCTCTATATGACAATCATGCTACGACTAAAATAGTCGTTTAGTAAGAGAATTCTACATATTTTTTATAATTCACTTGCTTAAATCTTATAACTTTTATCTTAATTATCATCTTAATTAGAAGAAATTTTTTAAATACATTCTTAGATCTTTGATGAGACCTTAGCCTTTTTACATGCCTAATGGCTCTAAGGTTTCACAATATATTACTATTTTAATATTTTAAAGAACTATAATAAGTTCATTAAAGAACTTATTCATTTAAATAATTATTTCTACTAATTGAAAATTGTATTTTGGTTTAATTAACAATTAATGCTACAAAGAGACCTTTCTAATCTCAAAATAATATTGTTAAATATACTTTATTAAGGATTTACCTATAAAGTTAATATCTATATAATCTTGAACTCAAATATTAACTCATACGTAGAATAATGGATATCTTTGATACTTCACATGTATCAGACATCTCAAATACTAAACACCTTTAGTATATTATATGTACTTGTCCTTAATGATTGCACACGCTCAGCATCTATATAGAAAAGATACATATATATCTTGGCAACTCGTGGATTAGATGATTTGTTGAAAAAAATGGTAGAATAAAAAGACAAAATAACCTTGCATTGGGTAATCATACATGATTATTCATTATGAAAAGCATTAAATAGTGTATACTACCATTTATAGAAAATAAACCATATTAATAAAGAATTACTCCTTAGATGATCAAAGATTCGCCTTATTGCTTTCAAGAAGCCTCCATATGTATATGATTTCCATCATGATAGTGGTTTATAAAAATTATTTAGGTGATAAATAGGGAGTTATGATAAGTTTTTACAATAAAAACCAAACTTATAAATATTTTTAAAAAAAACTTTAAATGCATTTCATTCATTAAAATTAATAGGTTATAGATCTTCAAGAATAGAAAATACAATAAAAATGAATTTTGGCTTAATTAACAATTAATGCTACAATGAAACCTTTCCAATCATGTCTTCTTATGGGATGTTGCCTACACCATTACCCTATAAAAGAGTATCCTTCAGCTCTAACTCTTTAATACCTAGGTCTGGCCTCCTTAGTTTTAGAAGCCTATGATAACTATTAAAGCCCTTTATGAATGAATCTATTTTGTCATAATTGAGTAACTCAAAGGTATTTTGCTCTTCAGAAAATCATAACAACCATCAGCTTATACTTTATTATAACCTTCTATCATATGACTTCTTTAGCTTAAACTATCATAGTATGTAACCTTCTATAGTTAAACTGGAGGGTCTCATGCTCCCATCTCATCTCTATAATTTCTCTCTTTTGTCTTTCACAAAGTTATATAAGTTTAGTTCAACTTCTCGTTCTTTTTAAAGAATTGTCCCTATATCTAGAGTGACCTCTCTAACTCTAATATCACCCTTTTATTGCAGTCTGAAGTAAGTTAGAAAAGTTACTCACATAATCCATGTTATGAATAACAAGGATCTTGACACTCTTATGAGCCCTTATTCAAATATTTTATATCATTAGGGAGGACAATACGTTGACAGACCTAGGAACCAACATTATTGGTACTAAGATGTATCCTGAAATGGTGGGGGCAGAATACATCCTCAACAATTTTCTATAAGATTTGAAACTGTCAAGCAATCCTAAGTCTCTACAGCCCTTTGTATCACTCCTTTAGGGGATGATTTCTTAGTAAATAGGAGTATCCCTCTTCCTTTTCTTTCCTTTAGTTAAAGAATTTGTAGCATTGGAGCCACTTTGTTTAGATCTTTCTAATAAAGCAGAGGAGATCCATATTTGCAACCATAAGAAATCAAGTTAAAAGACTTAGACTTAGGAAGAAAGAACAAATTTCAAAACTACAAGCTGCTTATTTGAAAATGTAACTACCAATAATACCTTCGTGGTAATCATCACATCTCTAAGAGGTAGAAGAGACAATTGTCAAGCAATACGCAACATTGCTCTTCTAGCACTTATTACCTTTTGTAGCTCTTACCAAAGTAGGGTTTTATGTCACCCTCATATAGATCTATAGTGCCACTAGCCACCATCTTCAAGGTATAGGAAAAAGAACTTATTTTCCAATTATGTATCCCCTATAAAGACAACACCCAGCCTACTAGGTCTATCTTCCAACGTAAACCATTATGAAAACTTGCGTGCAAGCTTGATTTGAGTATGTACCTAAACATATTGAATGTGGACTCTATGTTACAAAAGTGTTAGGACAAAAAGAAGCATAATGCTAAAATATGAGTAAAGATATAATTAGCTAAAAACATGCATATGTCTTCTATATAAAACAAACTAACGTGATTCACTAAGCCAAAAAAAAGAAAATAGGACAACAACAAGAAGATAAAGTTGCACAAATCTTTTAATGTATGAAGCCTTTGCTTAAATGGGCTATTTATAGGCTTTTATAGACTTGTTCGGCAAGCATACAAGAATATGGGCATAAAGCCACTAAGCAACTATCTTAATTGGTGGTTGACATCCCTAGCCACTTTAGGTACAATAGATACAAATGGTACAAAAAGCTCTAACCCTTTTAATGTATGAAGACTTTGCTCAAATGGTTATTTATATGCTTTTGTAGACTTGTTCATCAAGCATACAAGAATATGGGCATAAAGTCACTAAACAACTATCTTAGTTGGTGGTTGACATCCCCAACCTCTTTAGGCACTACTTTGGTGGGTAGTTTATATAACTTACCACTAACTCACTTCTAAGTAAAAGATACATGTGATTAATGAAGGTAAGACATATTATTAGGTTATGACCATGTCCTTCCACTTATTTGATGATTTACCCCACTATCTTTGCTATATCACTAATGATCTTCATCTAAAGGTGAAAGTTAGCTAAGTTCTGACCCAATCCGTATATGGTCTATCTGATGCATGCCTATAGTCTGATCTATTCATCCATAGTCCATCATTTAAGTAAGGCAAGTCCTTATTCCTTCTAAAGAAATCCAAGGCAAGGCCAACTTGCTTGAGCCAAGTTGATTAATACCCCACATTCCATCAAAGCTAACTGAATCTCAAACCACGCTTGATCCCACTTAGTTCAGTCACCTTGGCTCTTTTAGCATGCCTTCCTTATGCCTAATCCATGCCAGACATTGTCCAAGGCTCACCAATAACTAGAAAAATGGTCTTTCAATGTTAAGGGTTAAAAAACCACCCCTATCATATGAACTCGATGCCCTCTTTAGAATAACTCAAAAATATTCCTTTACATTATCTTCAAACTGTCATATGGTAGTATCTTTCTCTCAAGTAGCTTCCCAAATGAGTCTGTTCTTTAACTGAATCAAGAATTATGTTCTTCGATTCTTCTTGTATTTCCTTATTATTTGATGATCCAAAATCTTCTCAATTTGGTGGTTGAACTAGTTCCTTACAACCAATGGAGCCCTTTTAACTTAACTTATCATTGGGTCTATTGCATCCTTATGACATGATTTAAAAAAACTAACATGAAAAGTTAGAAGTACCTTTAACCATTTGGATAACTTAAGTCAATATGCCATATTTTCAACCTTTTCTAGGATCTCAAGTGACCTATCATACTTTGACAATAAGCTTTGGTGCACCTGCTTACTTTTTTTTTTTCAAATCTTTTGAGTACTTTTAAAAATTACCTTATCCTTAATTTCAAATTTAAGAGTTCTCCTTCATTAATTTCCATACTTATTCATTCATTTTGAAGCTTTATGGAGACTATCTCTTGCTTCATCCAATAAGTTATATTTTCCCTTGTAAAACTGATAGGCAAATGGGCATTTTTCTCTTAAAATTTGTTGTGCTATCTCAAGAGGGGCAAGGGATTAATTCTTAGTACAACTAATCAACTCTTCTTTATAGTTGAGGATCTATGGAAGTTATAACAAAACTGTGCAGTATCAATTAAAATTAACCAATTTCATTAACTTACAGTTATATAATGTCATAAATATTCCTACAACAAGTCATTGATCCTATCTGTTTAGCCATCTACTTATGGGTGATTTATAATAGAAAAATTAAATTCACACCCTATGATGTTGAAGAGAGATATTGAAAATTGGCTAATAAATCGAGTGTCTTAATCACTTACAATATCCATTAGGACTTTAAAATGCTTCACCATATTTTTGTAGAAAAGCTCTATAACAACATCTAAGAGGCACAAAGCTAGAGTTTACATAAAGACTGCGTACTTGGAGAACATATTAGGCACTACCATGATTGAATTCATGTCATCCACTTCTGGAAACTTACCAATAAAGTCCATGAAAATTGACATCTATGACTTTTTAATAATGTGTAAGCGTTACAACAGTCATGCCTGGTTTCTTTTAGGCATATCCCATTAACAAACAAGGTAAATTTTAACATATACCTTTAGGTTGTTCTCTATCGTTGTCCAATAGTAAGAATGGGAAAGGAGTGAGAACACCTGTTAAATACCAGGGTAACCACCCTACTGTGAGTCATGTGTCTCCTTAATCAATTATTTTATAAAGGCACCAAAACTTGACATATACAATCAGTTATTCTTTGTCATTAACAGCCCATCATCATCAAGCTAAAATAGTTACACAACTCCATCCTTTACTTACTGCACAATTTGACTATATGTGTTATAAAGAGGAGTTGCTAGTTTGATTTTCTTTAATATTCTAATTACACTCAAGTGTTAGCATATAAGGCCACAATAGTTTCTTTTTGACTTAATGCATCTATAACATTATTATGCTCCTCGATTTATACTCCCACGTAAAGTCATACTCAATAAAAAACTCTAACCATTAGGCTTACTTTACAGATAATTTCTTTTGGATCCTGAAAAGGATATTAACTACATTATCTGTGTAGACAATAAATCTAGTTCCTAATAAGTAAACTAGCCCAGTTTTAAGATAGTGCATTATTGTTAACGTCTCCTTTTCATGGGTTAAGTATTGTTGCTCTATACCAATGATCTTACAAATTTTGAAAGTAACAGGATGACCTTCTTATACTAAGACTCTACAAATAAATTTGTCTAAAGCATTCATTTTCACCTTAAAAGGGAGATCAAAATTAGGAAACTTTAGCATATATTCAATTGAAATGGCATCTTTCAACCTCTGAAAGGCTTCTTAGCATGTCTTTGACTAGTACCACTGTTGTTTCATCATTAATAGATCCATCAAGGTTGCTTCTTTCTTTGAGTATATAATAATAAATTGAAGATAATAGTTCACATAACCAAGGAAGCCCTAAAGTTCTTCCACCATGTTTAAAACCTGCAAGTTAACTATTTCTTGTACTTTTTATAGTCCATTCACACTTGGCCCTAACTCACTAAGCATCCTAGAAAATTAACTTTTGATTAGGCAAACTTATATTTCTCCATCTTCATAAAAAGCTTCTGTTGTGACAACTGCTAAAACATTGTCTTTAGGTGTTATAAATTCTCTACTATGTTAATACTATAGACCACAATGTCATCTAAATAAACCACCATAAACTAATCCAAAAAGGGATATAGCACATCGTTCATCAAATTGCAAAATGTTGTAGGGGCATTTGTCAAACCAAATGATATGACTAAAAACTCCTACGATCCATTCCATAGTACACACGTTGTCTTTTATTTGTCACCTTTGGTAATTTGCACTTACTAATACCTATTTTACAACTCTAACTTAATGAATAATGTAGCCTTTGACATTATTTCCATTAAGTCTTGAATTAAAGGATCAGGATATTTGTTTTCATAGTTTCCTTATTCAAATCTCAATAATCTATATATATACGTAAGGCTCTGTCTTGCTTCTTTTGGAACAATTCTAAAGCACTATATGAGGCCTCGTATGGTTGCATGTATCTTGATTCCAACAATTCACCAAGTTGTTTCTATAACTCCATCAACTCCAATGGTGACATTTTGTAAAGGGACAAGCAAGGGAAATTACACCTAGTATTAATTCGATCTTGTGATCAATTTTATAACAAGGAGGAAGAGTCTTTGATAGCTCTCTTAGCATTACATCCTTGAGTTTCCTTAATATTTTTGCAACAACATTAGGAACTTCCACCATATGGTCTTCATCAATTTCCCACATTGCTACAAGGTAAGTCTCCATACCTATCTTAAGGCATTTCTTTATGGTCATGCCATACATATATGTTACCATCACTGTTTTGTCTATCGTTCCTTTGTCAAATTTATAGCAATTTATGTAATATGAATTTTGATCATTTATTAGCATAATACCTCCAAGATGTGGGTATAACACTACCTTTGCCACCTTAAGAAAATCAATTCCCAAGATCAAGTCAAAATCATTGAGGGGTATCACCATCATTTTACATTTCCCTCATCAACTCCCCACGTGCAATAGAACATTGTATATAACTCTTATAACTGCTTTAGCTTTTGCTATAGTAGTTTTTGTCTTCATAAAGGTCTTGATCAATTTCAACCCCAAAATTTTCACCATTCATTTCATAAAAAGGAAATGAGTGGTGCCCATTTCCATTATGGCTTTAATCTCGTTTTTATTATTCATATCTTTATATACATTAGTTGTTCAAAGGGACTCACTTTAGTACCAATTGCATTGAGTACGCAAATGGGATTAAGCCTTACTTCTAAATGATCACTTTCAACATATTCAACTTCTCCTTTTTAAGGCAATCAAAAGCATAATGAGAGCCACTTCATAAGAAACAAAAGCATTTCTTATTGGAAAATTTCTCACCTTATTTAGGTTGCCCAGTTTGTTTAGACATCCCTTTATAATCATTCTCCCTTTACTCACCACGGTCTTTCTTTTTCTTTATTTCACCCTTCTTTTGGTGAGTTATTTTTTATTTTTGAGAAGAGAAGGAGCCTTTGGTCTCCTTTACCACCCTGAAATCTACCAAAGCATCTACAACCGCAATAACACCCACAACATCCTTGACATTTCGCTACCATAACTGTATTTTTGCTCAAGGTTGTATTCTGGACATCAAGTTGAATAGCTTGTCCTCATCTGACATATTCTTAATATTAAACATTAAGAACTAAATTTATTAATACTAGATTAATTTTAAATTTTAATTTATTCAATTTAAGAATACATTATTCCATACTTGAAATAATTTTATTCAACATTTAGGATTACACTAATCCCAAAAGTAAATAAGTTAACATTTATTCTAATTTTAGATTTAAACAATCTTATTACTAAACACACATTAATCTTAAACAAGCATTCCTTATTCCTATCCTATAATAATGTAAACCTCTATTTAAACATTCCTCCTATTCATCTTATGAAACTATAGTCCCCCAAAGCAAGTTATTGATACCTCTAATGTTGCTGCTACTGCCTTTAAAGTTACTACCACCTAAGGAGCTACCACTAATATCCACCTATTATTGCCATCATACTAACGTTGCCATTGTCATTATCTCCTCGCCAATGGCGACAACCAATCACTAGTCCATAACATGGTTTGTAGGAGAAACACTAGCTTGTGTTTTAAATTTTAATATCAATAAATTAAATAGATAATCAAGTCATAAAATTAAAAACAACTCTTGGTACCATTGTTAGGAAATCGAAACAAGGCCCAATTCTTTAAATAATCACTTTAAGTTCTATAAATGATTAATGTATGAACACAGTAAAACATAAATCATAAATTCGTACCTTATTATACATATTGATCCTTTTGTTGATGTTTCCCTCAAACCATTTCTAAAATAAGTTCATCCCAACCACCATAATCACATACGTGTCTGGCAGCTAACAATACTTATACAAACAAATTAAGAGAACTCTACAAATGTTATAAAGATGGTGGGCAAGAAATGTTAACTCCTTTAGAGTCTAAGCCTATTTATAATAGTGTTTGGACCTTTTAGTAATATAACTGAAATGTACTTCTAATTTTAATTAAACTATAATTCTAATTAAATGTCAATTATGCCTAAATAAGATCTAAATATCTCATATTCATCCTTATTTATTAAATATATTATATTTAATCCTAAAGTTTCTCTAATTTTACAATTAATTCGAACTTAAATAAATTACCTTTTCTCTCTTTAATTGTTCTTTATGTATGATATATTAGGTTTCAAAATATGATGGGAATAGATATAAATTATAGCCCTAAATTATATTTAGAATTAGATAAATTAAACTCTTTAATTTGTCTTTAATTCTCTAATTAAATAATTTATATTCATAAATCAAGATTGGTGTCTACCAACAAGTCACAATTTCTTAAATATTGAAAATATCAAAGTAGTTTTGACTAACCTTTCTATGCATAAATTTTTCATGTAATTTAATACTTTCATCACATAATATTATTATTAGACATAGAGCATAGAGTTAATGTCTATTCTATTGGAGTCCAATTATATTAATTCTCTGCCAGGATTTAGATTATAAGGAATGTTGTAGGTTCTATTGGCTCTCCATCTGTTCGCCAAGAGATTCAAATGTAGAAATCTCTAGTTACTGTACATAACCTTTTATTATCTGTATAAAGCATTACTAATTTACCAAAAAAATTATATTAATTCTTCACTATTAGTAATTGATTTTATTAATGACTTTGAAAACTATTTCAAAGTAGCATTCCACCTTGGCCAAGGATTTCTTAAATCAATATTAATCGGAAACAATGAAACATTCACTCTAAGCACTTTAAGGTGATGAATCCTATATTAATCACTTAACTATCTTTATATAATTCATGTTATAACTAATGACTACTAAATGAGATACCCTTGATAAGGATAAGTCATAAGTATTATCAAAATATAATAATACTTATAAGAGATATATTAGAGATCTTAATCATAATGAGAATTTTCATATACATACAATTAATATGCAAATGAAATTATCATATATAGTCAATTTAGCAAACTTATTCTCAAATAAGTACCCACACACTTATTTAAGTATCTCCATTTGTTTAAGTATCTACATACTTTAGCCTATGAGATCAGCTACTTCCTTCATAAAGAAGATGTAACATCCCGCCTCCTACTAGAAGGGTAAAATAGTAAATTGGGCATAGGATGGGATAGATTGGGATTGCATAGGACTGCTCATGCATAATAGGATTGCTACACAGTAGCAATTGTGCA
>JANVCQ010000008.1:13470709-13480959 GCA_025531925.1 Erythroxylum plowmanianum | reverse complement strand
ATTTAATCTTAATCCCTCCATTTAATTTCCATTAACCTAAGCAATAAAACCTCAAATTATTCTAACCAAAAGAAATTAATCACACTCAAACTCAAAATAAATTGAAAACATGCTTCTTTAGTAAGAAAAGAAAATCGAGGCCCAACAGTTGCCCTATACAATCTTATTTCAATTTCTTTCTCTTCTAGCATATTTATCATGGATTATTTGACTATTAGGGATGTTATGGATATTATGATTGGCTAAAACAATTTTTAAGGTTTGTTGTTGAACTATTTGCGAACCTTTGGTTATTGATTTAATGATATACATGTTTGTGTTATTTATTGTACTTAAACCTTGCAATAAATCAAGAGAGTGAGCTTGATAATTTGTGTTAATTGTACAACGAGTGTTGACGATTAATAAACCTATAAATAACAAGTTATTGATTTATTAGGAATAGATTTCAATCAATCAATACACTGCCTATAGGATTGTTGGGCCGTTTTCGGAACCTAACTTTTACAAAAACATAATCACTCAACTTATTCCTTCGAAGTCTCCTTACCCATCATCGATTCCTCTTCTTGCTCTGATACCATAATTGTTGGACCCTGAATTTTCGGAGTCTAAATCAGAGGTCATAAAATGTGAACTTATTACCCTATAAGGTTATTGCAAAGAACCCTCATTAGCCCACTATCCGGAGTTATATAACGTGGGCGTAATCCAATGAAATCTCCTTAACCCTCAACAGTTCATCTTCAATCTCATAACATCCTGAAAATTTTCCCTATTTGATCAATTGATATGCGACAACCAATTCTTATGATCATGTCCCCATTCATATTGTACCTGTAAAAATTTCTCCGGAAGCCATGGAGGGTTCGTCGCAACGAACTATTGTTTCACCGCGGCAAACAAATGGGATTCAGCCATTCGGGTAAAGTTCGCCACAGCGAAGTTTCTATATTAGACCCAAGCATCTCTCGGGATAATTTACGCCACAACGAGAAGCTTGACTTCGCCACGATGAAGATGCACAATTAGCCATAATAAGACCTTTCGGGAAGGGTTCACTCAATAGACTTCCCTAGGTCTCTACATCTATCCAATCCTTACTTTCACTCTAAGTTGTCTCGAATTCACTCCCTTTAAGGTAACATCATTTCATGACAATTCAACTACCAGTGTTATTTCGTCAAATTCTTAAATCTCTACTCAATTTATTCACTACTACAACTAATTCTCATGCTTCAAAATTTCCTACATTTCTTTTTCCATAACACATCTTACTTATATGTAATCACAATTCCTGTTCAAAAATTCATCATCTCAAATCAATTATTTCCTCAAGTATCCCTAATTTCAACTCAACCTTATCCATACACAAATTCATATTTCCACTCAATGGCATCTATGCATAATTCATAATTCATTAACATCAAAAGATAAGAGTTTTTACAAAGCCGTAATGGCATTTCAAACCACAATACATCATTGTCTCATAATCCCAAAATACATAAGATACTTGAACTAATAATACTTGAAATGCAACTAAAAGCCTCATTGTTACAAAATCTAGCTTAAAATACAAAAGTATGCAACTTGGAGCGATGCCTTGACCCTCTTTCACTCGATCTCATATTCTTTACTTGAAGATGGGACCGGTAAAGGGGGTGAGCTTAAAGCTCGTGGGTAACAAGTTTATAATCGAGAAACAAGCAAAAACGCTTTTATAAAACTCATTTTCATTGAACCTTTTCATAACAATAGTAATTCTGCATTTAAAAATCATAAAACACTTATTTCATGAAATTCTCAATTTGTCAAACAATTCACAATAGTACAAATCATGTATGCATCCATCTTGTCAAACATATCATGAGCACATAAGCACATCAGAATGGTTTGGGTGGATCCAAAATAGAACGTACTACACATTTCCCATAAAGGTTCTGTGTAGCCGTGAACAGAACGTACTAACGCAATCCCATATAATAGTTTTGCGTAGCCGTAAACTTATGGAAGTCCATGAAGGAGCTGCATGCCACTAGCGGGTAGGTAGAAGAAGCCTTTTGTCAAAGTACATTTGACTTAACTTAGGAGACCACCACAAACCCACATAACATGTAATTCATGACTTGTAAACTTGTTGCCCAAGATGGCATATTTTTGAAACTTGATTTTTCATAAATATGAGATATGTCAAAATCATGATTTCATAAACATGTTATCTTTTCAAAAATCACTTTCAAAAAAGGAGGCATGATAGTGATGGAAAATGAAAAGGGTAAAATGATTTCCACTAGGACCATCACATGTTGGAGAGTATATATTGATTATAGGAAGCTCAATTTGGCCACCAAGAAAGATCATTTTCTTTACCTTTTGTGGACCAAATGATTGAGAAGGCAGATGGCCAAGCATTTTACTATTTCTTGATGGATACTCAAGGTACAATCAGGTGGGTATATACCTACAGGATCAAGAGAATACTACTTTCACTTGTCCTTACGGGACTTTTGCTTATCAGAGGATGCATTCGGTTTATACAGTGCACCTGCCACATTCCAACGGTGTATGATGGCCATATTCTTGGACATGAATGAGAACTTCATAGAGTTATTTATGTATGGCTTCTCTATCTTTGGAGATTCTTTTGATAATTGTTTGTTTAATTTAGACATAATGCTTCAAGGATGTGAGGAGTCTCATCTAGTCTTGAACTGAGAAAAGTGTCACTTCATGGTCTAAGAGGGAATTGTATTAGGCCATAAGATCTCAAGCAAGGGGATTGAGGTGGATCAAGCTAAAACCGAAGTAATTGAAAAGTTACCACCTCCCACTAACATTAAGGGAATCCAAGCCTTCCTTGGTTATATAGGGTTCTACAGATGGTTTATCAAGGATTTTTCTCTTATTGCTAGACCCTTAACTCATTTATTAATTAAATATGTGCCTTTTGTTTTTGATGATGCTTATTTGAATTCTTTTAATAGGTTAAAGAAGGCACTTATATTAGCACCCATTCTGATGTCACCAAATTGGTCTCTTCCTTTTAAGATTATATGTGATGCAAGCGATCATCTCATTAGCTGTGTCTTTGGTCAGCAGAAGGAAAAGAGGCTGCACACTATTTATTACGCAAACAAGACCTTGACGAGAGCACAACTGAATTACACAACCACAGAAAAGGAGTTGCTTACTGTGGTAGTTGCATGTGAGAAATTTTGTTCTTATCTTTTAGGCTCATATGTCATTGTTTTTACAGATCATGCAACATTGTGATATATTTTCGCAAAGAAGGATGCTAATACTAGGCTTATCCTGTGGGTACTTTTGCTCCAAGAGTTCGAAATTCAAATAAAAAACAAGAAGGGAGCAAAAAATGTTATAGCTGACCACCTCTTGAGACTTGAAGGAGTGCACCATAAAGAAGAAGAGGAAATTAAGGAGAGCTTTCTTGATGAGGCTTTAATGATGGTAGATAATCCTTTTCGTCCTTGGTTTGCAAATATTGCAAACCACCTCTTAGGTAGTACTTATATTTGGGATGAACCTATACTTTATAATTTATGTGATGACAGTGTGATTCACAGGTGTATCCCCAAAGATGAAATGTCTAAAATTTTGATGCAATGTCACAGTTCACTTTATGCAAGGCATTATAGAGCTAACAAGACTGCAACTCAGATCTTAAAGTGTGGATTCTATTAGCCAACCTTGTTCAAAGATGCTTGAGATTTTGTGCTAAAGTGTGGTAGGTGTTAAAAAGTGGGTAACCTATCGAAGAAGGATGAAATGTTGTTTTTAAACATCATAGAGGTGGAGATATTCGATGTGTAGGCATTAGTCTTTATAGGACCATTTTCATCCTCTTCAAGTAAAACTTACATATTAGTTGGAGTTGATTACGTTTCTAGGAGGGTTGAGGCTATAGCTACTCTAACTAATGACGACAAGGTGGTTCAAAAGTTCATCAAGAAGATCTTTACGAGATTTGGGGTGCCCAAGCGATTATAAGTAATGGAGGGAGCCATTTTTGCAACAAACTGTTTGAGGCTGAAAAGATATAATGTTCATCTTAGAGTGGTGACTCCTTACCACCCCGAACTAGTGGTCAAGTAGAGGTGGTGAACAGAGACCTGAAGAAGATTTTGGAGATGGTAGTGAGCACCTCAAGAAAGGTTGAGGTGTTGAAGCTAGATGACACCCTAAGGGCTTACAGTACAACTTTCAAGACAACCATAGGAACTAATCCATATAGACTTGTGTATGGCAAGGTGGGTCATTTACCTCTAGAGTTGGAGCATCAGCCCTATTGAGCTGTTAGGAAGTTAAATATGGATTGAAAGCTTACGGGTAAGAAAAGATTGTTACAACTTGACAAATTAGAAGAATTGAGGTTTGACGCTTATGAACATGCCAAGTTGTACAAGGAAAAAACGAACAAAGAAGTGGCATGATGCTCACATTAAGAAGAAGCAGTTCAAGAGTGGGGACTTAGTGCTTTTGCTTAATTCAAGATTTCAATTATTTCCTGGAAATCTCAAGTCAAGATGGAGTGGACCTTTCAAGGTTGTTTAGGTATTTCCCCATGGAGCTTTGGAGTTAGAAAATGACGAGGGTGAAGCATTTAAGTTCAATGGGCATATATGCAAGCCATACTATGGAGGACCATACTCACAAGAAAAGGAAGTTATCTCTTTCCTTTCTTCCACTTCTTCATGAAAACATGTGAAATGGTCAAGTTAATGACCTTAACTTAGTATGTTTACCTTTCTTTTGGTTGCTTTTGTGTGCTTGTGTGTTTGATTTGTTTGGTTTTTGAATTTTGTTTGAGTTTGAACTTCTGTTCTTTTCAAATCTCTTATTGGATAGTTAATTTTGATGTGTTGGTATGTTGATTGAATGTTGGGAATGCATGTTAAACTTAGAAGAAGAATAAGAAGTTGGAAAAAAGTTGGATAATCCACAATCATGGGAATTGGGTTGATTCCCACGAATATGGGAAGGCTTTCCAGAAACTTTCTGGAGCCTTAACCCACGATCATGGAAATGAACTCATTTTCCACGATCATGGGAAGGCTCTCTAGAAACTTTATGGAGTCTTAACCCATGATCATGGAAATTTTTTAAAACCCTGTTTTCTTCTTCTTTCTTCGCTTTCCTTCACCTTTCTCACTCTGCAACTGACTCTCTCACTAACCCTAGCTTCGAAAACCTTTCATTGTTCTCCCAAACTTTTATTTGTCTTCTTCAATAGTTCCAAAAAGTTTGTTACCCAGAAACCCATCGACCAATTGCGTCAACAAGTCTTCGGTGAAGGTAAAACCGATATAGCAAGCAAATCTTCATGCCCCATTCCCAATTTTTCAAAAGAAGAAGGTATGTGCTTTTGGGAATTTAAAGATAGAGAATTACTGCCTCCGAGATACAATGATTTTAAATTGTTAGTTGTGTTGTTTGTTTGCTTGGTTATTGTTGTGTTTGATATTTTGATTTCATTTTGTGGTTGCCTTGTCACATTGAGGACAATATGATGTCTAAGTGTGGGGAGGTGACATTTGCTGTGTTAATTGCATTATTTTTGTTTATTTTATTTACTGTTTGCATTCTGTTAATTAGGATGCATATTTTAGGCATATTAGGCTATTGTTTTATGTTAAGCAATGGAACACTTGAACCATTTTGATGTGTTTTTCCATGAGATTATGTCATACTAGTTGGAATGAAATTGAATGCATGCTTGAACTTGGATTAGGCTAGTTGAGTAAAGAGTGAATCATGTTGAGTGATGAAAAGTAGTTAGTTGCATAAGCTTACTCAAAATTTGACATTTGAGCAATGAGGTAATGTAGAGATGCATAATGAATTTTCATTTGAGCCAATATGAGGATTGAGCCTAAATGACTCCATCTATAGTCATTTAATTTCTTTGATGGTGTGATGCTTCCTTAGGTTACTACCTTCAAAACTTGCTTTGAATCAATTTGAGTCTACTGGATGCATGCTTAATAGAGATGATTAAGGCTTTTTCTGTGACAACCCTTGGCTTACATGACATGCCTTTTTATTATCCCTTGCTACCCCATTGAGCCTTAACCCTTTTGTTTCTTAAAAATACCCCATATTTTAAAACCCGAAACCCCCTTAGCCTATCCATTCACAAGCTTAGTAGAGTATTAAGTGATGCATGAGTTTAGGATTTTTGCTACAATTTTTTTCGAGATAAGTTGAGTGATACTACTACTCTTGGATCACATCGTATTTAGTTGCTATTTTGTTTATTGTTTCTTCAATTATTGAAAAAAAGAAGAAAAGAAAAGAAAAAGGAAGAATATTTTGGTAGCATCACTAAGTGCAGAGTAGTAGTTTATTTTCATTTGTATCTTAGAAATATATTTTGTTATCCCTTTGTTCACTTATTACTTTATGAATGCTTATGTTAAACCCTTTACCCTTCTTAATCCACCTTAACCCTTACCACATTACAACCTGAAATAAGTCCTTTTGATCTTTTTATGCATGTAATCATTGTAGATGAGAATTGGTGTAGTTAGCAAGCCTATGGTAGTGTAGTTTCCTATAGGGAGCTTGAGCGAAACACTAACCATCAAATAATTGAGATAAATGAGTGAAAACGTGAGGAAGATTCATTATTTGTTTATACTTATCTTTGAGTGATGGTGCCATAAATTGAGTTTACTTATGTACACTAATGAAAAGTAGTCATGATATATGTAATAGCTTGATACTTGAGTTGGCTAAACTTTGAGGGATTGCATACTTTGATCTTTAGGAAAATGAAGTGATAGAATTGATTGGTTGTGTTTGATTTTGTTTGAGGACAAGCAAGGATTTATGTGTGGGGAAGTTGATAGTTGTGCATTAGTATGCGTTTTTCTAAGTATTTGACATATGTTTCTTGCATGATAAGTTAGTATTATTGTGTTTTAGGACTTGTTTTATGTGTTTTTGTTTAGTTTGATCTTTATGGTTGTTCTTTTGTGTTTGATATTGGTTTAGGGTAGGAAATGATCATTTGGTGTAGGAATGGAGGGTGGACACCTTTATGATTGAGCTAAGGACCAAAAGAAGAGAAGAGAAGAGAAGTGGAGCTGTTGAAAAACAAGAACCCATGACCATCAAAAAGGGCATGCTTTCTACAATCATGAGAAATCTATGGAGAAAGTTTTTGTTAAGTTAACCCACAACTGTAAAAAGCACAAGTATAATTCCTACGATTGTGGGAACTGGAAGTCAAAGAGATACGCAGGTTTCATGTATTTTTTTAGGTTTTGTGACTTTATAAGAGATAGAATCCCGAGAGTTACCAGAGAGTCATGGAACTTGCTTCCTAGAGCTAAAAGACAGATTAAGAGCCTAGAGATAGGCAAGATTCAAGGTTTCATTCCAGATTGGGCAAAGAGCACCCCATCATCCAGATTTTCCAGATTGGGCAAAGAAAAGGAGGAGTTGCCCCATCTAGTCTTATTTCAATTTCGTTCTCTTCTAGTATTTTATCATGGATTATTTAATTGTTGGGGATGTTATAGATATTATGATTCACTAAAATAATTTTTAGGGTTTGTTGTTAAGCTATTTATGAACCTTTGGTTATTGATTTAATGATATATATGTTTGTGTTATTTATTATACTTAAACCTTGCAACAAATCAAGAGAGTGAGCTTGGTGATCTGTGTTAATTGTACAACAAGAGTTGATGATTAATAAACCTATAAATAACAAGTTATTGATTTATTAGGAAGAGATTTCAATAGATCAATACATTGCCTATAGGATAGCTTCATATCTAGTTGAATGTTTGGGAAAGGCTTGGCACATCGAGAGATCCCAAAGTTAATTCTAATTTATTTAACTAGTGACATTTAGTTACACCTTGAGAGAGGGTAGTTAAAATTTTAGGAAATCTTGGGCCAATCATAAACTAAATCAATTAATCAGAGGGAGCGGAGCAAATAGGGATAATGACAAGTCCTAATGTTTAATCTTAATTTTCTCCAAGTCTTAATTTACGATTTTGGTTTAGGTTGTGTTGTTCCCTGTTACTTTTAGTTTGTCTTTATTTTACTTATTTTTTAAAATTTGATTGAAACAATTTCTTAAACAAAGAACAACCTGAATTATGTGATGCCTAAGCACAATCCTTGCGAGATCGATATCTGCTTTCAACTATAAGTATGACTCGTATACTTGTAGTTTTGAGCGTAAGACTAGTAGTGTGTTTTGCATTCAACACACTATAATAAGAATCAAGGGATGATAGTGGCCAAAGATATTTCTGAGGCTCATGTTTATAAATTTTATATCTGAGAGGAGATGATCCCATAATGGACTTGAGGTGCGTAATTTGTTACAAAAGCTAAGAATAACGTTATGATGTTGACGTTAGTGTCATATTTTATGTTAGAAAAGTGGGAGAGAAGATGAAGAATTTATAAACTAAAATTTCTAAAACTTGTAATTTTTAAAATTGTAAATAGAATTAATATTAATTTAATACTTACTTGAAATTTTACAAATAATTTTTATTAATATGATGTTAGGTTAAAAATGAAGAAGAAATATGTTAGCAGGTGTACAACTAATGTCTTAAAAATTGGATGAGAAATTTAACAATTAATATGATAGAGAATCAAAGCAATAATTAATCCTGGTACATACCAATCACGTGAGCCAATATTAAATTTTATTTTTAATAACTCATGTTGCTTTCATGTTACTAAAGAAAAATGATATTTGAATAGAGTCCAGGAAAAAGAGGTTGGTATAATTGAAGCATTAACATCAAAGATGGGTGATAGACAATACCTACCTTCAATATATATAACATTAATTAATTAGAACATTTTGGGAAAAAACATGAATTTTTTGGTATGGTTTCATTGTGTTAATCAAAGATAG
Organism: Erythroxylum plowmanianum; assembly: GCA_025531925.1. NCBI lineage: Eukaryota > Viridiplantae > Streptophyta > Magnoliopsida > Malpighiales > Erythroxylaceae > Erythroxylum > Erythroxylum plowmanianum. The sequence goes on along the minus strand of JANVCQ010000008.1, from coordinate 13,472,045 downwards.
GTCATCTACAAATAAGACTAACTAAATAATCGTATTATATCAACACCTAGCTTGCATTATCTTCTTAATTGAGTCAATCAATATGTGGAAGGAATTTTCACATGTTGGGTCTTGATTTTGTGTTGTTGTTTAGCATATTATTATAATCATTAATGAGTTTTTATGTTATTCTTTAATAGTTTAAGTATTTATATTTGGGTTTTGTTTGAATCATTGATGAGTAGATGTATGATTACATAAGTATTTACTGTATGTGGAATGAGTTTGAGATCTTATGGATGATTTTATACATAATAAACCCCTAGGATGGTATATAGATTAGAAACCCGTGATGTAGCTCCCATGAGGCTCATCGGTGAAAAATTCTAGGAGCTTAGGAGCCAAAGTGAGAACTTGCTTTCTTGATTCACAAGAGTAAACAATGTCACATACCATAGTATTGAAATCAATTATAGGTGATAAATTCAAATATAAATGTTTTAACTTCGATGTGATTAATTCAAACTTAGTATTAACACAAGAAATTCACAAGTTTAATAGATATAACAGTTCTTTGCATAATAAACCCTAGGACAGTATATAGGCTAGAAATCCTTAAAGCTTACCGGTGAAAAATTCTACGAGCCTAGGAGTCACAATGAGAACTTGCTTTCTTGATTCACAAGTGTAAACAATGTCACATATCATAGTATTGAAATCAATTGTAGGTGATTAATTCAAACATAAATACTTCAACTTTAATATTATTAATTCAAACTTAGTATTAATACAAGAAATTCATCGATTTAATAGACATGACAGCTCTTTGCATAATAAACCCTTAGGATGGTACATAGGTTGAAAACTCGTGATGTAGCTCCTGTGAGGCTTATCGGCGAAAAAGTCCACAAGTTTAGGAGTCACAGTGAGGACTTGCTTTCTTGATTCATAGGTGTAAACAATGTCATGTACCATAGTATTGAAATCAATTGTAAGTGATTAATTCAAACTTAGGATTAACACAAGAAATTTATAGGTTTAATAGACATGACAACTCTTTGCATAATAAAACCTTAAAACTATAGATAGGCTGAAAACCTATGATGCAACTCCCTTGAGGCTTATCGATGAAAAAATCTACGAGCCTAAGAGTCACAGCGAGAACTTGCTTTCTTGATTTATAGGTGTAAACAATGCCACATACCATAGTATTAAAATCAATTGTAGGTGATTAATTCAATTGATTAATACTTTAGGGATGTTGTGTGATCGCGGCTCTGTCGATTCGACCTTAAAGTCGATCCTTGGAAACTGGTCAAAAATAATTTATACCAAGGATTGCAGTATAGGATGCAAC
>JANVCQ010000008.1:13441522-13461358 GCA_025531925.1 Erythroxylum plowmanianum | reverse complement strand
CGCGACGAGACATCACACACCGCGGCAACGCCCCCCCCCCTTGTGCTTCCGAGGAATTTTTTCCTATTTCTTTTAATTTATATGTTTCACCTCACGCACCATGCACCGCGCTTCCATGTCCAATGTTGGGCTTCGGAAACGAAGTCCAACAAAGATGGTACAAACACCTCCTCCCTCTCACAAAGCTGGTGAAGAGATATTGTAGGAGATTGATGAATTAGGGTTGCTAAAAGTTACATAACTTGAAGTTGATAAAGTTAATACAAGCATTAGTAAAAACTTTGGTTGGAGAAAATGAAGCATCTTTTGGGACTTTAGTTAATACAAGCATTAGTAAAAACTTTGGTTGGAGAAAATGAAGCATCTTTTGGGACTTTCCATATTGGAAAACTAATTTGATACATCATAATCTAGATGTGATGCATATTGAAAAAATATTTTTGATAATTTGTTCAATACCATAATGAATATTGAAGGGGGACCAAAAGACAACTCAAAATTACGAGCTAATTTGAAACTTTTTTGTAGAAGAAATGGGTTAGATAAAGATCTTCGCACTGGTAAATATTCGAAAGCATGTTACACTTTGGATAAAAAACAAAAGGAAATATTGTGTGAATGGTAGAAAAGCCTAAAGTTTCTATATGGTTATGTTTTAAACTTGGTAAGGTGTGTGGACCTGAGGAAGTACAAATTATTTGGGATGAAAAGTCATGATTCTCATGTGATTATACAAAGGCTAATTCCAATTGCATTTCAGGAGTTGCTACCGAATAAGATTTGGGAAGTTATAACATAATTAAGTTTGTTTTTCAAAAGCTTAATATCATCTGAAATAAAGTTAGTTGAAATGGAAAAACTAGAAAGGAAAATTCCAATAATTTTATGCAAATTAAAAGGGATTTTCCCTCCAAAGCTTCTTTGATTGTATGGAGCATCTACCTGTGCATTTAGCACATAAGGCTAAACTTGCTAGTTCAGTTCAATATCGATGGATGTATCCATTTGAGAGGTAATTATATTAAATATTTAAATTGAAGAAATAACATGTTTTAATAATAGAATTGTAATAACCCTATTCACTAATGTAGGTATTTGCATGACTTGAAGAAAAATGTCAAAAACAAGGCTAGAGTTTATATATGTAATGCTAATTTAGTAAAGCAAATAAGTACATTTTGCTGACATTATTTTGAGTCGCATATGCACACAAGAGAAAGAAAAGTTTCTCGTTATGACAATAAAGGAGGAATGGGTGATGTTGATGGTAACTTATCCATTTTCACATATCCTAGATAAATATATGGACATTCAATAAGAAGAATGTTAACTGAGGAAGAAATAGAGGGTGCCCATGGTTAAAGTTTATTGAACTGTCAAGAGGTTCAACCTTTTGTGCAATAGTTGAAGTTGATCTTAAAATTGATTGTTTCGGTTTTGAAATTTAGTGTTATTCACAACTGAAATACATAATAATGTTTTTAAATTATACAAGGAATGGTTACGTGAGTTAATGCCCAAGAAAACACAAGATAATGTTAATAAAGAAGTTAGAAGACACTTTGCTTGGTGGTTCGAGAAATATGTAAGTTTTCACTTACAATTATTGAAATGATTGAATTATAAGATTAAGTGTCCGAATGGTGTTATACTATTTAATATAATAACTTCTTTTATGTAGGCCTTAGAAAATCCAATAGAAAACAAGTTCATATGTGATCTTGCAAAAGGACCTTTGCGAACTGTTAAATCGTATCTGGTGTATTTCATTAATGGATATAAATATCATACAGAATATCATGGTCATAGCATAAAAATAATAAATAGTGGGGTTTGCATATAAGGATAATTGATGGATTACTATAGTAAAATTATTGAGATACTTGAAATTGAGTACCCTGCATTGCCAATAAAATGGATTTTGATATTTAAGTGTGTCTAGTTTGATTCAATTCCTAATGTTGGTATAAAAGTGTATAGCCGATACAATCTAGTTAAAATCAACCAACGAAGAAGATTTACATAATTTGAACCTTTTTTGTTAGCGATGCAAGCGATCCAAGTATATTATGTCCCTTTTAAGTCAAATTGGTTGGCCATTTGCAAAGTTAAACCTAGAGGTATTTTTGAATCACATAAAAAAGGAGAACAGAAAAATGAAAGTGAAGTGTTTCAAGAAGATGTTTATAAAATAAATGCATCTATTACATATGACGAGAATTAACCTTTGAACGATCCAAATATTGAATATGTTGAAATTTTATCTAGAGAGGATGAAGAGGGCAAGAGATTTGAAGAGGAGTCTAAGTTTGATTCTAATTCTTCAGAAAAAGATAATGATGATGATTTTGATTTACAATTAAGTTTTGATAGCGGTTAATTTATGTTTGTAATAGAATATTATGTTCAATAAATCAATTATTGAATCAACAATATATTGTTATTTATTGAATTGAAATTGTTATATTTCTAGAATATTCAATAAAATATGAATTTCAGATTAAAATATGATAACAAAGAGAAAATAGGATATGATGAGACTAGGATTCAGACAACAATTTGGACCCAGTTACTTTCCAAGTAAAGCATCACATTCTACAGTTGCAACAAAATCAAATGTTGTACCTCCAACTACTACATATACAGATGAGGCATCACCTTCCGCACCTCCTACTACACCATCCACCACCCCTATACTGACAAAGATATTAGGGGTAAACAATGCAGATGAAGAAGGCGGCCTCCAACCTGGAGCTGAGGGAGTTAATGGAAGAACTTATATCACAATTGTCAACAATCTGTAAGTAAAAATACATGAAACACCATATGTTTATAATTAAGTTATAGGTTTAAATTTAAAAATGACATAAAATTGTTTTTATATTTGGTTGATTCCATCTAGACCGTGCCCAAGAAACATGACATCAAGTTCAAGGAGAAGATTGAGGGTTATATATAGAAGAATATCTCACAGGCGACAAGGGATTTTTATTATTAGGAGTTTGAGGTTTAAAAAAATATTTTTTTGTATTTTTTGTTATTAATTTTTGTTCATTAATTAGATAAATATTGTAGGTTATAAGTACTTATCGTATGTTTTTTCTTTTTTTAGAAAGAATTTTTTTGGAATTTCGAATTTGACGAGGTTATTTATAAGTATGGGAGAGACGAGCTCGTACATGTTATAGAGACTTTGTTGATGTGATACACAAGACCGGTGTATGACCTCCTTATATTTCTGAAGAAATATGGAGTTATTGGCAACAGTATTATATAAATTAAATACTTATTTTTGTAGATAATAAATTTTTTATTATCAATTAAGATAATTTTTACTTTATATCATCAATCAACTTTCTATTTTAACAAATTAAATATAGAAGCAAATCAAAATATTATCAATAGATAACTGATAACTGTATAAATTATACATCAATCATAAGACTATCAAATAAAATTAAATGTAAGGATAATATTAAAAAACAATATCAGTAAATTTACTGATGAAAAAATAAAATTCGTTGGTAAAATGCAGTGAACTTACTAACGGCCTACCAAAATCTATCGGTAAATTGCATTGAATTTACCGATGGACAACTAAGGTCCATCAGTAAAATTAGTCGTGAATTTATTGACAAATTTGGGAAATTTGTCAATAAGTTACCGACAGAGTAGCCTCGTCTATCGCTATATTTATTAACCGAGATTGATAGCACAAAAATTACCGTCGCTAAATATAGCGACGGAATAGAAAATATCCTTTGGTAACTTAGCGACGGAAAATTTGAACTCTGTCACCAATTATTACCTATGGCCATTTCTCTAATGTATCATTGTATCGGTAAATTCCATCGCAAACTTAGCTTACTGACAGAAAATCTTCACATTCCTTGGTAACTTCTATCGCTAAACCTCATTTTTCTTGTAGTGTTAGGCTATCTTGGAATTGATGAACATAATAATTGGATAGTTTATTCTTGTTAATAAGAAATGTATGTTCCAGTTAGAATTTTTTAAATGGTTAGTATGACAAATATTTAATCAACATAGGTTATTAGTCATTCAATCATAATCCATATCATTTCTTTCAATGACTTAGTCATTGAAGTTTGGGAAATTCATGATTCTTATGCCTCTAATCATGAATATATGGAAACTAAAAAATACAGTAACCAAAATTTTGTGTTTGTTTTGATCCATTTGAGTATTGATACGTATAGAAAAAAGTGTTTTGGATTGTATTTTTTTGGATCAAATGTTAAGAAAAAAATCAATTCAGACTTAGCTCAAGAAGGCAACAACTTAGGTAGTGATTTTAAAAATTAAATTAGGTAACACAATTAAAGGTAGGACTAAAATTATGTACCTTTTACTTAAAGCAATCAATTGTTTTGTTAAATAAGTGGATTTTGCTAGAGTTTTGTTGGAAGATCTTTTATCAATTTTTATTAGTCATTTTATTGTGAGGGAAAAATGTTGAATGATAAAATCATTTTGAGGCCAAATGTCATGTTTGTTTCTATAGTCGAGATTAAAATATTTGAACTAGGCTTTTTTGTGATACTTACAAAATGTATAAACTTTAAGAGCTTGGATGTATTATGGCCCTTTTATATAACCCAGAACTTGAAACCATTAATCAGAAGATGGGATTTTGTGGGAATATTAGAAATTATTTTATGTATATTATGCTCTTTCATCTTCACTAAATGGTTTCAAGTTTTTATGCATATGCTTAGGTATGGTTTTGCTTAGTCCAACTATTTTTCATTGAAAATAATGTTTCCATAACTTTTTGAAATTTATTTGGGTCTCTTTTGTGTGATTATAAGATTTTTAGATTAATTCTTATTGGTCAAATGAATTAAGAGATCAAAAGGTTTAGTAAAAGATATGTAGTATTTTTAATCACTTTTTGGGTGGTTTTATGACCCTTTTATTCGTGTAAATTATATATTGAATTAATTGTTAAGTCACCGAAGAGTAAATTTTTACCTACTATTTATTATACCATAACTTTTTGTCATAGAACTTTATGTAGATAAGTAAATCAATTCTCATTATTAGGTTATGCATTAAATCATAGTTTCTTGTCTTATTAAGAAAAATATGCAAAAATTATTTTTATAATGGTGAAATTCATAGTCATTATTGAATAAACCAATCGAGTAAGCATAATAATTTGTAAATTACTGTTTCTAAAGTAAATTTTGTAAAACATAACCCATGTGAATGTTTATACTCTCATTAACTATTTATTTATATGAGTAATATGTGAAAAAATTATTCATTTTTAAATTAGTGTGACAAATGTTTATACTTTCACTAACTATTTATTTATATGAGTAATATGTGAAAAACTTATTCACTTTTAAATTAGTGTGACTTGATTAATAAAAAGTGTGTGTGTGTGTGTGTGTGTGTGTGTGTGTGTATAACACAAAATATTTAGAGATTATTTTTAATTTTATACAATTGAAGGATTGTTTATAATTTTAAAAAATTATGCAAATTTGTATTTGATATTGATCATAACAATAATCAATTAGAAGTTCCACTGAATGTGGGGTTTGGAGAGGTCTAAAAGTATGCAGTCTTATCCCTCACTAGTAGGAGGTTATTTTTGATAGACCCACATGAAAAACATGCAAAAAAATATAAAAATAAGTAATACAATAAATACAAAACAAAGTAAAGAATAAACATGACAGAATAGGTAAATAAATACATAAACAAGAAAGAAGACAAGTAAATAAAAAAAAAACAAACACATCATTACAAGGAAATTTGTTGGTTAAGGAAATGTTTAGACTAAATTCCTAAGGGGAAAGAACTACACATTTAAATATTAGGCTAAATACATGAAATAAGATTCAAAGGAAAATATTTAAAAGACCTATGAAAAGTTAAGGACTATAGTATTTGAGATCCCTTACTCGTATTACATTTGAGGGTCATTTCCTCGGTAAGTTCCTATGGAGTCATATCATTTTTTGTCACCTCTCCTAATTCTTCTTAGACCTTCCTTTTCTCCTCTTACAATCCCTAAGTACAATCATCTCTTATTTTCTCATTGGAGCATTATGATGTCTCTTCTTAACATTTATGAACCACCTAAGCCTTGTTTCTCTTAATTTTTCATTAATATTGGTCACCTTTAATTTATTTCTTACCAATACATTCCTAATCTTATCTCTTCTAGTAAGGTTGCACATCTAATGAAGTATCCTCATCTCTGCCACCATTAACTTATAACTATGCACCTGTTTGATAGGTCAATATTTTGCAACATAGAGCATGGTCAGTCTAATTTTTACCCAATAAAATTTACCTTTGAGCTTAAGTGGTATCTTTTTGTCACACAAAACTCCTGATGTACTTCTTCATTTAAGCTACCCTGATCTGATACGGTAAACAATGTCCTTATTGATCTCTCCATTACTTTGGATGATGTATCATAGATAATTAAAACACTCTTTCTATGGTATAACTTTTGAAAAAACTTTTATCTCCGCATCAGAAGCCACCCTAAGTCCTACTTAATTTAAAACCCTTTGACTCTAACATATCCCTCTAAAGTTCTAGCTGGACATTGACACCTTTTTTTGTCTCATGCACTAAAACAATGCCATCAACAAACAACATACAACAAGGCACCAAGGTTGCTCCTAACGTTTTATAGGCCCGTAACAAAGTAAAAAAGAAAGGCCCTAGTAAGTCAACAATACTTAAATATGTATTGTTTGAAGTAAATGCAAGATTTAATTCACTTACATGCTCTTTTTCAATTAAAATGTTCCTTACTGTATTATCAAGATTATTTCAATTTTTGGGATCATAAATATTCAACAGAATGATTAGTTACTCATCTGCCCTTAAATTTTCTAAATTTGATGCATTTGATATATGATCATGGTTATTGAAATTACTAACATTCTTATGAATATGAATTTCATTACTTAAATTTCATTAGGTTTTCAAAACTATCTCCACTAATTCCTCATAATTCTTACTAAAGGAGAACACTCTCAAATTAATCAGTACTCCTTTTTAGGATTCTATTAACTGTTGTACTTTTTTTTCTTTTTTCACTTCTAGATAAATACTTTTTAGACAATATCATATGAAATAATTATAACACAATTGCATTAGAAAAAGATCAAAAACACATGTATAGAACTAGAAGAAGCAAGTAAGCGTAACAGAACAACAATAGCTTGACCATTTATCACAAAGATATATCAGTGGTATATGTATCTATGATAAATAAAAAATAAAGAGTCAAATTTAATATCCTGTATTAAAAATAGAAAACAAAAGGCAAACTTTTATGATAAAAGCTATCAAACTCAGATTTTATTTTCAATTTTTTAAGTAATTCTAAAATATCTAAAACTAATAATGATCCACTTTTCACCAAAGAGAATAGAGATTGGCAGCAATATCCATATTATAAAAATATTGAAACCAAATTTCATCAATAATCTACAAAATTAAATTTATACATACAAAATTATCTGAATCCATAAATAAAAAATTCTAAATATGACTTAATAAATGAGAGAGAGATTAATTGTAATTGAAGAAGGAAATAAGATATAAAAACTATCAACTATGATATTTGTGAATGAAAGAGAGATAAATAACCCTAATACACTTCAATACGAATTGAAATTATATATAAAATTGACATATTTCAATTTATCTAGATAAACTACATATCATCTATAATTAAATTGACATATTTCACTTTATCCAAATAAATTGCAATTGAAATAGGAAAATGAATGAGTGATAAACTATACCTAGAATTTAATCAAACCTAGAATTTAATCTAAGTCTCAATTTGAAAATAGAAAATCCTACCTAGATTGCAAATGTTGTCATACTTATAATCAATTTTCAATTTTTTACCTACTCTCTAGATTAAAAAAAGCTACTGAGAAAACAAAAAATTCAAAATAAAAAAGAAAAAGAAAAAGTAGAATTGAGAGAACAAATGAGATATGTTTCTTACCTAGATGGAAAGTGTTGATAGAGGTAGGGCCAATGCAAAATTCTTAAATTTAAGGACTTCTCTCATTGAATTTTAATTAGAAAAATGTAAATCATGACATTTAATAGTAGTAATTTTATTTTGAAATGTCCACTTCCATTTTTGTTTTTCCTTTCGAAAAAAAGTTTTTTGTATATATGTTGACTGTTCAAGCTATCTTTTTTACTAAATTGATATTGATATTTACTCCTTAAATAAATTCCTTTAATTATTTTTAAAAGGACAACTCTTTCCATACCTGCTTCCTAGCTCAAATGAAACTCTTATGTAATCAAAATAACTAGCAATTAATAGTCCCCTTGTAAGTATGAGCCTTAGGCGAGGTCCCTTCCTACCCTTGCTCAAGATCAGCCCTATAAGGCATATTCTTTTAGATATTCTTAGTGAGCACATCTATCACTATTGTAACTAAAAAGGGACTCAATAAAAAACTTTAATATAGCTCAATATCAATAAAAATGCTCTATATATCCTCCTATCATTTTCACCCTAAATTAGATTGAAAATGATAATGGCTAGTATCAATACTATATTGGAACATAACCAAAATTGATATCAACTTTATTACACTATTTAAAACATTGGTTCAAATTCTTAAACCTTCAAAGAATTACGCATTAATAGGCAGAAGACTTGCACAAATTTTTGGGATCTATTATATTGATTAATTTTGTTGAATATATCTTTATAAAAATTATTAATTTATTGGCTAATTTATCTAAAAATAAGCATAATATACGTATACTTTTGAAATTTTATTCAATATACATTTGAATCAATCATTATGATTTTTTCTTTATAAAAAATCAGTTTTAGTATATTCACCACCTATAATTTAAATACGAAATTACTAAAATGATTTTTTGGACAAGATAGAATTACACGTTTTAAATAGGGTTGGAATTGGATCCTGACCTTGTACTAGAAAAACCCATACCGGTAACCAAACAGCACGGAAACAAACTGGACCCAAAACTTTGTACTTCCCAACAATAAGGGAAACCAAAAAGAAATTGGAGAAAGAGCACATCATTCCCAGTTCACAGGGTACCTTTCGTTCTCACCCAATTTGTTCACTTGAAATCACTGTGCCATCTCACCACCATCATATCCTTCCTTTGCAAGATCTAGCATTTCCTTTACCAGGTAGCTTTTGGCACCTTCTTCCTTACAGATCACACCTACATTTTTTCGCCTTTTTTGTTTCTCACATTGTTTCAATAATTTATTCATGTTGGTATCTATTGTTTCCTTTCTGAGTTTTTCGTTGTCGAGTCTATTTTGTCCTTTTTTCCTTAATCAGACATTATAATGGGTAGCTGCTACTTTTCACTGATTAGTTCTGTTTCACTGGTCTACTGCCATTTCTAATGGGTTGTGTTGTTGGTTTTAATGTTGCCAAGATGCTGGGTTTTTTTTTTTTTGCTGATTCTTGTTTTGTGGGTGCACTATCTTCTTGTGCTTAGCTAGGAGCTTTAGGGTTAGTTTTGTGGTTCTATGCAAGCAATAGACTGCACCCCGTTTCCAAAACCAAATAATTTTGATTTCTTAAAAAAAGCTTGTGTTTTAGTGAGCTCCTGTTAGTTCTTAAAGCTGCAAGATAGTTGACTCCATATTGAGGTTTCGTAGTTTGTCCATAAAATTAGAGGCTTCTCTCTGTGTACTTTGTAAAATTAGTTTTATACTATATAGTGTACGTTCATTCCTATTGTTCCATTATAAGTGCATTAAATTCTGTTGATTCATGATGTTGTTCCTGTATGATGATTTACATGAAGGGCGGGCTTCAAATTAGTTGATTTTTCTCTATGTTATTGTCAACTGTGTTTACATTGCTAAATTGCTTATTGGTTAATAATCTTTTATTGAGCATATGGGTTGCTATAGCTCTATCGATGTGCTATATATGGTGTAGAGTTGCTTTCATATTAATATTTTTATTATTTTTCTTAACAGAATGGCAATGCAAACAGCAAGTGACCCTGGTAGCCCTACTGCCCAAGTAGTTGGAAATGCCTTTGTCGAGCAATATTATCATATTCTTCATACGTCACCAGAATTGGTTTACAGATTTTATCAGGACTCAAGTGTGTTAAGCCGACCAGATGCTAATGGTGTAATGACATCAGTTGCAACCATGCAAGTAAGATGCATTTCTCATTCCCTTTTGGATGCTATTTGATACTAGTAATTGATTGTGCCTCTAGCAGACTCCACAATTAATTTGTATTGTTGGACCAAAAGGCAGTGTTATTTAACAACTTTTGCAATTCAGCTACTTGAAATATGACTTCTGGACATTTTCTTGATTCAATCAGTTCAAGTTTTTTCCTTTGTCAATCTGCAACTGTTTGAAGGATTGTTGATGATTGATGTGCTGAAATTCTTGATATACAATGTGATTTATCCAGGCCCCGGGGGTCTTATGGAATTCTCAATAGCGAGCGTTATCATTTCTCCTGCAATTTTTTTCTGCCTAACAAAATATAGTTCTGGGTTATAGTTTGTTGACATAGACAAGACAAGTGTTTCAGTTGCCAGTACTTAGTGTCTGTCCTTTACAACAGTAACTTAGTTTCCTATATTGATTGTTAAGTTTTTGCATGTTTTCATTCTACCAATCTTCTGACAGGCAGGTATCAAACTGTAGCCTTCTGATGCCAGAAGATTTTTTTTGTTTGTTTTGTAGGTTTAACTAGAATCTAATAATCTCTTTGTTTTATTGTTTGTTAGTTTAATTTGAATGATTAATCTGTGCATGTATTCTCTCTCTCACACCCTCCTGCAAAATTGAAGAAAACCTTGTTTCCATTACCAAAGATTCCATTGAGAACAATAGCATAAATGCCTAAGTTCTTAATGATTTGTATAAGAGCCGGTAGAAACACTGATGGTGGTTTTCTTTTGGTAAAGGGTATCAATGAGAAGATACTTTCCTTGAATTTTAAGGACTACAAGGCTGAAATAAAAACTGCAGATGCTCAGAAATCTTATAAGGAAGGTGTGACTGTGTTAGTAACCGGATGCTTAACAGGCAAGGATAACCTGAGAAGAAAGTTTGTACAGTCATTCTTTCTTGCACCACAAGACAATGGATATTTTGTCCTGAATGATGTTTTCAGATATGTGGAAGATGGTGACCAATTTGATAATCATCAAGATAGTGTTGTTGATAATATTCCAACAGTTCCTGTAATCCCAAATCCTGGTATGATATCACTGTTGCAACAACCATATCTTTTACTTATCCTGTTTGCCCTGTTTCTTTTCCTTTCCAAAACCAAGAACTTTTTCCCTGTTTTTTAATTTTTTCCTTACAGAGACTTCTCATGTGCCTGATCCTTCTGCGCCAGACCCTGCAACTTCTGTTTCCAAAGAGGATAAAATTGTTGCTGAGGATGCTAACTCTGCAGTGGGCTCCGACAAACAGTTAATCCATGAAAAAGAAGCGGTTGCTGAATCCCAATCTCATTCCAACGGAAATGGTGTTCCTATAGTTCTTGAATCAACTTCTTCAACCCAAGAGGACGCTCCAAAAAAATCTTATGCATCCATAGTGAGTCTATGCTCAGAACACTTTTCAATTAAATTGATTCCTGTGAATATCATCTTCATGTGCATTGATTCTTATATTAGGTTAAAGTGGCCAAGGGGAGTTCAGTAACCACAAAGGTTTACATACCTACCAGTACTACAAAGTTGGCTCCAAAAAAAACTGAGAATCAGTCTGTAAACGCAATAATACCTCTCACAGAGCCGGAAGCAGCGGTGCTGAGTGGCAATGAGAGCCCTGAAACTAGCAGCATTACTGAGGAAGGTATATTGTTTTATGTTTATTTTACATTTATCAATCTGTGGCTTTTTGGTAATTGTGATGTTTGTGATTTAAAAGTTTCTTTAGAAGATGGTTTGTGTCTCTAATTGCATGTAAGTCATTCTCATGCTTCAATGAGGACATTAGATAGGAAACAATTACATGAATAAAATTGTTGACTGTTTCTGTTTTATATTTATGAATATCTTATTTAATAATGGGTCTCTGAATACTATTTTCTGCTGTCAGTTGAGGGTCATTCCATATACATTGGAAACCTGCCTTTCAATATGACAGATTCTCAGCTTGAGACGGAATTCAGGACATTCGGTCCAATCAAGGAAGGAGGTATACAAGTTAGGTATAACAAGGTTGGCCTCGAGGACTTTTCTTGACTTATAATGTTCATCTATTCCTACTTATCTAACAGCAATATTTTGGATATAACAGCAACAGGGATATTGCTTTGGTTTTGTGGAATTCCTTTCTTTGAGATCGATGCAGGATGCAATTCAGGTTTGTCCTTATCAACATTGAATTTCTTAGTGGGATTACTTTGCAGTCTTAGACATTGGATGTTAAGGTTTGATGGTCTCCCATTTATAGGTAATGCTTCAAATTAATATCATTGCATTGTTTAAAACTGTTTTTCATATCAGGCTTGCTGATATATCAGTTATGTAAGAATCAGAATGATCTGTTAAATTGGTGAGAGCTCTAGTTGTGGTCTATATAATATTGTTCAAGTAGTAGAAATACCCCAGGCAGCCACTTAAAATGAATTTTTGGGGAGAATTCAAATGCTAAGAAGACAAAAGGAGCCAAATGGGACTTCGGAAAAAGTAAAAGGTTTTAAAGTTTCATTTGGAAGAGGCTGGACGGTTTTGTGGGTTTAGGATCTCGCACTTGTCAAACAATCTGTAGCAATGAACTGCACTTGTTATACCAAAGAATATTTTAAATTTTGTTCCTCTGATCCAAACATTGGAAAAGTTGTGCCCTGTTTTTGCAACATTAAATCTGTAGAAGGTGGAAAATTCTCAGCAATCATGCCGAATGTTGCATTAAATATTCAGGAAGGTCACTTTTTATGCTTTCCATGATGAAGATTCTGAGGCTAGATTTTTTGCATTAAAAATCCACACGGTTTTGTGGGTGTGCTTGTTAATCCTTTATGCAGATCCACTAAAGGAATTACATTCCAGAATGCCATAACGTGCATTTGATTGGTATAACAACAATACATGTATTGGGCTTCATCTGGGCATTAACTAATCTGTCCATGAACTGTGTCATTACCTAAACCAAGATTTTCATTACTCCAAAAGGTTATTTCAGAAAGTTAAGTGAGCTCTGTGGAAATTATAACTCATCAGGGATAGTCTTACGGTGAGTAGTTTGGAAAAGTTTTTACAGCCATGAGCATTTAATATCAGCTGAATCGCCTTTTGTACTTTGACTTATAAATTACTTCAAAGTTGATAAATTTCACTTCAGATAGTAAATTAAGACCCATCCATGAATAAGAGAGAGAAAAGGAAGTCTCTACAATGAGATGGGACATCCCGTAGTAATAACTAGTATAATGACTTCGCCACATGGGAGGGACATGGGGTCGTAAAGAAGGAAAGAGGTCCATCTTTCTTCTTTTCCTGAAAGATTTCTTGAAAATGTTTCAAATTTGAGTACACCTTGTCAAAAAAAATTGAAATTGGTTATTGCCAAAACTAGAAAATCAGATTGTTTTAATTTATTATTGTCAACTTAATATTATTAATTGTGCATGCTATGGATGAACAAGCTGTGTGTATTCAATTCCTTGTAATGTCAAAATCTTGAAGTGAATTGTTTTTGATTGTCCTTTTACTTTGAAATTTCTTTCCTTTTACTTTGAAATCTCTTTCCAAAAGAATTAACTTTCTCTTCTAAAATCTTGTGGCTATATATTGAGTTTCCTTAGGTAAGGAATTTCATTTGACCTTTCAGGCTTCACCTATGATCATTGGCGGGCGTCAAGCAGTTGTTGAGATGAAAAGAACTACAACTCAAGGTAGGTAGGATGTAATTGTTTTTTGTCTTGTTCTGATACATTTCTTGGATGAACATTAAACATCTATAACTTAGCATGATAACTGGAGGAATGAAAAATAATGCGAGTATATGCTCATTTATCAAGATGCATGTAGTTTTGAAGCTACTAACTCTTTTCCCTATCCATTATTTCAAACTCTTTACAATGATGATCAGATGTCATGTTACGAAGCTTTTGATACTGCTTATTCTTGCAGCTGCTAGTGGAAGAGGTAGGTTCTATGGAAGGCCAGGATATCAAAATGAAAGCTTCAGAGGCCGTGGCAATTATGGTCCCGGAAGGGGCTTCATAAGAGCTGAATTTGGAAACCGCGGTGAATTTTCTGGTCGAGGCAGGGGTTCATCAGGGCGAGGGAGGGGGAGAGGTGGTCGATCAGGCGGTGCAAAGCAGAATGCTGTTTCAACTTGAAAATTGGCTCATTGACCATTCTTTGCTGCAGCAAATTTTGTAATACGGTTGATCCTCAGCATTTTAAAGAATTCAAACTGTACTTTCTTTGGGGACTCAGGAAATTGGCTTAATATTCAATTAAGATGCGATTACGTTACTTTAGGATCTCCTTTTACAGTAGGGATAGGTTAAAAAGTTTTCTCCTTAGTCTCACTGCAACTATGTATATCGTGTGGTTGGCCCCTAACTTTATGATGTTAATTGAAGTAACATAGTTGTAGTTTTGAGTTGCTCAATTGATCATAATATTTCAGTGGATTGATTGACTGGAGTATTGAACCCAAATACTGGAACCTATTTGAAAATTGTAGTACTATAATGATGATATCTGTAGAACTTTAGGGGCATGAGATCCTTTGTTCCATCCCTTTTGTTTCTACTACGTGCCATCTACTTTTAGTCACAAATTTCACAATAAATAAATGGGACAGAAATTTGTGGCTGAGAGTGGATAGCACAAAATAGAACCAGAGGGGATGAAAGGATCTTGTCTCAATGTTAGGTATATCTTTAGCTTATTGGGTGTACTACAAGTAACATTGCATGTTGTGCCTGTTAGAAAAAATAGCAAAAATAATTAAATTGGAATAGCATATCTATAAATGCAAGGCATTGTAAAAATTACTGTCTTAAGTCGGAAATTTCCTTTTTACGGTGCAGCAGAACAACGGGATCTGATCTCAGGATTAACGCCTCTTTCACCAACTTTGGTGTACTCTAAAGGGAGAAATAGGAATTGTCTCTAAGAAGTAATAACAACAGAAAACAAAGATGAGATGAGATGGGAAGAAGATACGTGTGTATAAACAAAATCATCTGTTGGCAATGAATATATACTGAACAAACAAAATGAACGTTTAGGTATAATAAAGTATAATAATAACGGTGATAGACATTTTGGATGTTTGGGTATAATAAAGTATAATAATAACCATGATGGGCGTTCGAGTATAACAACAATAATGGGAATTATGAATAAGCATTATTATGTAATAAACGTGGGGTAATATTAATAGTTAATTGACAAGTTTTGGAACAACGACACCAATAATCCCCACTTGGTCCACAACTTGATAAACAAATTATAACTGTTTAGGAGAAAAATAGGCGAACAATAAGGTGAATTAAATTTTAAACTAGGTGTCTAAGAGATTTCAGAGATAAAACTTGCTAGAGAAATAAAGGCCTCAAAATGTCCTAATCTCATGATCGCTATAAGAGATAGCCCAAAAGCTCTCATAGGAGGGTAGCTAGCCCTCCATAATCACATAGGTGAGTCCATCAAATGTGTATTGCTCACACTAACTAAACTTGGATTATAAAACTCATTAAGGATTAAACAATCCAATCTCATCAAACGCAGTAAAGTCATGCTAATGACACAATTCAACAACTAAATGCATCTCAATATTATTCCACAAACAATGTATAGTAAGTAGTCACCACATAACTTCGTTTGATCCATTGAACTTGGTGTTGTAAGACAGGTGTCCATCACGAGGTTACTACGCAACTAAGCTCAACCTCATTCCTTTAGCATCCTCTAAAGCTAGTTTCCTACTTAAAGCTTTTGTAAACGGATCTGCTTAGTTTTTCTCTTACTTGACATAATCTAGAGATATTACACCGTGTCTAATTAAAGTACAGACAATTTTATATCTCAATCTAATATGTTTACTTTTGTCATTATATGTCTTGTTCTTGCCAACATAAATGGTAGCTTGCGAATCACAGTGAACAAACACAGAAGGAATTGGTTTTTCCTAAAGTGAGATATCTGCTAAGAGATTCCTTAACCACTCAGCTTCCCATCATGCTAGTTCCAAAGTCATAAATTCAGCCTCCATTGTTGATCTTGCAATACATGTTTACTTGGATGATTTTCAAGACACTGCAACATCTACCAAGGTAAAAATATAACTACTGGTAGAGTGTATATTATCACTCTCCGTAACCCAGTTAGCATTAAAATGCCCCTCTAATATAGGATGATGACCACCAAAAGATAATCTATAATGCATAATACCTTTCAAATATCTCAACAAACGAATCAAAGCATTTCAATGCTCTTGACTAAGATTATGAGTATACCTACTAAGTCCACTCACACAGTATGCAATATCAGGACGAAAATAGTTCATCAAGAACATCACACTACCAAGAAATTTAGCATACTTAATTTGGTTTACACTATCACTAACATTTTTCTTTAAAGCAACATTAGCATTATAGGGAGTCTTGACTAGTTCAATATCATAGTAACAAAACTTCTTCAAAATTTTCTCAACATAATGAGTTTGATTTAACCTAAAACTAGAGTTAGTCCTATCAACTTTGACCCTCAAAATAAAATCCACAAATCTAACTTTAGCAAACTCCTGGTAATATCAATGACAAATAAGCTAGTACCAAAAATAAGCATATCATCTATATAAAGAGTTGTGATCACATAACCATTAACATCAGATTTCACATAAATAAAAGAATCAACATCATAAAAGGTGATAAATTTCTCATGTCACTATTTTGGAGCTTGTTTAAGTCCACACAAAGACTTAACCAACTTACACATCTTTTGGTCTTGGCTAGGCACTCTAAACCACTCAGGCTGGACCATACTTGGGTTGGATCATATAAATTTATTCATCTAGATCACTATTCAAGAAAGTTGTCTTAACATCCATTTGGTGCACATAAAGCATAAACACATAGGCAATAGCAAACCACATCCTTATAGATGCCATTTTAGCAACAAGAGAGTAAGTATCAAAGAAGTCTAATCCTTCCTTTTGTTTAAAGCCTTTAATCACAAGTCTTGCCTTGAACCTCTCAATGATTCCTTCAGGTCTCAATTTCTTTTTAAAAATCCACTTACGCTCTAAAGGCTTCCAACCTCAAGGTAGATCAACTAAAACTCAAGTTTTATTAGGCATGATTGACTCTAATTCACTATCTATGTCTTCCTATCAAAATGTAGCATCCATAGATCTTATTACATCCTCATAAGTTTTGGGATTTTCCTCAATAATATACATCATCACAAAAACGTCATCTATCTCTTCAGGTTTTTTCACCACAAAGGACGTAATAAAATCAGAACCAAAATTGGTGCGTACTCTAGCTCTTTTACTTCTCTTTAGTTCAACAATTTCCTCTTCTCTTATGTCGTCATAAGTGGATGAACTAGGGAAAGATTCTCTAGGAGCTTGCACACTCATTTTTATGGAAAATATACCCTAAAAAAATACTACGTCTCTTGACTACATAATTGGTCCATAAGTGTAAGATTCCTCTTCCTTAACCATAAATCTATAGGCACCACTATTAGAGGCATATCTCACAAAAATTGAATCAATGGTCTTAAGACCAATTTTCTTCCTCTTATGTTTAGGTAGAGCAACCTTAGCAAGACTCCCTCACGCTTTCAAAAAATGCAAGTTAGGTGGATATCTTTTCCAAATTTCATAAGGGGTTAATGTAGTTTCTTATGAGGGACTCTGTTTAGAACATAACAAGTTGAAAGACTAGCTTCCCCTCACATAAAATCATGTAAACCCAAGGAAATCAGCATTGCATTGATCATATCTTTTAAGTGTTCGATTTTTCCTCTCGACTATTCCATTTTGTTCAGGAGTATAAGGAGTTGAAAGTTCATGAATAATACCAAATTTTCCATAAAAATTGGCAAAGAAATCAGTACCATACTCATCATCTCAAGCAGACTTTAATCTCTTAATTTTCCTTCCCAATTGATTTTCAACCTCAACTTTGTATTTCATAAATACTTTCTCTGCATCACTTTTATTTTTTAATAAGTAAACCTTAGTAAATCAAGAACAATCATCCACAAAAGTAATATAATATTTCATTCTTCCTTTACTCACACAATTTTTAAAATCACCCAAATCTGTATGCACCAAGTCCAACAATTGTGACTCTTTCTCAGTCACTGACTTAAAAGGATTCTTAGAGTGTTTAGCCTTAAACACAAATTTGACATTTTTTCAATTTCATTAGTGATCTTAGACAAAAAGTTTAAGCTTTGCATCCTTTTAATTGACCTCACATTCATATGCCCAATTCTAGAGTGTCATAGGTCTAGAGACTCATCAATAATATAAGCAGAAGAACTAGATGCATTCATTTCAACATCAAGTACAAATAAGCCTCCATTATGAAAACTTTTATCAACAAAGTTCCCATTCTTAGTAAGAACTAGCTTATTAGAATCAAAAATAAATTTAATATCAGCCTTATTAAGTAATGCTTCGGAAATCAAGTTTCTAAGAACATCAGGAACAAATAAAACATTTTCTAAAGCCAAAGCTTTTCCAAAAGTGAGTTTGAGAGTGACTTTTGCAAATCCTTGGACAGAAACTTTGCTGGAGTTGCCCATGTACACGAATTCTCCATCAGCAACATCGTTTAACTCCTTAAACAGGTCCTTGTTGGTGCAAATGTGGCTTATGGCTCCTATATTAATCATCCACTTGACCAAGTTTCCAGTAAGGTTGACTTTAGACACGACAATAGTGATAATCTCCTCGTTATCACCACCAATAGCTTCTACCAAATTAGCTTGAGGCTTATCAAAATTCTTCTGGTTACCTCATTGGTATCCCTTATGGTTTCCTTTCTCGAACTGTCATCATTTTTTTTCTTAGCCCTTCTTCTCATGATTGATTCTAGCTTTGCAAAGAGTAGCACGATGGCCTGACTTGTGGCACCACCAATAGTCACCATCAATCTTTTTACTCTTAAGCCTACCATGCTTGTTGTTGCTGAAAGACCTGCTATGTCCACAATTCTTACTAGCGTTCCCTACATTTTTGTGTTCAATAACATTAACCTTAATAGTAGGGACAAGGATAAGTGATTTGGCCTTATCTTGTATTGTAACGCCCCCTTACCACAGGGTATACACCGGGACACCCGTAGATCATTCCGATACATATCCCACGATAATGGTGAACTACGAACAATCACTATTGTACTTCACATGGCATCATAAGAATAGTACATCAATATAAAAATCACTAATTTTTTGAAACCATAATTTTTTCTCATTTTATTTCATCAAAATCAGTAATTTACATATCTGTCATTGTTTACTATTTGTACATCACTCCAAAAGAAATCTAATACAAAAGGCCTAACTAGGTTATCCCTCAAAAATCTCAGCTGACCGACCTGTGAGTCATGACTTCTCTTGCCAACACGATCTACACGGCAGAAAAAATCTCTCTGGAGCTAGGAGTTTACTCTCGGTCCTGAAAAATAAGTTGCAATTTTGGGTGAGTTTGCGAACTCAGTGAGAAACCATCATCGATGGTTCACTCAATTCATACATCACTCAAGCATAACACAATTGTTTCATAATATCACATTCAGAAGTACCACATGATTATTATCACATAAGTATAA
>JANVCQ010000008.1:13414850-13427915 GCA_025531925.1 Erythroxylum plowmanianum | reverse complement strand
AAGCAAAACACAGAAGAAGATGACGTCATCACAGAAGAAGCAAAACATAGAAGAAGCAAAAGACAGAAGAAGATGACGTCATCATAGAAGAAACACAGAAGAAGATGACGTCATCACAGAAGAAGCAAAAAGACAGAAGAGCAAAACACAGAAGAAGATGACGTCATCACAGAAGAAAAAAAAGACAGAAGAAGCAAAACCCAAAAGAAGCAAGACCCAAAAGAAGCAAAACACAGAAGAAGCAAAACATAGAAGAAACGAAAAGATGGAAGATACATATTCCTTTACAAGGACCATAACTTTCAGCTTAGAAGTCCAAAAATTACATACTATATATCGTTGGAAAGCTAAAAGAAAGATCTACAACTTTTCAGAAGACAACTTTCTCTAATCTAACCTAGATAGATCCAGAATCACCCTCAAATTCAGAACATAAATTTACATTCATCCAATGTACTACATCCAATTCTCAACTTCATGACAAATTTTGAGATTTTTAAAGGCAGAATTTAAATTAAATGTCTTCACAAGAAATGTAGCCATATGTTTTTAGTTTAATCCAAATTAAGAATCATCTTGTTTGGATAACTAGAGGAAACATTGTGGCTGAAAGATTGAAGCATACTCCATAAACATTTTCCAGATCAACCAACCATTTAGCTTTACAATCTTTCTTTAACACAACTCATACCAAGATCACCTTTTCTACTTCATTTACTCCTCATTCTCAACTCCATTCCAAATCAATATCATCCAAAGAAAAATATATAGTCCATGATTAATCATGAACACCAACAACAGAACATACACATATGTACATATTCTTCATCAACTTACTACACAAATTCAACTTCATTTTTTCTTTCATTCTACTTCTAACTTTCACCTTAATCCTTCTCATTTCAAAATCTCTTATCCACCAGAAACACCAAAGCAAAATATGGACATATCCACATTTCTCATTTATTAGTTCTAGTCTTCTAAGAAAAGTTCAGGGTCCAACAGTACAAGAAATTGAATGTATTTGTACCTGATAATTTGAGATAAGCTGATGCAGTATTTTGTCTAGTGAATCTACGTAAGGATGGTGAAGAAGATGGAGTTATGAGTTATGGTTGAGAATGGGATGTAAGTAGCCTATTGGATGATGGAATAGGTGAAGGTGTAGGTACTGTATGTGTGGTGATAGAATCGTCAACAAAATGATTGGCATGAGAAGTAGGATTATTAAAATCATGATGAATCATTTCAAAAATGTGTTTGTGCTCATGACCAGAAGTATGAGAATTTTTAAAGTAAGGGAAAATATTTTCATAAAAGACAACATGCCGAGAGATCAATATTTTATTAATCTGGAAATCATAGAGCTGATATCCTTTTGTAGTGCCTGGATATCCAAGAAAACCACATTTATGTGCTCTATGATCAAATTTCCCTTTAACAATATCAGTAGTAGATACAAAACATAGACATCCAAAGACTTTTAAATCTAAAAAGCTAGGAGACTTATTGAATAACAATTGAAAAGGAGTTTTGTTATTAATTATGGGAGAAGGAATACAGTTAATCAAATAAGCATCATGAAAGATGCAGTCAAACTAGAAGAGTGGCAATGACGCCTGAAATCTTAAAGCCTAAGCAACATTAAGCAAATGTTGATATTTCCTTTCGACAAACCCATTTTGCTTAGGGGTGTATGGACAAATGGTTTAATGCATAATACCTTTTGAATCATAATAACTTGGCATATTGAATTCTTGATCATTGTCAGTTCTAATACATTTAACAGAAATTGAAAATTGATTTTCTGCATAGGTGCAAAAATTTTGCAAAACCACTCTAGCTTGTGCCTTTGACTGCATAGAAAATGCCCATATATATTGGCTGAAATCATCCACTATGGTCAGGAAGAATTTATTACCATAAAAGAAGGCAAGTTACATAGGACCCCAAATATCAACGTATAAAAAACTGAATATAAAATCAACTGATGAACTTCTTAAGGGGAAAGAAAGTCTCCTCTTTTTAGTATAATGACATATTTCACAAGGTTCATTATTTGACAAATGTATGTCATTGTCTATATTTTGCAACCGTTTGATTCCTTTATTTGACAAGTGCCCTAGTCTATAATGCCAAATATCAAAAGAGCCATCATGAAATAAAGCAGAGATTGTTTTATCTATGGACAGAGTGTTCTGTGACGTATTGGCATACAAAGGCAGTGGTTGAGTAAGACGATATAACTCTTGAACTTCTTCAGCTAGTCCAATCTTCTTCTAGGAAAGTATGCCCTGAATAAGGCAACAATTGGACTTGAAAATTAAACAACAGGCAGAATCCTTGAGCAACTTACTAGCTGAAATAAGATTGAATTGAAAAGTTGGCACATATAGCACATCTGTCAATATTAGATCAGATGAAACCTTAATAATTCCATCATGAGTTGCTGGCATACTATCACCATTAGAAGTCGAATTAATGTGTTATGTAGAGGATTATAACTGGTGTAATATGCAAGTGTATAGGTAGCATGGTCAGTGGCTCCAGTGTCAATAATCCAAACATTCTTATAGTTTCCAGACCTCGCAAAAGAGCAAATAAGATTATTAACTTTCAGCTCAGTAGTTGGATTGAAACTCACGGTAAACATGTTTACTTAGGGTGAACTGATAGGCTCCTATGGTTGTTGAAGCAAACTTAAAAGTCTCACGTATTGCTTTTAAGTTAGACTTATCTTTAACAGATCAACTTGTGCATCCACAGTAGAACTTGTATCAACTGCTCCACGTGAGTTAGGATTTATCTCTTCATTGTTTTCACTTTGCAACTGTACTGTGTTTACATTCTGCATTATTTTCACATTGTTCTTTGGATGACCAGGAGGATATCCATTCTTCTTATAGCATACATGAATGGTGTGCCTTGTATATCCACAAAAGCTACACATAGATTTCTTTATTACTTGACTTCCTTGAAAATTCTTGTTAGGATATGAATTATCCTCTTGCTTTCTAGAATAGTCTTTACTGGGAAAAACACTAGGCTCTACAATTTGTACAACAACTTCCCCTACAAAATGTCTCTCTTATTGTATAACCATTGAAAACACTTTATTGGTCTTTGGTAATGGATCCATTAACACGATTTGTGAACGAGCATTTGAAAATTTGTCATTTAATCCTCTAAAAAATTGACTATTTGATGATTTTGATTATAAATCTTCATCTTCTCAAGTGTATCGCAAGAGCATGGTGGTTCATAAGAACAAATCAGAGTTGGTCTTAGATTCAAGAACTCATCCCATAGACCTTTTAAAAGTGTGTAGTAATCTGTGATACTGAGACTACCTTGCTTGAAGGAATAAATTTCCCCTTGTAATTCTGTAACGCGCATGTTATCTCTTTGAGCAAATCAATCTCGTAAATCTTTCTAGATCTCAAGTGCGGAATCAAACCAGATTATGCTTTGTTCCATGGATGGTGTTCATGATTTTAACAACTAAGAAAGCACCATCGTGTTGCATCTCTCCCATGCTGGAAACAATGAATCTCCACTTGCCAGTATAGTAATACTTCCATCAACGAATTTAAGCTTATTCTTTTATAACAACACCATTCGCATGGCTCTTGACCAGGTGTGATAATTGAATCCATTTAAAGGAGGACTCACTAGTACTATAGAAGGATTTTCACTTGGATGTAGGTAGTATGGGCTATTTGGTTGATCTTCACTTCGACTAGCATTGCTTCCAGATGCCATTTTGTTAGAATCTCGAAGCTTTTTGATTAGGAATGAAAAGAGGGAGAAATTATTTGCTTTGATAAGATGAACGAATTATTGAAATGTTTGATGAAAGGTTTTCTCAATCTTTTATTTTCTTGTAACTTGTTTATATACAACTTACATGGAATGCTCTGGAACTAGAGCTGCTAACTAACTATGGAATGATCAAGAACTAGAGCAGCTAACAACTAAAACAAACTCCAAAACAGAAAGCAAACATGGATAATCGTAAAATAAATAAATTAGCACCATATATACTCTAATAACAAGAGCAAGTGACAATCAACACTTAATATCGCTAGCACTCGCCATTGTTATGTCCTCTATTAACCATTCTTTATGTTTGTAAAGTAACTACCATAAGCAACAATAATGATTTGCGTTCTTTTAGTGAAGGATGTTTCCATAACCAAAACTTTTATGGTTTTCTACCATCCCCAGACAATTAAGAAACACAGCTCATAAAGCCTCAACCAAAGCCTGATTTCAGCTAAAAGAAACCCAGCCCATAATGCCTAGCCTAACAAAAAACATACCATCTCAGCCTATAAGGCCTAAGCCAAAGTGCCAGCTTAATGCATAAAGCTTAAACCAATATTAAGAAGCCCAGCCCAATACCAAAAATAGAAGAATATTATAAAGCTCTAGAAAAATTTAAGAATATAAAATATTCAACTATAAAACTAACAAATACAATACCTATAAATTACACAAGTCAAGATAACTCTCTTCTCACTAAATAGAATTTGATATCTCTTAATATTGCTTCTTAGATAGAATTCCAACTTACGAGAAATGGTCAAAATTATGCTTGTTAGAAAGATTAAATAACCAATTTGCTCTTTGGCTGTGGACTTCTTAGTTATGTTGATGGATCTAATCCTTGCCCACCACAAAATGATCCTAGATACCTTATTTGACCAAGGTATAAGTCACAACTCAATTTACCCAAAAAGATCATAGTAACTAAGGAAGACATCATGCCAATCATGAAGACTATTCTGGTAATCATATCCATATCACTTATGAATCAAATAACATTAATGTTAAAAGGAATCTTAATTACTATTGAATAATTCAAAATCAGCCTCACACCACTTATAACTTCAAAAACATTGGTGACAAAAAATGGAACCATAATTATCAAAGATATTATAATTAGTCTCATATTGTTTGCCAACTATATAACAAACCAAATCATAGTGCAAAAAATTGTCAATCTTATGGAAAACCTTCCTTTTATTCTTCATAACCTCAACCACATACGATATATGGATAATCAAATTATCATAACAATTGGGTACTTGACTCTGGTGCTACTCATTATATAATTTTTTATCTTAAAAATATATCTCTCCATTCAAATTATGTTAGTAACGAGGATATTATAGTCAAAATGGTAATGACATACCTATATATTACATTGGTTCCTCCTCGTAAATTTTCCTGTCACTACATTCACACTAGATAATATTTTGTATGCACCCTTTGTAAAAAAAAATCAAATACATGTTTCTCTAGTTTATAAATAAAATAATACCTCAATTAAATTCTTCCTTAACTCTTTTCTTGTGAAGGATTTAAATATGGGCCCTGTCTGGCCAAAAGGCAAAGTAGACATAATTTGTATGAGTAGTCATCCTCAACTATTCCTACTTCTTCATCCAATCTCAGTCCTTCCACCTCAGTGGTTTTATTGTCTCAATTACGACATCAATATCTTAGTCACCTTTCTCCTCCAATTTAAAAGAAAATTATGACTAGTAATTATGTTCCATCTTCTTCAACTTCAAAAAATCAAGTGTTTGACTCTTGTTAGTAATAAAAGTCATAAACTTTCATTTTCCAAATCCTATATTGTTTGTGATAAACCATTTTAAGTTACATATTTAGATGTTTAGGGACCTACACCTTTGACTTCCCTTGGAAACTTTCATTATTACATTATTTTTCTTGATTATTTCACAAAATATAATTGATTTTTTCTTTTAAAATTAAAATCTAATGTGTGCAAGTTTTTTAAGAAATTTACCAAAATCATTGAGAACTATTTTCATACAAAAATCAAAATCCTTTATATAGTTGGTATAGGTAAGCATAAACCACTTTCATATTTTCTTAGTCCGCGCAACATCCAACACGACATCCCCACCACATACACCATAACATGTTGACTCTACTAAATGCAAACACCATCATATCATAGAAACTGGTCTTACACTTATGCACAATGCCTCTATGCCTCTTTGATTTTGGTCTCATGCATTTTAAAGTGCTACATATCTCATCAATAGAATGTCCACTCTTATCCTCAATCACGATACTCCATACCAAAAGCTTTTTGGGTACAATCTAAATATACATCATTTAGAGTTTTTAATTGCCTTTTCTATCTATGGCTTCAACCCTATAACACTAATAAACTTGAATAATAATCTTAACCATGTGCATAGGGTTCTCCCTACCACATCACTCCTTCTTTTGTTATGTACTAACTCAAAACGCATTTTTATCTCTAGAAATATTGTTTTCTTTGAGAGTATTTTTCCATACCAAGCTAAGTCCTCTTCAAATCTAAATATCTCATCTTCCACTTTCTCTAAATATCTATTAGAGTTTACAAATAAAATTTTTGATCAAGTTAAAACTTCTACTTGTGATGATCTTGACCATACCATCTTACTTTCTTCCATACCTTATTACAATATCCCTATTTCAAACTCAAGTGCCACTTCACAAGTTATCTCAACTCCTTCTTCGTCAATGGTCTCTCCGACATAGGTTAGTAGTTTAACTTTTTTACCTCATAACTCTATTATACCTAGTGTTACATCCTTACCCAATTTACCCAATAACATTATTACTTAAGATTTAGGCCAACCATTAAAGCACTACTTCCAATATACCTTATAAACAGCCACAAGTCAATCATCACATGTGATTATTCATTTTGAAAATAACATCTACAAAATAAATAAATATTTTCCCTATATACAAGCCCCTTAACCTATCTCCAAGAAATGAAACTCAACTCATTTGCCTAAGCTCACAAGTGTCCTCATTAGCATGATGCCATGAGATAAAAATTTTTATCTCCAAAAAAAAACTTGGATCCTTATCCCCTCATTTCCTACATGGAACATTATTGGGTATAAATGTGTGTAAAAAAATCAAGAGGAATCGTGATGCTCCATTGCTTGCCATAAAACTTACCTTGTAGCTTGGCATTGAATACACCAAAACCTTTGATTAAGTCATTAAACTTGCAACTGTTAGTCTTATACTTACTTTTTTAGTAACAAGTGATTGGACTTTAAATCCAGTGGACGTTAATAACGCCTTTCTATAAGGTAGTCTTTTTAATTATGTTTTTATGTAGTTACTCCAAGCATTCATTAACTCTCAATATCCAGCTTATATTTGTAAATTGAACAAAACAATTTATGGTTTTTGTCAAGCTCCAAGGGCACTATATATTAAACTTCATTCCTTTCTTATTGCCTATGGTTTCACCAACTCCAAATATGACACTTATCTCTTTATCTATAATGTGGGCACATGCATTATATTCTTATTTGTGTATGTGGATGATATTATACTCACACATAATCAATCATAAAAATACAAGAGTTCACTACTTGTCTCTCTTATTGATTTTCTCTTAAGGAGCTTGTCCAACTCAACTATTTCCTAGGTATTGAATCCAATAGATCTTTTAATAGGTTATTTCTATCTTAATGATAATACATCATCAACATCCTCAAGTGAACTAAAATGTATGAAGCCAAAGAGGTTAGCATTCCATTATCTGCATCTATAATACTTAAACTTGATGATAGAACTCTTAGACATAATCCAATTGAGTATTGACGAGTACTTAAGCTCCGTTCAATACCTCTCACTCACTATACTAGATATTAGTTATGTTGTCAATAAATAGCTCTGTTTATGCATAAACCAACTTCTCCACATCATCTTTCCAAAAAATATGCTTTGATATCTTAAAAGCACATCTCATTATGATATATTCCTCTTCGCTCATTCATCTCATGTTTTTCATTCCTTTGCTAATACTGATTAGGTTGGTGATACAAATACATATCACTCTACCTCTTCTTATGTTGTCTTTCTTGGCGCTAAACCTATTAGTTAGGGTTCCAAAAAATAATCTACTGTATCCCACTCGCCCATTGAGTTGAATATTATGCCATTATAGCCATTATTGCTGATGTTAATTGTTTGACTAATAGATATAATGGCTTGCCATCTCAATTTCAATATCTCTCACAATTTATTGTGATAATATTAGAGCAACTTACTTATGTTCCAATCTTATCTTCAATTCATGCATAAAGTATATTGCCATTGATTTCACTTTTTTAATGACCAAGTGTCTTATATACACCTTCGTATATCTTACGTTTATACTATAGACTAATTAGTTGACTCTCTGACTAAGCCTCTTGCTAAAAAATAATTCCTTATCCGTGGTTCTAAATTGAGTGTCCTTCTTGTACAATTATAGGGGTAAAATAAAAGTCAATCTTATATTGGAAAAATCCCAAGATTATAGTTGTTCAAATTATATTGATCGAGTATATTGTAAGTTAGAATTATGCTTTATTTACAAAATGCATAGTGTGTATAGACATAAATCTTCTTAAGATTGAAAAAACCTTCAATCTCTTTTTTATTTTACAACACACCTTTTAATACCTTAAGTCACTTATCCTCAATATAAATTTTATACCCTTGTTTATCAAAAGTACCCATAAAAATCAAATTATTTTGATGTCCTGGAACATATCATGTATTTAATGTTCTAACAATCCATCATTCGTCTACATGAATTACTACCTTTGACAACACACTCTCCACCATCATCCAATCTAATAGTATCATTTCATTCTTTAAAAAAATAGAACTAGTCCTTATTAAAACTTATATAATAAGTCTTGTCGATGTCTATCACCCATTGATTTGCAAAGTCTTTAAAACATCACTGTCTCTTCCACCCTCTTTATCAAAACTCTTCTGGAATTGCTTTTCCATATGTTTCTCAATTCTCATTTTAAATTACCCTTTAACTTTACAATTAAAAGATCAAACAACTTTAGCCTTTAATATGAATTATGACTTACTCATATTTTAAAACTCCTTTCTTCATTCCTTCCTTTATCGATAACTAGATTTATATCTAATACATATTCATATGTGTCAGAGACCTTTTTCTTCAATTCCTTGGACTATAAGGTATCTTTCACATTACTGAAAAAATAGTCTCTTTATTATATAACATGCTATCAACAAAATTCTTATATGAATTGTTGTGGCCTAGTCCTCATCCTTAGTACCTTTTATATTCAAGAAGATCTTATTAAAATTATCAATTATGATCTTTCACATATTTATTTTCTAACATCCTCGAGGTATACAAAAAAAAATGTTTTTTATATAAACGATTAATAAGTGATTTTTTTATATTTACTTTTAAATCGTTTATGTAAGAAAGTAGCATTAGTTTTATCAACCACTTCTATCAGAACTTCTTCACCCATACTTAACAATTTTGTTCCAATTATTAGCCAAATGCCTATAGGATCATCAGTCTACTCTACCTCAATTCACCATTTCAAACTTTATACATAAGGTTTTTCTATTGCATTGTGTGTGCTTTTGACAGAATCTCTTACTTCTTTGATGTTCCCAAATTCTTCAACATGTTTTCTTCTTCTCGTAACGATGTTTGTGCATCCTTGCAAAACAAGAACCACTCTCATCTTCACCTTCTGTAGAGTGAATTTATTTGATCCATTGAACTTCTCAATATCAAATATATGCAATGATATTTTGATAGCAAACCTTAGCTTTGTTACAATTGTTGTGCAAACAGAAGTAATATATTTAAAAAATAAGGAAGCAAAGAGCACAAAAATTTTTGTACGACTAATTGATGTTACTTACATCCTTTGTTATTGTAAGAAAGACCATACAAAGAGAAGTATGACAACTACCACAACCATTTTGTTTCCATAGATGTCTAGTGATATTGAAACTCTATTTTACTAGAAGGCTAAGACTTATCGTTTGTAATCACTGTTCCAATACAACGAATGTTTGACACTTGAGTTCTCTATAGTTAGATCGCTTAAGAAATCTGCATCATTTATAACTACAAATTTAAAATTGATAAGAATTACTCTTTAAAATGTGGTCTTTTTGCTACAAAACCAACTGCTTAGGTCTAAGGTTGATGAGTAGATAAACTTTTCTCTTCGAGTCTAAGTTTGGATGTATTAAAAAGTTTTTAGGATTCCGAACTTTACAACCTATTCTTAGTAAAGAAATTTCGCATTAATTCCACTCGAATTCAACTTCAATTATAACTAATATTCTTCATATGATGTTTTGACTTTACTTGACTCTTTTCTAACTAATCTATTAAAATAAGTACAAAAATTATATTATTAAGTAATAATTTATCAAAATAAAAGAGTCTATAAAAATAGAAAAGGAAAAGACGTTCTATTGGTGACTTCGTACAACTTAACTACTGTAATAAGTGCATCACCCTGTGCAGTTAGACGAAATACTATCTATATTATAAACAAGTTTTTGAGTCTAACATAGGTGCATTCAATTAAAATTCGTAGTTCCTTTTTTTTTTTTGTGGACTACATAGTCAATTCTTGTTATATATTAAGGTGATTATCTCTAACTAAATTGAAAACCACAAAACTAACTCTCTTTACTGATTACAGAATTTATCTCTTATAATTAACTTGCTAGTTGAAGAGCAAACAAAATCAACGAGATGAATGGTGTTTCTTCCTAATCTTGTCACCTGGCTGGTCAAGTTCACCATTATTGTAACCATGGGGCTGCTGTCTGTAATATTCCCTCAAGTTGTCGACCAGAAAAAATGATTATGCACAAGTAGTTTTGAAAAGAAGCGTCGCGAAGAGGCTTTATAAAGAAATCAGCAAGATGATATTAGAATTTAACATAAATAGGTTTTGAGTACTCTATCCTGAACTTTTGCACGGATCGCATGGTAATCGATTCCTACATGCTTAGTGCATCATAGAAGACTGGATTTGAAGCTACATGAATAACAGATTAGTATCTCAAAAACACCAAAGCTGTAGGAGAATGTACAGCTCAAAAATCAAGAAAATGATAAAGTCAGCACTGAATTTCATAAGTAGCCGTAGGCTTTTGCCCTGTTTCTGCACGAAGACTGATAAAATTAAGCGTTCACCGCGAAAAAATGCAGTTAAAGTGACAAATTTACGTGCAGTGGGATAAGCAATCTAATCCTAGTCGCAATAACCTTACAACTTTATCGAATAAGTAGTTAGGGAAAAACAAATCTAACTACATAATATATCATTATTTAATGACTGTTAATAATTATTATAAAATAAAATTTTCTTATTATATTTAATAGTAATAACTACTAAATAATAATTATCAAATTTTTCTTAAAAAATAATTTCTTAACCAAGTTATTTCAAATATCGTAAAATCTTATGAACTACTTGCAAGGTTTTTTTAAGGTTTATTGAAAAATTGAGACAACTAGTGCACTATACAGGAGATTTTGGGTCTTATATATGTCAAATTCAGCAACTTCTCAATTAATTTTTTATAGAGCTAAAGTTTTCTAGTCTCATACTATATGTAATTTCCTATTCTAGTAATTTTACTTTTCTATTTTTAAGTCTTAAAATATTAATGTTTCTTATTTTATTCCCTTATGTTGATTTTTCTTAATCAAAGGATATACATGACATGCCAATTGTGTTATAATTGATTTGATGTTCCCTAAAAAGTATTTGTCTGGAGGTAAAAAAAGGAAGAAAAAAAGGTAGAACAAGTAATAGAATCCCAAAAAGGAGTAATTAATAAATTTATTAAAAGAGTATATTCCTCTAATGAGAATCATTAAGAATTAGGCAAAGGTAATTTTGAAAAACATAAAGAAAATTTAAGTGATAAGATTCATATTCATGAGGATATTAGTATTTTGAGTGAGCGTAATCATTTATCAAATTCATCCAATTTAGAAAATTTAAGAGCAAATAAGCAACAAATCCCTATATTCGATATTTATGATCTTAAAAATTGGGATAATCTTGATAATAAAGTAAGAGATATTTGAGTTGAAAAGGGGCTTGTAAGAGAATTGAATCTTATGTATCATTTAAACAATAGCTCTCGGCATTTTTCATGTTCTTATTATTCTAGAAAATTGAGTAATGAAGAGATTATTGATAAAAAATTGTTCATTTACTCTAAAAATATAGATAAAGTATATCGTTTTTGTTATAAGTTGTTCAAATCTAATAGTAAACAAAGTGCATTAGTAAATGATGGATTTAAAAATTGGAAACATCTTAGTAAGAGACTTAAAGAACATGAGAATAATGTTGAGTATGTGACTAATATGAGGACTTGGAATGAATTAATGAATTAAGAGTAAGATTTAGCATAAATCAAACAATTGATAAAGTTTTGCAATAAGAAACTGTAAATGAGAAAGAACGATAAAGACAAATTTTGATAATAATAGTTTATGTTGTGAAATGTCTTGCCAAATATAATTTGGCCCTTTGAGCATCTGGTGATAAACTTTACCAAGATAGTAATGGTAATCTTTTGGGATTAATTTAGATAATTGTTGAATTTGATGTAGTAATTCAAGATCATGTTAGATACATTCAAAATCACGAAATTCATCATCATTATTGAACAATCGAAGGGGTT
Organism: Erythroxylum plowmanianum; assembly: GCA_025531925.1. Taxonomy (NCBI): domain Eukaryota; kingdom Viridiplantae; phylum Streptophyta; class Magnoliopsida; order Malpighiales; family Erythroxylaceae; genus Erythroxylum; species Erythroxylum plowmanianum. The sequence continues at coordinate 13,415,360 of JANVCQ010000008.1, read as the reverse complement.
AATTTCGCGAACTTTCAGATTCGTTTCTGGCAAACAAAAATCAGAAAAATTAAAAGAACCAAAAATAAATCAACACCAGAAAATTTGGTAACGCAGTTCGGCACACATTGCCTACGTCTGCGGGGCCCTCACCCAGATTAATCACTTTCACGAAAGTACAATAGAATTACCCAAGGCTTTACTGAGCCGACCCACTCAACCCTTGACACTATCACTCAACCTCACTTCCCGTGAAAGAATTCACACCCAATAATACGACCGCCTCGTACTAACCTCGACAGAGGATTTTCTCAACAGTATTTAATAATAAAGATAATTAAACGAACAACTCAAGTGACCAATCAACTAAGAACAAGATAATAATACACTTGAGATAAAAAAGAACAACTTCCCCGATGAGATCCGCTCAACTGAAATAGATCTGGAAGTCGTCGCAATAACAATCAATCCAACTTCAACTGCTTCAATTAAACCACATAGAAGAATAGATAACAGATGAAGATCCACGAT
>JANVCQ010000008.1:13378568-13401201 GCA_025531925.1 Erythroxylum plowmanianum | reverse complement strand
ATGTTGAAGATTATTTCCTTCTTGATTTCACCATGATTTATAATGCTTTCTAGATTTATTTCAATCCAAAACACCTGCAATAATTTCTTAACAAATTCTATACATTTTATTATTATTAAAACTTAAGTGAGATTTAATTTGTCAACCATCATTGGTCCAACATTAACTATAATAATAATATTCTTTTTTAATTTAAAAAAAGTTTAGTCTTCTAAACTTGCCACCTCTTTGTACATGATTTGTAGCGAGGACACTTTTACATTGAGAGGAAGTCTGCTAGAAAGTTAAGATAATTCACTCATTTGAATATTGCGTATCACACAATCCAAAAATGGAAAAAGAAGAGGCTATAAAGGTAATATGAATTACAAATCTCCTAAATGAAATAAATAAGTAGATCTGGGAAAGTTATACAAGAAAAAAATTTAATTTTAACCAAATATCATTTATGGCGTCAATCAACAAGCGAAATTGAGATCCAAGCCTCTTGCTCGATCGGTTTATTAGTCTATTTTTCAATTAATTAAACCAAAAAAGAAAAGGAACAGTGAGTCTGATGTAACAATGGCGTCTTGATGAATTTACAACAATAATAATAATAAAAGAAAAAATAGATGTGATGTTTTGACCAACGGGGCCAAGTGCAGGCAACTCCAATTCAAAGGTCATATCAATGGCACGTGTATTTAGTAAACTCATCTCTTCGGTTCGGTGACTTCAGTCCCTAGCATCCAAGAAGCTGTAGACCCATGCAGAAGCAGATATCCACACACAGCTAATACTTAAAATATGCGTGTCAAACTCAAACTTCTCTAATATAATATATGTACTTCAAGGCTTACTAACTAAAACTGTTGGTGCGTTTTTTTGAGTGGGGGCGCCACTTCCAACTACTCCTCTGCTGACCTTTCTACTACTATCGTTGTCTCATAAATAAGCTCCATCAATTTGCTTCTAGCTAGCTAGTCAGGCTTGTGCATACCAATTACCAATAGCCTGCTACTCCTGCTACCAAGTTACACTCATCGTATTAATGCTTCCAATACTCCACTGTCACTGGTAATTATTTAACCAAAATAAATAAACAAAAGTAGTTTTTCCATCAGTAATACTATACCAAAAAGTGTACAGTAGATAAAAAGGAGGTGACTTAGTTGAAGCTTCTTCAAGAAAAGGAAAAAAGAAAGAAGAAGAAGATACATTATACATATATTACACATACAAGGATGATGATGACGCATGTGTTGTCAAAGAACAGCATGAATACAACTGAAGAAAGGGAAAAAGAGAGGAGTGGAGGGGAGGGATCTTAGGCTTTTGAAGGTCACGATGCAATAGAAGCGGTTAGTTGAAAGCAGGCATCAACATCTTCATCCACCATGCCCGTGCCACTCAACATTTGCTGTATATGGAATTCCCGCTCTTCTCGCGTGCACGTAAAGACTAAACAGTACTAAAAGTGATTTGGGAATCAGATTAAATTTTGTACACCAACAACTGCATCTCCACTGGATTTATTTTGACGCCATAAAATAAGTAATCTAACCAAGAATATTGTAGTATGGACGTCTATTTATGTAAAAAGGCGGAGGTAGGATTGAGCACCTTTTTGCTCTTTAAAAGGGCTTAGTTTTCATATTTGCGACAGCACAATAATTACAACAGCTGCAAGATTAGGGTCTGGCTCAGCTCTCAGGCTGAGGCAGTCAGGCTGAGAGCTATACTGTTATTAAATAGAAAAAGAAATGGATAGAAAAGGTCTAGTCAAAGTCGGATGCGTGAAAACAAGAGGATTTAATGGAGGATTCAAAGGACATGCCAAAACCCATTTTATTATTCGTTTCCTTCCTGTTGCTTTTCTATCGCTCATTTATTAGATTGTGTTACTGTTCTACGTTTGGACAACGCGGGCCACAATGTAATCAACAAACGTCAACTCTTCATGTTGGTTCCAATCCCTTTGTTGACCCCAAACTAGCTAATAATACCCACTCAACACACAACCATGGATTGGAACTTTCGACATCATAGGGGTACTTTGGTCTTTTCGCTTGTACCAAATACGTGAGGACTGCCCATGACGGGCCAAGTTGCCGTGTTATTGGGTGATGAGATGACACTCATTATATCATATATATCATCACTTCTCTGGCCACCTCTCCCTCCTATTTATTATATCATATATATCATCACTTCTCTGGCCACCTCTCCCTCCTATTTATTTCTCTCACAGTTGCACACTCCTCGTTTTGTTACCTCCATTAGACATTCACACCCCCACCCTCCACTAGGAAGTGACCCCATTTTCTTCACCTACATAATATCTTTCATCTTCTTGTTCCGGTGAGCACCGTATATGACTATAATGGCTAAACCAAAGATCTTTGCTTCCATGCTCTTCGTTTTGCTTGTGGTTTTAGGTAATGGTAGTCATACGATGGCAGTGAACCAACGGGAAGAAGCGGACCGAATAGCATCACTTCCTGGACAGCCTCATGTGAGTTTCCAACAGTTCTCTGGCTACGTAACTGTTTACAAGGTTGCTGGTAGAGCTCTCTTTTACTGGCTCACTGAGGCTTCTCACAACCCCCTCTCCAAACCCTTGGTTATTTGGCTTAATGGAGGTGAGATCTCTCCCACTTCGTTTTGCTGCTTCCTTGCACGTTCATGTTTCCATACACATAGAAACATTCATAGGACGTCAAAGGTTGGAACTGGAGAGCAAGAAAGGTGTTTTGGTAGATTGCATATGGGAAGAAGCTGAAACTGAGAGGGAAGATCGTAACTTTTTTTAAGTTGTGCTCTTTGTTACTGTTATATTGCTAGTCCCTCGTAGTAGTTATTAACACCCCTGTAGATAGTCTAAAATGTACGATATCTTAATTAGTTTAAGTTTAAATTATATTATTATAACAATACTTTGGCTTAATGTTCCCCTTAACAAGATAAATGCTTACATACATTACTATCTTTTTTGTTGCCGACATGATAAAATCTTTCTTTTTGGTTCTTCAGCTGACTAAAATTATGACCAAGGCTTCTGGACAACTCCATCCAAATGTTCTTGGATTTTATAACATTCTTTCATGCAAAGACCCGTGTTTGAAGTGGGTAATTGGATTTTAGTCCTTTTTTTATTTTATGTGGGGAAAAAAGAGATAAGAACAGCAGATGGAGTGGGTGGCGTCCACATTTACATATGCTGCTAAAATCACTAGTAAACGATTCAATGATCAAAAAAAGTTGAATTTAAAGAAATTATTAAGAGTTAAAAAAGATATGCAGTCAATGCATAAATTAAGTCTCAACTTCCTTAAATTGTGTTTTGTTTTCCTTAATCCCTTCTGGATCACTTTTCTTTGTCTGCATGGAATAATAAGGAAGGTAAATGCCTGAAACAGGCCTCATTATTATTACAGTTTGCTACTTCAGCTACTTTGTCAGGTTGTGTAGGTGCCCCATCAAAATAAGAGCTAAACCTGCAAATTCTAGCTATAATTAGGCTCTGCACATGTCCTTACTTGCTATATTTCATTACTCACTGTTTATTTAATTAAGTAACCTTCCAACTCCTCGTACTACCAACTCAGCATGTTATGGCCTTCTTCGCTTCAACAAAAAATCATGGGCATACGTATAAAGATTTCCTTCGTACTTTTTCCTAAGGTGTAGTTATGTCACTTGGCGTCATTTTTGTTTTTCTAATTGGCTTGCATACTGTAAAACACGCGCCTTTTCTATACAAGAAATAGGCTTTATGATCTTTTGCACTTTTGTAGCCAGTGCATCCATTTCATTACCTGCCCTTCTGTTTTTGTCTCTTTTGAATCTGTATAAATTGCAGGTCCTGGCTGCTCTTCTGTCGCATATGGCGCATCTGAGGAAATAGGACCGTTCAGAATAAACAAGACTGCTTCAGGGCTATACCTGAACAAATTCTCATGGAACACTGAGGCCAACCTCTTGTTCTTGGAAACTCCTGCCGGTGTTGGCTTCTCTTACACCAACAGGTCCTCTGATTTGCTCGATACTGGCGATATTCGCACTGGTAGGACCAAAGCATCCAAAGTTCTATACATAATTGCCATTATAGTCACTTTCTGAAAACATAAATGTGTGCCTGTAGGTAATTGGTAGGCCATAACTCGAAGGCTTATCTAGTTAGGCTAGCACCACTAAAGTCCTAATGATTATGCCACCACGCACCATGGGTAGCTAGGCTTTTCCGTATTGGTTGCAAAGAAGCCGCTGGTCAATTTCATTGGCAGGATTAACGTAGTTTTAATGATAAAATTAGGTCATGAATGGAACTCCTGTCCACATCTACTTGGATGGGGGCATTTCCCTTAGCAATGCATTGATTCACCAAGTTTTTAACTCGGGATTACCTTCTCTAGTATGTTGTGGACATTAGAAAAAAGGGATAAGCCTGTACGATGCCTTTCTTTGTACTTTAAAATTTGGATTGTTTGTTGTTGTATTCCAAATTCCAGTTTGGAAGTTATGAGCAGATGTCTTGACCCTTTTTCAGCTAAGGACTCGTTGGAATTCGTGATTGGGTGGATGGATAGATTTCCCCGATACAAGGACCGAGAGGTATTCATTACAGGAGAGAGTTACGCAGGTCATTATGTTCCTCAGTTGGCTAGAGAAATCATGACGTACAACAAAAAGTCTAAGCAGCCAATCAACCTCAAAGGAATTATGGTAATGCTATGGTTTCATGGACCTTTTAGGTTCTCACATCAAAATGAAAAGGAAAAGGATCATTTGCCTTTCTCTTCTTCTTAATATCTAATTGAACCACAAAAGAAACTTGTGCAGGTTGGTAATGCTGTGACGGACAACTATTATGACAACCTTGGAACGGTGACATACTGGTGGAGCCATGCAATGATCTCTGATAAAACTTATCAGCAGCTCATAAACACGTGCGATTTCCGTCGGCAGAAGGAGTCAGATGAATGTGAATCACTGTACAGCTATGCCATGGACCAAGAATTTGGCAATATCGATCAGTACAACATCTATGCTCCACCTTGTAACCGCTCTGATGGTACCGCTCGCCATACTATTCGATTACCACACCATCCCCATAAGGTTAAGGTACAGTCTATATGTATAATTACTAGTGTTACTGTTATAACTAATAGTTGACTTGCCGGGATTTTATCAGATTTTTAGGCAGATATCTGGTTACGATCCTTGTACTGAAAAGTACGCAGAGATCTATTACAACAGGCCTGATGTACAGAAGGCATTACATGCCAATTCAACGAGGATTCCTTACAAATGGACTGCTTGCAGGTGAGTTTGGTTATATGCCTTTTACAACAGGCTAACGCTTGTGTCACAGATTTAATGAAATATGAGCTCTTGTTAATCCAGTGAAGTTCTAAATCGAAATTGGAACGACACAGAGGTTTCCATCCTTCCACTTTACAGACAAATGATTGCTGGTGGCCTCAGAATTTGGGTTTTCAGGTAAGCAAACTCTTCTCAAGTTCCTTACTTTCCATAGATATTTCAGTAATTGCTATAATGACGGGGAAAGGACAAAAATTCTGTAGTGGTGATGTAGATTCAGTAGTGCCAGTTACAGCCACCAGATACTCCCTTGCACAGCTAAAATTAGCAGCAAAAGTTCCATGGTATCCTTGGTATGTTAAGAAGCAGGTCAGTGACATTAACACCTTTGTTTGTTTGAATTTGTATGGTCAGAAAAGCACCGATAACTGATAGTTGATTAGAGATTGTTTTCCCCATTGGACACCTTTTGAAACAGTCCTCCGGCGACACTGATTTAACCTCTCATTGCGCCTTTGAATAGTCAGTTAAGAAAAACAACATATGAGTAAGGATTCAACGAAGTCACATCTAACAACAGAGTCAGCATTTTCTTGTCTTTTATAGCTTTCTGATCCTAGAATTACGAGACTTTTACCAGCTAATAAACCATTATGTTTAGTTTATTAATATTGCTTTATCTATCCGCATGTATAAATCCAACAAAGAAAACCATGAAGAACATATGTGTTATTTCCTTTTCCCTTTAAGGTTGGAGGCTGGACAGAAGTATATGAGGGGCTAACATTTGCAACAGTGAGAGGGGCTGGTCATGAAGTGCCACTTTTCAAGCCCAGAGCAGCCCTTCAGCTATTCAGATCATTTTTAAAAGGACAGCCACTTCCCAAGTCTTGAGAAACTAGGAAATTGGAATGTCTAAGAAGATTGTCTCTCCAATTTAGTGAATCAAACAAGTTCTCTACGATCTTTTAATACCAGCTGTTATTGTTATAGACATTGCCAATGGAATGTCTCATTCTTACCATTTCTACAAAACTTGTAGGGAAGAAAAGAAGAGAGTTTGGTATGTGTATAATTGAGAAGTCAAATTGGACCATTGCAGAAGCTTTTGTTTATAATATTTGTGCATTAGTTCAGACTTCTGTTACTACTCAATTATTCAAAGGAATTTGATCTATGGGGTCTGATTTAGTGGACATTTATTTTCCTTCAAAGCCGAAAGTTTAGTCAGTTTTTTTTAATTTTTCTTTTGGTTGAAGAGGATTATATTAAGTAATCAAATCTTGATTGCAGATCAGTTCGAAGTAAGAAACTTCATAGGCATCAGTACAGAGCTTTCATATAAGAATGAAAGGAGAGGGAAGTATACAGTCAAGAGGCATTTCGAACTCAAGCCTATATTGATCGTAGCGTCAACGATTTTATTCCTTTGTTTCCATCCGTGTTGAATCACAACAGCATCAAGTTTAGAAAGTAGCGGACGACAGTCAAGAATTAAAATTTTCTGTGGGTGGCCGTGATCATGAGCATTCTTGATGAGCACCACCGCAGCTGTGGAATCCATCTCTAGCACTAAAAGTGAAAAGAGCCATGTCGTTTAGTCAGAATAAGATCTTCGTGCAGTCCCCGCAACTCTGCTCTTAAGCTAGAACCATAACTCCAGAAGCTTGAATACCCCCTTTGCCAACTTCTCATGAGTCCCAAACCACAGCTAAATGGTTAGAATTTCCCTTGGCGCAACCATCGGAGTTTAGTTTGTACCGAACTAATAAAGGAGGCGTCCATCTCACGTACTTCACGGCTGAATTGCGAGAGGTTTTGGTCTTCAGGGAGAAGACAGCTTCGAAGTCAACATCCAGTGAAAGAACTTCATTGAGAAAGACAACGACTGGGTTGCGTGTATGCTTAAATTAATGCTTGTCCTTGGTGGTCCAAGTAGTCCAAAACCTAGCAGGAAATTTAAACCTCCATCTTTGTTGCGAAAGGTCATCACGATAAGAGGACAGTTGAAGAACTGAAACTGCTGGAATGGCAGGACAAGGCTCTGCCGTGAGGATTTTGAAAATGGGCAATCTTGAAATATGTGAAGTTCATCTTCTATATGGTTGAAACACCTTTTCCATATATTGCTCTTGTCCAAGCCAATATTGGTGCACCTGACCTGCTGAGAGTGAACTCTTTATTGTAAGATTAGTCAAAGGAGGGTTCTCACCTTCTGGAGACATTAAAGATGTCATATCCAAAGCTGGTTGTCTTGATCATCGAAGGTAAGACTCATCATTACTTTATATGCCATTTGTACCGTTAAAATTCCAGAATCATACCAGACTAGATTACTTTGTCGTTAACTCACTAGCTAATGATTTTAGAATTATCAATGAAGAGAAGTCCCAATGTATTTATCATCCCATAAGCTTGTTGGTGCCATCTCCAATTCTTGTAACAAGACTTTTGAGAACTTGTACACCACTGCAAATCAACCCCCAAACATATGCGCAACTGGAAGTAGGAGAAGAGTCTAAAGGGGCCTTATCTTGTAAATTTTTGTCCGACGAGGCATTATGATTAGAGATAAATTGTCATCCAATCTTAGCAAGAAAAGCTTAAACAAGATTATGCAATCATCCCCTCCATAATGTGTGGGTAGGCAGTCACAATATGTCCCTATTAATGAGAATGAGATGGTGACGTTGACCAATTGAAACGAAAGATATTATTCACTTTTATTAGGTGTATCTCTCTAGGGAAAAGGGTGGTTTGAATTGTGCAGCTGGGAATTGGCATGAGATAGATTCCAGCAAGACTCAAGACAGTTTGACTTCCAAGCACGGTCAGTGACAGCATTGTAAGTGGCCTTAGTTTTCCGCCCATGAAGTAATTTCTCAAACATAGAGGTGAAGTCCTGCTGAAGAAAAACATCTTAGACTTTTGAAACACCTGAAGCAGCATATAAGCCCTCAAGAGTTTCTTCAATGATGGCAACCCGATGGAAATTTGCCTCTCCAAAAGCGGTCTCATGTGGTTAACTCCAAAACTTAGGAAAGTTAGTTTTGATTAATAATCTGGTGGAAGCGACGACTGACTATGTAATTTATAAGAGGATTTAGCCACGTATCCCAATTGTTTTGAAAGAAGCCCGCTTGAATGTCATAATCTCAACTCAAAAATTTTCAGGGCGCTATGCTTCTCATCTGGTTATTTCTGCAACCTCAGGCCCCTTCTTTTGGTTCATAGGAAGTATGATTACGACCTCATATCATATATCGTTGTCGCCAATGGTGTGGGATACAAACTTTTCGGCCAGCAATTTGGATTGGAATCAATGAAGTGGAGACAGAGAGAGACAGATTGAGAGAGCCCACTTGGAAACTCCATCCCTAAATATTCTAATTCTAAGAGAGAATGGCGGACAACAAACGCAAGTCAACGAGGAAAATGTCATGCCTCGGAACTGTAAACCACAGAATATAAATGGACATCAGAAGGACAAAAAACACAAAAAGTGAGATAGCTGACAATAAAAAAGAATAAACTTTTCTTCTCTCAGACTAACTAAAAAGGTAAGGGGGAGAGAGAGATCTGCAAACTAATTAAAAACTAAACCAAAGCATTCCAATTGTGGTTTGGTTCTTTGTACTGCCCCTACACTTCACCTAAACAATTTGCAAGTTCTTAATTTTCTTGCTTTGCTTTGCTGTTACTGGAGTTTACATCTTAATTGGTGCTCTTTCTGAGGTTTGATTCAAACTTTTTTTTTTCTAGTTTTCTTTCCGTCTTTGCTTGTAGTGTGTCTTTCATGTTAGTGTTACGATCATAAGCCTCCGGTTGTCGATGGATGTTTTCCAACTGGGCTCTTGCACCTTTGCTTCGTTTTCTGATCCTATATCGTATTGAAGTTCGTTTTGTTCGTTGACATCAATTTCTAGATATCTAAATTATGGGTCTATGGCATTCATTTTGATTTTTTTAATGAAGGATCTTGTGTTGCACTGCTCGAATTTTGGGAGCTGATTGAGCATGCTGGTGAGGATTTCTTCAGAGAAGCAAACTTTGGATTTGGAGTTGTGTGGTTGGTAATTAACAGTTGCCAGTATCTCATTTATTATGAGGAACTTTGAGCCTGTAACTCCAGAAGTAGAAGTAGAAGTAGAAACGGAAGAAAACTTGGTCGCTGCGGCAAAGCTAATCTTGAGGGCAATAGGGTCGAGAAAGAACCTTACAAATGACGAAAAGAAGGTTTTCTCTGATTTAGGTTCTCAATTATCTTCCATGGCTTTAATCTGTCAGGAGGGGTTTGACAAAATAAGTGACTTTGAAGGACCACTAAATGATATTCAGACAAAGGTTTTAAATTGGGAGGCCGATCAATCAATAATATGGGAACGTGGTCCTGATGAAGCTACAAAGTATCTAAATGCTGTTGATGAAGCCAGAACATTGACTGAAAAATTGGAAGCTTTGTCCCTGAGCAATGAGGATGGGGTAAAGGAGATGTTACTAAGAGCTCATAATGTTCTTCAGATGGTGATGGCAAGGCTTGAAGAAGAGTTCAAGAACATTCTCGTTCAAAACAGTCAGCCTTATGACCCAGATCTTCTATCTTTCGGGTCAAGTGAAGAGGAATTTGCAGATGTGGGGTCAGTTGTCTTTGTTGGGGATGAATCATTGGATAAATCACTTCACAGAGATAGTCTCAACAGAACCTCAGAAGAATTCATCATTGATCTGGTTCATCGAGATAAGATTCATGACCTCAGATGTATTGCAAATATTATGTTCAAATCCAGCTATGGTTGTGAATGTTTGCAAGCATATATAAACGTTCGAAGGGATGTGTTGGATGAATGCTTATTTGTTCTTGAGATGGAGAAAATGAGCATTGGGGATGTTCTAAAATTGGAGTGGGGCAACCTAAGTTCCAAGATGAAGAGATGGGCGCGAGCAATGAAAACTTTTGTGCGCATCTATCTTATGGGTGAGAAATGGCTTAGTGAACAAGTTTTTGGTGATCTTGGAGTAAATTTGATGTGCTTTTCTGAAGCTTCAAAGCCTTCAATGTTTCAGCTTTTGAATTTTGGGGAAGCCATATCTATTGGGCCACACAAAACAGAGAAGTTGTATCCCATTCTTGAAATGTATGAAGTCCTAGAAGATTTGCTTCCTGATATAGATTCTTTATACTCGGATGAGGGTGGTTCTTCTGTAAGAACCGAGTTCCATGAAGTTTTAAGGAGATTGGGTGATGCAGTGAGGGCAGCATTCCTTGAATTTGAGAATGCTGTTGCAACATGTACGTCAACAACGCATCTTGCAACAGGCGGAATTCATCCTTTAACAAAATATGTTATGAACTACATCAGAACCCTTACTGACTACCATGAGACACTTAATCTGCTTCTGGAAGACCACAGTAGAGAGGATGCTGTTGAAGCTTGCCCTGATAAGAGTCCAGCTCTGGGAGAAGAGAGCACAAGCGAAGATGCATGCGCTATTACCCCAATGGCTTGTCACTTCCTATCAATTGTTTCAATTCTAGAACGAAACATCGAGGATAAGGCTAAGTTGTACAAAAATCCTTCTTTGCGACAGGTATTCCTAATCAATAACATTCACTACATGGCCCAAAAGGTTAAGAATTCAGAACTTAGGCTTATCTTTGGAGATGATTGGATTCGCAAGCGCAACTGGAAAGTCCAACAGCATGCCTGGAATTACGAGAGAGTTACTTGGAGTTCAGTCCTTGGTTTGTTGAAGGATGAGGGGATTTCCAGCTCTAATTCTGTCTGGAAAACTCTTCTAAAGGAGAAGCTCCGAAGCTTTTATTTTGCATTTGAGGAGGTTTACAAGAACCAGAAAGGATGGTCCATCCCTGATGATCAACTACGAAAAGACCTGAGAATTTCAATATCTAACAAGGTGATTCTTGCTTATCGAACATTTGTCGGAAGGCTTAGTTATCACGTAAGTGATAACCACATTAAGTACAGCGCTGATGATTTAGAGTCATATTTGGAGGATATGTTCGAGGGACTGCCAAAACAATTGCAGTATCCCCACAGGAGATAACATTGTAAAACAGAGGAACAGGAACCTTGTAAATTTTACCAAGAGGTGATATTCTCTTCTAATCTTCCTAGGCTATGTTGACTTCTGCAAGATTCATAAACAACACAGATAAGCTGCAACATATAGATATGCTTGTGCAGATTTTTCTAACTAAAAACTCTATGGTTTCTGTCCAATTTTCACTTAGCTCAACGTCTTACTTCTTCATGTGTCATCATCGGAAATTTTTATGTCTAAATGAGTTGTATATGAAAGTAGCAAACCAATTCAACTGCACAACTTAAGAAATTGGCTTACGAGTCTTTCTAGCATATAACTACCGTCTCAAAAATAACTAAGTTTTTTAATTTTAATTAAGTTTATTACTTTCAATAAACTTAATAAAAGTTTATAGTCAGTCAAAGTCAAAGTCAATTTTATTACTTATGGTCAAGTCAAAGTCAAATTAGAATAGATTATTATTGATATCCGGAGCGAAAGAGCAGATTTATTGAATCTGAGGCCAAAAATATGACCAGAGGGGCGACATTTGAGCATTCAAATCATTTCCAATGAGATGATCCTTTTGAAGAAATTAAAATTAGAATCTATTCTCTTATCTCTTTCGTTGACTGCGGTGGCCAATAGCAGCTCTTGTGAAGGTCTGGCATAGTACGACTCATGATATGAATGTATTGTTTCTTAATCCTAGAGGCATTGAATTTTATCAAAAAGTCGTGTTCGTTCAAATTCCTCCGCTCATATGGCTTTTTTGCAGGGAAATGTACGTTTAGACCTAGAGCTGAGGGACTCATGAAGTTAATTAAAAATATTGATAGTTCTATACAAGAAACATGATGCTACCTATAACAATTAATTTAATGCTATTGAGAAATTTTTCAATAAAAGAAATATTTGATAGGTAAAATAAAAAATAAATTAATGAAATATAAATGCATATTAAAGAAAATACATCATCTCAAATAAATTAATGAAATATAAATGCATATTAAAGAAAATACATCATCTACTCTTTTGTACATTAAATCTTCAACAATTTTTTCATATCTTGAAATAATTGCATATTGTTTAAAACATCTTTCTCAATGCAAGAATTAAACAATGATTTCACGATCTTCCGTTCAACGTTTGACATTTTCTGTATCTAAGAAGGTAGTTGCTGTATATCTAACTTTTACTTGGAAGTTACATGATTTCCTTGCGAGTGAAAATACCTTTGAGGTATCATCCCTTCTCTTGCTGTCCTTGGTTAAAACTCATACAATAGCATCTATGGAATATCAGGAACATGGGATCCTCGTAAAACTTGGGCGGGGAAAGGTATCAAACTTTTATGGCCCCTGTAATTAATGAGAGCTGACAATAAGTTGAAAATCATGCTCAAATTTAGTTATATTCTGAAGTCGTTCAACAATCTGTTTAAACAATATGCCATTCATTTTCCAGGACTCTAGGAGACATATATAGCAGAAGTTTCACAATTTATTTCAATGCTTTCCTGGAATCTGCACCCAAGAAGTGTTCAATTTACACCTACTCTCATATCAACTAAATACAATAGGACAATTACTTTAACCTATGTACATCAAGCGTTGAGACCAGCCAGATCCCCTCAGCAGCAAAACCGATCCATATAGCCTGCATGCATAACAGGAGCCACAAAGCCTTTCAATTTGTTTCTCCACAATCAGAAAAGGTCACTACTGATTGCTCCCAACAGCACTCTGGTTTAAGCCTCACTGCATTATATAGCCCAAAATGGTTTACGAACTGTCAGAGTACTGAAGTTGCCATGAAGTGATTCTTCACTGGTTCCTTCAGGATCATCATCATCCTCCCCATACTCCATCAGTTTGATCAAAGTATCTGCAAAAGTTGAACAGTTTTAAGATGAAAGTATGGGTTCAACAACGCAAGAACACAATGTTTCCAGATAAGGAATCATAAAGATTCCGAAGTGCAAGGGCAAAAGAATCCTCGTTGAATATAGTCTTTACTATTTCACAAAAAAGATTTGATTGCAAAGTTAAAAAGCTAGAAGGATATCATCTATCCCGGTTTTAAATTCCATGAAAGACTAGCTCATACCAGGTAATTAACTTGAACAAAGTCAAATGGGTAAAGAGTTGCAGCATACCAGGTACAGTTTCAGATTTCACTTTACTTGTATAATTGTGATTGTCCTGTGGCTTAGAACTGAATTTTGGTACAGGTGGCAGTGTAGGCATGGTTCGTGGAACAGGAAGCGGAGCCATGGCTCGAGGAGGTGGGGGTGGCATATCACTGGATGAAGTTTGAATCAACTTCCTCGCGGCGGGCACAAGAGAGGCACTTTTCAACCCCAAATCCCTTGAAGATTGTTCAATAGATTTTGTAAACTCTGGTCCCTGCAATGAGTTAGAAGGAAACAAATACAAACCTAATATCTCAGTATCAATTAGATGACATTGACATGAACTGTAACCAGCTCAAAGAGATCAGAAAGGTAGCATGTTGTACTGGTAGCTTAAAAACCCTATTTAATTGGAATAGCATGTAACAGCTGAAATCTTAAACATGTAATAAATAATTTATGTTCATGTAACAAAATTTCATATTATAATGAAGTCAGTATTTAGCTCGTGGAGTGATATGGGTATCTAAGAAGATGGTCTTTGTGATAGAGAAAAAGGCAATGCATTCAAGTTTTTTAAACACAAATCTGTCCTAGGTAAAATAGCTCAATAAGAAAATTCAAACATTAAGTAAGGCAGGCAAAACTCCAGGTGGGGAAACTGCGTCCATCCAGCACCATCACAAAAGATCTGATTCAGATTTTTTTTTAATTTTCCCACTTTAAACTATTTAGATAATCAGGAAATTAGCTTCTTTCGGTTAAGAATATAATAGCTCAAAACTTTTGCGAAGGGCAGATCAGCCACCCAATATTCAACCCAATAATATTTTCTATCAGAACTGGCTTTTAGAATTTCAACTCTAAGAAACCCAAGTAGAACTTCATGACAACATAATATCAAAATATGAACTCCTGAAAGGCACAGACAACTTTTTCCACTTATATGATAACCGAAGAAATATTTTATTCGGCTTTGATCATGATTTGAATTAGCATATCTCGATTGCTGAGTGCCTCCATGATTGCAAACCCTGTTAAACATACAAACCAATAGCCCCAAAGAGAGGTCTGGTATCAGCCTGTTAGGTGCTTAGAAGGTCAGAGAAAATACCTGGAATATTAAGCACTGAAAGTCAGATTGAAATATAATTTTTACTGCAAGGAAATTAAAATACACAGTTATAGATCATATCGTAGTGACAATGATGATGAGATAATGAAAGTAACACAATTAAGGTTTTGCAAACCAAAGGATTAATTATAGCAGATTTCATTTAACCAGAAATACTTGCTGACAGTCTATAAAAGATCCAGTTTCGAAACTACTCTAAATTATAAACCAATGAAAACAACCATATTCCATGCTTTACCCACAAAGTAAAATAGGAGAACTTGCTTCACACTGCAAACCAAGATGATGCTTAAAAGTAATGCAAACAAATTCACGAAGAAAATTAGTTTTTCTCAACACTGCTTGCTCAAACTGTCATTTCGTAAATGAAAAATCCTGAACACGACTAAGATTTTACAAACCAGAGAATTTATTACAGCATATTTTATTTGACCAGAAATACTCACCGAGAGTCAACAAAAGATCCAGTTTCTAAACTACTCTAAATGATAAAATCAATAAAAGCACCCATATTCCATGCCTTATCCACTAAGTAAAATATGAAAATTTGCTGCTAACTAAAGATAATGCAAACGAATTCACGAAGAAATTTAGTTCTTCTCACCACCGTTGCCCAACATGTCATTTGGTAAGTTAAACAAAAAATCCTGAATCAGAGAATCAAGTTTGAAAGTTGCAGTTGGCATCACAGGGCACCATGGATTAAAAGTCTTAAATCAGTTCCACATTTTTCTATCTCTCTTTCCAAAATAAGAAGTTACAACTTAATGCAATTATAGTAGGAAGTAAGAGTTAAAACATATCTGCTGACTTACGTTTAGGACCATAAAATGTTGCACTGGCAGGAAAGAACTCAAGGATAAGTCTATTTAAGCAACACATGATCATTGAATTCATGAAACTGGCTTTGACAGACCCAGAAAGAAAAAGGACTTCTTCAAATGCAATTAAATGAAATTGGGAAAAATAAATATTCCAGGACTAATGTTATTTACATGACCAACAGAAATGCTCCTCTATCGTGATAGATAATTTGGTGTCCAATCACAAAAAAGCATAACTGGCTTAGCAATGGTAAGATGAGATCACTGACAAAACCACCAAACCTGTCTATGTGACCATTCCCTAGATTAACATACAAAAATCCTGAACAATGAGATGTATAAAATACCAAGAAACAGATTGCTATTCATGCATCAGGCGAAATCCCTTCCCCATTACATTATAAAGCAGAAGTAACCCAAAAGAAAGGGAAATTCAAAGACTATGTGCACTAACTGATGCCAAAGAGCTTAAAGTTTGTAGAAGAAATAAAAAGAGGGCACAAAAAGCAAGCCTGAATTTGGTGGGATGAAGAGTGGGAGTTGAGGTGACAGCAAAGACAACAAAAGTTCAAACTTAGTTTATGCTAAATTATCTTATTATATAAGAAGCAGTAGTATGTTAGATATATTAATCCTAGGAGTGATTCCTACTTCCTTACCCTCTATTACTCCTCACTGAAATTCTAACAATTCTAGCCTAAATTTCCAACAACTAAAACCCAAATATTGTATCGATATCAAACCTTAAAAATTCCAGCTATCCCTAACTTGACATCCCAACATCCTAAGCTGAAATCCCAAACTAAAACTCAAATTCCAGCAACTAGATTTCATAAAATTTGTGTCTTGGCCTCTAGTTTGATATATCTTCTACTCGCCCTACACTGCTAACATTCTTGTTAGTTTCCCTCTCATGAAGTTAATAACTCACAGTCCAGACAGAGTTCATCCATCTACTCGATAAACAACTATTGTAAGAAGTTCCAACCTAAGACCAATAAAATAGTTGGAAAGGCTCTAACCCCGTATACATTCAACACAATAGATGTAAAAAATGATATAGTAGTTGATTATTAGCTAGTCACCAAATTTTAGGCATTATCAAGCACTTTGAAATCAAAACATATGCTTCAGGGAACTACTTCCTAAGTCTAATGCTAAATACCATGTTACCTTCTCCTTCGGTTTTCGTACTTAGAAGTTATACTCAAAACTATTATCTTAAGCCAAAGATATTATCTTTGGATAAAAAGTAAGCATACCTGATGATGTCGTGCAGGCTCTTTCAAGTTGGCCGGTAACTCCTGAAACTTCCGTTTCTGATTTGGTCTTTTGTCATTCTCAGAAATGGTGCTCAAACTTGGCTTTGATTCTGGACTTGGTACAGAGATTGTGGGTGCAATGGTAGAATTGATGGGAGAAGGTGACTGTCTAAGGACCAGGGCAACTTGTTGCAAAGGCGTAGCCTGAGGATATATTCCACCATATCCACCATAGCTTGTTCCTCCAGTTACTAAAGGCTGCTGATAACTGCCTGGGTTTGATTGGGGATGTCCACAGGTTACAATCCCCTTAGACACTGATGCTGTACCTTGGGGAATGAAAGTAGCCACAGCAGGGAACGAAGAAGCTGGAATAGATGGTTTAAAGTTCATTCTTGACGGTGCTAAACCTACAGTTGAATCTGTATTTAACTTGATTTCATCTCCAGAAGTATGAACTCCGGGAAGTAACTGTTGAGGAGGTGGAACAGCATTGTAGACCTTGCTTGATGAAACCCTATGGTCAAGACATCAAGGAAACAATAAGTAATCGAAATGTGGAGAGCTGAAGCAATTACAATCAAACAGTTGCTGATGAAAACTTAATTAGTCTAGGAAAGTACCAACTAACAGGATAATGTACACCAATTAAAAACCAGTTGACCACAACTCTGTGTAATAGGATGCACATTAAATCCAGTAAAGTCCAAAAAACCAATTGACTATTCTAACCCGCAGTTAATTGTTAATTAAGAGCAGAATTTGCAATTTAGCTGAAAAGGACATATAGAAAGCATAGTCAACACTATAGGAAAATTTGAACAAACTTCAGATCCTGATAACCTGGAGGCTCCGCATTCTAAACTAATAGTATCCAGCAGATTTTCAGCCAAAATCTTTGCATCTTCAAGACTTTTTATATTACTGGCAGATAAGAACAAATGTAGTGGTTGCTCTCCTTCTGCACCAAAACAGAGAAACATGTGATACTACACACTGGAAACATAGCCTGAAAAAGAACTCAAGTATTTGAAAATTTTCTACTCAATATGGCCAATCAGTACCTATGTCATTCTGCTTCTCAATGTTTCCAGAACCACGGCCTCTTAGTACAACAGTCGCCCCTGTTTCATTCATAATATGATTTATATACTGGTCCTGCATGTACAAAACCGAACCACCACCAACACAAAAACATTCTCTCCCAATGGTGTGGAGATGTGAGAGAAGCTTTAAGCATTAGAATCTCTTATCTTCATAATCCATAATAAAATAAGAAAACATGGTTACAGCACAAAGGCTCAGATCAGAATAATAAGAAAAATGTTTAGAAGAACTAAATTACGGAATCCCATTACATACAAGATTAAGATTAAATAAATGAAAAAAAGATTAAAATATAAAACCATCATATGCAACACGGAAAATGGGAAAACCCATGTCTGACAAGGGATCCAAATGGTAGAATGATTAGAATTGGAGGTAAAACTTACATTTGGTCCACGAACTCGAGCAGCCAGGTTTAACATTGGGTCCGGATCAAAGCCTAAAAACACACTTGCGCTCAGTGCCTGACAAACTTGGCATGGTTAGATAGCTTAAAACAGCTTTTCAACTAAAAACTCACAAGCAGGCATGCATGACATGTATACCTTCACACCATTTCCATGAGAGGTTTGGACAGTGGATGAAGGAGGTTGTAAGTTGCCCTGTTTCAGCATTTCTTCAACCATCAAAGCAGCATGATCAACAGCTAATATCCTCTCTGCTGTATCTTTTAACTGCACAAGTAAAACCATTAAATTTAATCACATCAGTTTATCCCAATCTCTGACTTATTTTCATATTTCAGTTCCAGTGGGAATTGGATGTCAAAGAACTAGGAGAGAGACTTGCATATGTAAGGCATAACACAAGCATTTACAAGTAACAGTGTAAACATCTTACAACTCGACAATTTTGAGATCTATTTGGAACCCAAGAAGTGTACTTACATGTGATGCCGAAGATATGTGGAGATATAATGGCTTCTCACCGTCAGGTGGTGCATTTGGTGGACGATATTTGCCCCTGACAAGGAAAATAACAACATTTGAACAAAGCACGGAAAGAAGGCATATTGCAAACTAACATTCAAGGACTACGAACCTAGTAATAACCACAGCACCAGTGCACTTCTGAATCTGCACGACAAGTAAAAGATCCTCACAATTTCAAATGTTATTGGAACAGATTTAAAAGTCCTTTTCCAACAAAGGACAAATATTTATCTGGTAATTTCAGAAAACCCATTGAAGTAAGTCTCACCTCTTCCTGTGTCTGGCGTTTTGTGAGCTTGTAGCGAACAGAAGGCTCTGCGTCGTTTATAACAATTTCTCGAGCAATTATTAACTCATCCTGAATTTTAGGCTGGAATGAAAAGAGTAAATTTTAAAGAAGTAAAGACAGAAAACAGTCTTAACCATAATAGGAATTCAAACTGTTAAATGATTGATCGATAAAACAGAAACTAGGGATATTTGCAATGAGAATCATAATTTGTTAACTAAAAATTATTGATCAGTGTTTTAACACCCATAGAGTAGTAATGAGAACAACACGAGACGTAACCGGTTTAAAGTAAAAGATATCTTGATGATTGACCAAAGCAACCAAGTTGATGATATGAAGGTACAATCATACCATAAGGAATTATTGAAGAAAAAAAGGAAATAGCTTAAAAAAGGGCATCTCACCTGATTTAGTTTAGGTACTGCTGTACCAGTGTTTTGGGGGATGGAAGGAACCTGAATTGCTGGCGGAATGACTGCAGAATTGGTCACAATAGGATTTGTCAAAAGAGTGCCAGAAACTTGAGCAACCCCAGGAAGCGTCATCCCAGTAAGAGGTAACACATTTCCCAATGGGACAACGCCAGATATTGCAACACCAGCTGAAATCAGCGATTCAGCAGGCTGATCCCACTTACGTTTTTTCCTGCACCAAATGTTAAAAATTACTAGAAGGTACACATCCACAATAGTTTGAATCCAACAATCTCAAACATTATAGCTTCATGATTGTTTAATTATGGAGTATCATAATAAGACAAAACATACTTTTAACCGGAAAAATATAATTCTATAGTTCAAAAACCCCATATCCTTCCACCTAGCAGTCCCAAAAATTATAAAATGCCTATTCATTTAACTCATTTAACAATTTCTCCCCTTCCTTCAACTAATTCTTATTGGAAAAGCAAACTTGATTACCGGTTTGACACAGAATTTTAAAACTTCTGAACCCGATCAAATAGTTCCGAATTCTAATGATCAATTAACTTGAAACAACCAACAATACACAAACCTAACAAAAAAACTAAAGATTCGAAGGAACACTAAACAATGCAATCAAATAGATACAAACCGGAGCAATCCAGGCTAGTTAAAAAAAAACCCTAAAATATAAGAGTCAATAAAGGACAATTAAGTCCCTTTATTAGTTCGACTGTTTCCATCTATTTTTAGGTTGCATTTTGTTACCTTTGTCTCGATTGTGAAGCTTCGGTGGTTGCGGCGATTTCGCCGGAGGGAACTTTAACGTCGCCGTCATCCGTCATGTTCGTTTGACGATTTTACACTGAAGATTACGAAAAATTAGGTCAACTTTTCTTCCTCCTGTTTCACGTATCGGCTATAGCGGTGGTACTGGTGATGACGACAGCGATGATAACGGTGTCGTTCGACGATGGTCGAAATGGCGACGGAGCACAAGGAGGTAGAGTCAATTTAAGAATTATTTTGGATTGGCTTGAAGCCGACAGGAATATGGCACGTCACGTCTATGAAAGGCCAGTTCTTATCGAATTCGAGCCCGGTTTAGCTTTATCCAAATTAGTGAATTATTAACGGAAGTATTTGATTAAAAATTTAAAAAAATTTAGACACTCAATTAAAAAATTGGACACTTTAAATTAGTTATCTTTTTTTTTAAAGAGTAAGGTATATACTTCATAAAAAATAAAATTATAATACTTCATTAACTTATTCCCAACGTTACTATTTGCAAACAAGGTATATAATTTATAAATAAAATTAATTGGAGTACTTCAATAACAAATTCATATCAATACCTTATGTAAAAGGGCAAGATATGTACAGCGTGTTAAAAGTAACTTCCAACGGTTATCGTCCTCCTATAAAAGGAGGAAATGATTATTACATTAATAACAATTCAAGAGAAAAACTCTTTTTATTCTTAAACTCTCTTCATTTTTCTTCACGTGAATCACACCATTAAAGATTAGAGTTTGAGGCGTGGATTAATCGATAACTCTAGTAGCCAACCGTAAAACGAAAACTAATAATCAGTAAATCGATCTAGTACTTCCGCATTAAGGTTAGTCCTTAATTATAAATCTACATTGATATTAGAGCCAAGTTTTATGTTTACCGTTGATTTGCAAAATTTGTTGTGTTCATACGTTATCTTGATTTTCTGTTGATGACATTGTTTTTACGAAACCGCAAATTTTCATTTCCTGTTGTTTACGCATATAAGCATTAAGGAAGAAGAGTGCGTATATAACAGAGACCTATGTTAAAAGTTCATAGATATCCATCGAGAAAAACGGCAAACAAATATTTGGTTTTGGACAAATACTGTTCATAAAAGTTCTGCACAGTAAATGCATAAATGCATTTAACAGAAGTTGGTTTATTACGTGAAAGAAAGTGACGGTATGCATGAAAAAGAAGAGTAGGTCTTGATTTTTCGTTTTTTTTTGTGCGTGAAGATGTTGTGTTATTCTAAGAAAAAGAGAAAGTTGTTCATTAAATATGCATAACACGGAAACTGAAAAACTTTGTTTCTTTCTTCTTTAAAGCATTCTCTCACAGAAACCGAAAAACGTTGTTTCTTTCTTCTTTAAAGCATTCTCTCATTTTCGTCATGTTTCTTTGCTTAAAGAAAGAGACCAATGGTTAAAACAACTAAAGGCTTTATGCATGAAGATTTCTTGATTTTCGTGTTTGTATGGTGATGAGAGTGTCCATTAAATGCATGAGTGTCCATTAAAGGCTTTATGTATGGTGATTTTCGTGTTTGTTTTTTGCATTTCGATATTTGTGCCAAGAAATTCTCCACTCAAAGACTCACTGAATGCATGTGTAAGAGCTGTATAAATATTTAATACGTTAAATGATTTCAAAGGCATATCCACGCAGATGTTGGAAATAGAACAAGCAAACGTTATTTTTGCATAAAACTGAAACATGCTTGAGTTTATCATAAGCACGCGTGAGTTTATATTGATAAATGGCTTGAATGTGTTTTATTTGAAATATTTCATAAATATGATTTATAGGTAATTTTGTATTATATTTCAAATAATATTATATAAATGAGTTTTATATAATTTTGTATGTAAATTAGTTTTACGGATAAGTTTTTTTTGACATTTTTTTGTTATATGTCAAATTAAAATTGTTTAATTAAAGTATAGAAATTCCTAATTCATTTTTGTATGAGTTATATAAATATGTTTTATGGAAAAGTAAAATAAAAATAATTAATCTGTTTTTCATAAGAATCGGTTATGTTAAGTGGTTTAACATATAAAACATATATGAATATATACATTTTTTTGTTGAATATGTTTCATGTGAATAATTAATTTAAAAAATTTCTTATTTATGTCATAAATGATGATTATGAACTTAGTGAAATTTTCGATTTTATGATATGAATGATGATATTTTTTATAATTTAATTATTCAAATATGTGCCTCATATCATGTTTATATATACTTGTAGATATGGCAACTAAAATCATGATCGGTGATTTGTCCACCACTGAAAAATTGGATGGATCCAATTATGATATGTGGCAAAGGAAGATTCAGTATCTTCTAAATGAACGAGAATTGCTCGAACATTTGACCATAAT
>JANVCQ010000008.1:13323798-13353740 GCA_025531925.1 Erythroxylum plowmanianum | reverse complement strand
CAGGGACTTGGAGGTTCGTCTGATTTCGCTGTCGCGCCCGCGATCATGTCACCTCGCGCCCGCGAGCTTTGGGCTGGAGAGAAAAGGACATTGGTTTCGAACCCAAGAAATTTGATTGTTTGGAAGTGAGTGGTCGGGTAATGAGTTTAGTTTAGAACTTTAAGCATATCCCGAGCTGTAGACCTCCGAATTAGGTGATTCTTAGTTCTACATAAACTAGAGATCGAGGGCCACCACTTTAAAAAAGTAAATTTTAGTTTTGTGATCTTTGTTTTGTGGGCTTGCCTTTGGGCTTGAGATGTTAGATAATGAGGGTTTAAGAGATTAGGCTTTCCGCTTCTATTTTTGTTCTTCGATTCCGAATCGATCGTTGGGCTTCGAAAACGGGGCCCAGCACGCAACCTTACCCCTATTTAGTAGAGAGGTGGTTTTTGATAAACATATACGAAAAAAGGATTTTTTAAAATGGTTAGAAGAAAACAATAGCCAAATACATAAACAAATAATTGTATAAATAAAAAATAAAATATAATATAATATAAAAGTAAGTAAATAAATAAACATACTAGAAAGAAAACTAATAAGTAAATAAAAATAAGCAATTGAAAAAGAAAATATGAAATAAATAATTAATTAATTAAATGAGCAAGTGTTATAAACATAAATATTTAGGCTAAGTAAAAGACATAAGAACTAAAGGAAAATGTTCAAAAGGCCTATGAAAAGAGAAGGATCTCTCTATATAAGGTTCTCAACTTATATAATAGTTCGCCAGAGTTTCTTATTAAGGGTCAAGTCCTCGACAAGTTCTAGTAGGGTTATATTGTTCCTAATCACCTTCCTTCCAATTTTTTTTGGGTCTTCCTCTTCTTTTTTTACAATCCCTACATATATTCTTCTTGCATCTTCTTACTGGCCCATCATGATGTCTCTTTTTAATATGTTTGAACCACTTAAGCTTTGTCTCCCTATATCAATGTTAGCTACCCTCAATTAGTCTCTCACCACTACATTCCTGACCTTATCTCTTCTTGTAAGGTTGCACATCCAATAAAGTATCCTCATCTCTACCATCTTTAACTTAGACTATGCATCTATTTGATGGGACAACACTTTATCCCATAAACATGGCTGAAATAATTGCTAAATGGTTGAAGTTACCTTTTAGTTTGATTGGCATCTTCTTTTTTTATATAAAACTATGGAGGTGCCCCTCTATTTAGTCATCCTAATTTGATACATTGAACTATGCCATCATATAACTCTCCACTACTTTAGATGATGGATTCAAGGCACTTAAAACAACCTTTCTGTGGTATAACTTATGTATCAGTCTTGATCTCCACATTGGATGTAAGCCTATAACCCAAAAAGTTATATTCTAAGTACTTAGTCTTAATCTTACTCAATTTAAAACCCTTTAACTCTAACATACCTCTCCAAAGTTCTAGTTTGACATTAACACCTTTTGTTTCA
This sequence comes from Erythroxylum plowmanianum, assembly GCA_025531925.1. Classification (NCBI taxonomy): domain Eukaryota; kingdom Viridiplantae; phylum Streptophyta; class Magnoliopsida; order Malpighiales; family Erythroxylaceae; genus Erythroxylum; species Erythroxylum plowmanianum. The sequence continues at coordinate 13,352,264 of JANVCQ010000008.1, read as the reverse complement.
TCCACTAAACAATGTAATTAGTAAATATTATCTAATAGGTGCTTAATTGATTATAAAATTATTCCATAATATTTAGTGATTATTGACATGAAATTGCTTAAGATATTCACTTTGACTCATATGTGATTTTAGGCACAATTTGAAAGCAAAGAATTTAAAGTGAGTTGAAACTACTATATTTGGGCCATTTTTTGAAGATTAATTTTCACTTGTTTTCTTGGACAAATAAGAAGAAATTAAAAGACAAGAAAAAAATGAAAACACGAAGAAAAGACGAATGAAAATTAATGGAGAAAGAAGAACACCAATATGACAGTGTATATGTAAAAGCTAGCTAGATGATGGATATCAGCACGTGCATGTGTTTGCATGCAAGGGACGTGAAACATGAAGAGAAGCATAAATGACATGTAGTGGAGCATGAAACGCAGCAAAAAAGAAGTAGAAAGCAGCGCAGATGCACAACTAAGGACCAATTGAAACGACAACGTAGGAAAAAGAAAGTAGTTATGTAAGTAGACAACATATGCATTCAATGTAGAGATATGCATTTAACGCATTTAGCACAACCTATGCATTTTAATTAAAAATGCATAGTATCAGCGTAAGTTTTAAACACAAAAGGACAGTGGCAGTGAACCAACAAAATTTATTTATCACATCAGTGAACAGTAACGAGGTTGGAGAGAAAACAAAAGTGGAGGGTTTTTGATTGAGGAAAATGTTCATAGGATTGAAGCATTTTCTTGAGAGGCCCATAGAGGGTGAAGTTGCTGATGCCAGTTTAGAGGTAACATTGACACCGACGACCCGGGTTAAGTGTATTTCACCATTTTTTTGTTTCTTTCTCTCATTAGAAATTGATTGTGCTATCTTATGTTAATTGATTTGAGTTTTGTGTATGGATAATTGGATTTTCATTATTGTTTGGTTATTTGTGTATGAACCCATTTGGTATTGTGAAAAGATGATTTTAATGCATTCATTGAATCGTTTATTTACAAACTCATTGCTAGAATTTTGATACAATCCATAATTGTTATGTTGCAATTCATGTGTAGCGATTAATGATTTGTAATCATTAGGGATAATATGACCTAGGTTAAATGACGCATCGTATGTAGTTGTTGCCTTGATTAATTGGTTTTCCTAATTCATAATGCTACTACCTAATTAAATCTAGAGATTGGATCCTAGGTTATTCGATAGTTAGGTTTAATTAATGATCGTATCTTGATTAAACAAAACCTAAGGGAAAAACTAGGAGAGGTTTGAGAACAACAAATTAATGAAATAAGCTTAATTAGGGTGTAGGCTGAGATTGAATTAAAGAACCAGGTCCCTACCGAATTCTCCACTTTTATCATTTTTCACATGTTTTTTTTTAATTTGTTTTTATTAGTCTAGTTTTATTTTATTTTCTTATTTGAAAAATCCAAAACCCGCTAAACCTAAACATCGATTAATTTCATTTCATAAACTTTGCACACACTCTCTATGGGATTGACCTATACTCTCCACTGCTATACTAATAGTCTAGTTATTTTATTTTGACTAGTGTTATAACGTGTTGTCAATTTTGGTATCAATACTAGGGAGTGCAATTTTTTAGTTTTTGTTTGTGATCTTAATTATTATTATGTATATATTTGTTCATAATTGGTTTCTTTTTAGTTATTTCATGATCCTTTCATCTTCTTTCCTGTTTCGTGTTTGTGATAAATATTTTTAAAAAATCATGGATGGAAGTAATTTTTTCTTTAACTCTTACTCTCAATTCTATAACTAATATTGGACCGATCAACCTAACTTTAGTTATGGATGTGATAATCAACAAAGTTACTTCCAAGATAGTTTGCAGGATGCATAACAATTCCTGTATAGACTAGAAGTTTCTTATCATGATTCAGGTATATTTCTGGACTACTATATTAAAACCTTTAATGTTAACAAGCTTCAATTTCAGCAGGGTATGTAGCTGCTTCAAGAGAGTATACAGTAGACCCAATAGGATATCCAACAATTCTAGCTAGATGAAATGCAATCTTGGTCTAGTTGTAAAGATTTAGAGAGTCAACACAACTCAGGTACATCTCAAGAAGAATTGCTTAATATTATAGTTACTAACAATCTTCAAATTCAATAGAATATGTAGTCGTTCGAACAAAATATGGAACAACTCTTTCAACAAGGCGTACAATAAATCTGACAGGATGCTCTGCAATTCCAGTAAGATGCTTTGCCTCGATAGGGAGATATCAATCATTTGGAACCACAAAACAAAGAGGAGCAGTCGTGTCAACCTGAGATGTATCCAATGGACGTTTGTGCAGAAACTTTACAAAGTGAGAGAAGCTTAAGAATTTTGAGATCAATCCTTAACGAATTACTTGTGTCTAAGAAGTAGAGGAGGAGCTCGAAGTAGAAAAAGATATATCTTTTAGCCCAGAGGTGAGTATTGAGTTCCATTTTATTTTTGGGAATGACTCTTCACCTTTACATAGCAAATTGGAGGAATTAAATGGGGAAGACAAAGGCGAAGAGACATTTGAGATCTTTCTAGTATGTATGAAGTCAATCGAGATTGAGAATATGAGGATAAGGAAGACATTGAATATGGATGATGATCAACTAAGGCCCTATTCGAAACAACCTCGTGTGGAAGTGGTGCTAACTGTAGTACCAAAAGATCATAATTTTGTCACATAAGGAGAAGAAAGAGTTAAGCCAACGACTCTAAACAGAGGTGCTTTCTGGGAGATAACCGAAGGGAAGTAAATTTCTTTTCTTTACATTTTTGCATGTCTTTTTATATGCATGTACGTTTTTTGTTGGTTTGTTTCTTGCTTGTTTTAAGTTTTCAATCAAAATGAGAGAAAGAATAAAACAAACAAAACAAACATTTTCTCATTTTTTATTGCTCTTAGGACTATATAGTCATGATTAGAGTGTGAATTGACTAGAGAATTTTATAGCAACTTTAGCATGTATTTTTACTCTTGTGATTGGTCGATATGCATTAGCTTTAGAAGAGTAGTGACTAGTGGTAGACAAAGTCGATGAGATTTTGAACCTTATTTAACTGACACATTCATATTAGTCTCATTGACTTTCGATAATGTGTGACCTTTATAACATGTACATCTTGATTTGCCTTGAATTTCTATTTTAGACCACAGTTTTATCATATACATTAACATAAAAATGATTAGGCATTCTTTGTTTCATAAGCTACATTAGCCAAATAGCCTACCATTATATGATTTTCCTTTTTGATAAGCCCCTTTGAGCCTTATTAGCCTTTCTGTTTGTATCAACCATATTACATGCTTTATACTTAACAAAATGTCCTACTTAAGCTATAAAGCTAGTGGAATATTTATGATTGTTGAGTTTGTAGATGTACAAAATTCTAAGTGTGGGAGTGTACATATGTGTGAGTTGGTTAACTTTGGGATGTTTTGTTATGTCTTATCATTGAAATTCCTTTGTTAATGTAGTTTCTTTCAATGTTAAAAAAGGAAAAGAAAAGAAAAGAAAGGAAAAGAAAAAATTGAACTTTTTTTAACTAAATGTATCAAGAAGGAATTGCATATGTGTTGAAAATTTGTTTATGATTAATGCATCTACCTAGAGTTGTAATAAATGTGTTATTTGAGTATGTTAAATATGAGGTAGATGTTGGCTTGGAAGGTTCACTCTTGTGATTCCAATATATTGTTGGCATAAATTGTATAAGTGATTCCTTCAGATTGGTATATTGCTTCATATGGTTTATGTGTGAGAGCTGAATGGGGTTGTGAAATATAAATGTTACATTCATCATAGCTGACGATGCCTAGTTTTTTATAAGTGTTGCTTTGTTTCACTAGCTTAATGGCTTTCATGCTACTTGACCCAAATACATCTCACCATACCTTTGCCCAAATTACAACCTTGAAAAGTACTTTGATCCATGATTTTGTATGTGAACAGTAGTGGTGGAGAAATGAAATGATATTTAAAGTTGTGGAATAACATGATCATGAATAGTGTTGAGTGTACCCATGGATATATTTTAGTTAAACACACTTGCCAAGTCTACCATTAGATTGCTCAGTTTTTGAAGATGATGAATGTTTATTAATCATGAGTGAAAGCTTGGAATATTAAATTCTTGCTATGATTTTTAAAAGTCATTCATCTTTGTTTATGATTATGTATTCTTGGAACATATGGGAAATGAGTCGATGTTTTTAGGTCTTTGAGCTTAATTTTAATCTTTTGCCCGAGGACAACCAAAATCTAAGTGTGGGGGAAATTGATAGGTGCTTAATTGATTATAAAATTAGAGATTATTGATATGAAATTGCTTAAGAAACTCACTTTGATTCATATATAATTTTAGGTACAATTCGGAAGCAAAGAAATTAAAGAGAATCGAAAGCACGATATTTGGGCTTTTTTCAAAGATTAATTTTCACTTGTTTCCTTGAAGAAAGAAAAAGAAAATTAAAAGACAAGAAAAATGAAAACACGAAGAAAATGACGCATGAAAATTTATGGACAAAGAAGAACACCAATATGACAGTGCATAAGTAGAAGTTGGTTGGATGATGGACATTAGCACGTGCATGCATTTGCATGTAAGGGATATAAAGCATGAAGAGAAGCAGAAATGACATGTAGTGGAGTATGAAATGCAGTAGCAAAGAAGCAGAAACGCAGCGCAGATGCACAAACAAAGATCAACTAAAACGACAATGCAAGAGAAGGAAAGCAACTGCGTACACAGACAACGTTTGCATTCAACACAGGTGTTGTACATTATCTGAGTTCAACACAGATGTTATGCGTTTAACACATTAAACATAACCCATGCATTTTACTTAAAAATGCATAGTATTAGTGTAGGTTTTAAACATAAGAGAATAACGACAGTGAACCAACAAACTTTATTTGTCACATCAATAAATAGTGGCAAGATTGGAGAGAAAACAGAAGAGTGGAGGCGCTACAAGGGGTTTTGGTTGGGTAATTTTTTCATAGGATTGAAGCATTTTTTTGAGAGACCCATAGAGGGCTAAGTTTTTGACGTCGATTTGGAGGGACATCGACGCCGATGACCCGGGGTAAGTGTATTTCACCATTATTTTTGTTTCTTTCTCTTATTAGAAATTGATTGTGTTATCCTATGTTAATTGATTTGGATTTTGTGTATGGATAATTGGATTTTCATTATTGTTCTGTTATTAGTGTATGAACCCATTGGGTATTGTGAAAAGATGATTTAAACGTGTTCATTAAATCATTTATTTGTAAACCCATTGCTAGAATTTTGTTATAATTCGTAATTGTTATGTTGAAATTCATGTATAGTGACTATTCGTAATTATTAGGGATAACATGACCTAAGTTAAATGAGCATAGTATGCGATTGTTACCTTGATTAATCAGTTTTCCTAATTCATAATGCTACTACCTAATTAAATCTAGAGATCCTATCCTAGGTTATTCGGTAGTTAAGTTTAATTAACAATCGTATCTTGATTAAACAAAACTTAAGGGAAAACTTAGGTTAATTATTAACTTACGATTAATAGTTGCTAAGAGAGGTTTGAGAACAACAAATCAATGAAATATTCTTAATTAGGGTGTAGGCCGATATTGAACCAAAGAACTAGGTCCTTATCGAATTCTCCATTTTTATCATTTTTTGCATGTTTTCTTTAATTTATTTTTATTAATCTAGTTTCATTTTATTTTCTTATTTGAAAAATCCAAAACTCCCTAAACCTAAACACCAATTAATTGCATTTTATAAACTTTGCAAACGCTCTCTGTAAGATTGACCTAGATTCACCACAACTATAATAGTAGTCTACTTATTTTATTTTGACTAGCGTTACGACGCGTTGTCAATATCCCCTTGGATATTTTTGGTAAGCTTATCTCTAACTATTGCAAATAGGAAGGGGCTCAATAAAGATCCTTGGTGTAGCCTGATATTTGTAGAAAAATGCTTTATATCTCCTCCTATTATACTTACTATATTTTTAATACCTTTATATATATCTCTAATAACCTTTATAAGCAACATAAACTGCTTTAGCTTTTAGATACCTCCACATGACTTCCTTAGGTAGCCTATCATAAGCCTTTTCTAAATTAGCAAAAACCATGATGTCTCTCTGCCTATCCTATATATTCCATTAATTATCTAAGGAGATGTATGGCTTCATTGTGGACCTCCCTAGTTGAAACCAAATTGTTTCTTCAAGATAAGTGTACTTTCTCACTCTCCTCTCAATCACCCTCTCCTATAACTTCATGATGTGACTAAGTAGTTTAATGTCTTTATAGTTGTTATAACTTTGAATGTCCCCTTCATTCTTATAGAGAGATATTAGTGTGCTAAGTCTATATTAATTCAGTATTTTGGTGGACTTGAGGATCACATTAAAAAGTTTGGGTAGCCAAGTAAAACCCTTTTCTCTTAGACTTTTCTATTCCTCTACGGTAACTCATCATGTCCTACTACTTTTCCACTCTTCATCTTTCTCAAAGCTTCTCTAGTTTTTTCTCTTTTGATAGGAGTATTTCTCATTAGTGCTAAGATTACCCAACAATTGTTATTATCTTTACCTTTATTAAAAAAATCAGTAGAAGTAGCTCTATCATCTTCTCTTGATGTCATTTTCATCCATGAGCACCTATCTTGCTTTATCCTTTATACAACAAAATTGATCAAAATCTCTCACTTTTTTCCCCTAGCTCTTGCTAACTTAAAATTATCCTTTTCTCCATCCTTAGCTTCCAATCTTTGATATAAGTTCTTGTTGGCACCAATTTTGGCTTTTGAGACTATCTTCTTTACCTGTTTCTTTACTGGCTTATAACTCTCTCTATTGGCTACCCTTTCCACTTCCATGTTGCTATCCAATAGAGATTTATTTGCAGCCTCTTAAGCTTCACCTTGTCTTAGATGACTTTATTCCACCATTAAGACTCGTTCTTACTACCCCTATGCCTTTTATAAACTCTTAAGATCTCCGTAGTTGAATTCCTTAAAAGAGTTGCTACTTCCTCCTATATTCGGTTAGTATCTCCTTCGAGTTTTGATGCTTCTCTAGAAATTACTCTATCCCTAAGTTACTCTATACTGCCCCTTCTTAGATTCCCCATGGCACCATCTAACTCTAGTATACCTCCAAAGTCCATAAATTGATCACGATAAAACAAACATCTAATACACAAAACCCACATATCCAATATCGCATTTCCATGAACCAACCATGAGCTATTGGGTTTAATTATCTTTACACTTAATATTCTTGGTTTTTTATTATGTATAAATGGTTCATGTGGTAAAGGCTAAATTATTAAATATGTTTTAAATAAATTGTTTAACTTTTAAACAACTTTTATTAATATTGATAATCCAACTTCAAATTGAATATAAGGTTTCAAATTTGCAATATGAACTTTTAATAATCAAACAAATCTAATTTATTTTTAGAAGTTTAGGGTTTGTGATTTTTAATTTTGAAATTCATGATTAATAACAATAAAACAATTTTAATCAAGTTATAGAATTAAAGTCAGCTCTAATGCTGTTATTAGAAATTTGGGGCAGGATTCGACCTCACACATAGTGGAATAATAACAAAACTTTTTTATTGGATTCCCGAAGGCTAAAATAAATTAAAATTCTATAACATGATTAATGCATAAAATATAATAAAAGCATAAAGCCGCTATAGTGGCATACTTGTCTGACCTCTAACAATATTCGCAAAATGAGTTAATAAAACTCTACAACTGTTGTAGTGAAAGTTAGATAAGAAGTACTAGCTTTATTAGAGCCTAAGCCTATTTATAATATATCTTGAAGCTTTTAGAAATTTAATTGAAATAAAATTCTAATATTAACTTTAATTGGAATTCTAATTAATTATAATTAAATATTAATTTGACCTAAATAAGATCTAATATCTCTTATTGGTCCTTATTTATTAAGTATCTCTTATTTAATTATAAATTTTCTTAAACATTATATTCAAGTCTAATTTGATTAAAACATTTTTTTTCTTCAATTTGTTATTTGTGTGTGGCCTATTAGGCTCCCAAATATGTTAAAAATGGATATAAGTTATAAACCTAAATTATATTTAGGATTAGATAAATTAAACTCCTTTAATTTATCTTTAGTTCTCTAATTAAATTATTTATATTTTTAGATCAAGATTGGTGTCTACCAACGTATAACCAAATATTTATAAATGTTAAAATGGATTTGACTAAACTTTCTACGCATGATTTTTTGTTTAATTCAATCCTTTCATCAGACAATGTTTTGATAAACATAGAGCATGAAAATAATTTCTAGTCTATTTGTATCCAAACATGTTAGTTCCCCACCATTAGTAATTGGTTCTGTTAATGACATTTGAAAACTATTTTCAAAATTTCACTTCACCTTGGCCACGAGTTTCCTGAATCAATACTAGTCGAGAACAATGGAACATTCTCCCTAATGACTTTAGGGTGATGAACCCTATATTCATCACTTAACTATCTTCATATAGTTCATGCTATATCTGAAAACTACCAACTGGGCTACCCGAGACTAAATTAGATCATAAGTAGTATTAAAACATGACAATCCTTATATGAGATACTTTAGTGATCTTATGTCAAAGGATCACTTATACTATATACAATGATTACCGATTGAACTACCCTTAATAAGGATAAGTCATAAATAGTATTAAAGTATAATAATCCCTATATGAGATATTTTGAAGATCTCAAGTCAAATGATCACTTATACAATTATCACAATGAGAATTTAAATATACATACAAGTAATGTTCCAATTGGATTTCTCATATATGGTTAGTTTAGTGAACTTGTTCTTTAACAAGCACCTTCACATTTGTTTAAGTATCTCTATACTTTAGTCTATAATATCAACTACTTCTTTCATAAGAAAGAAATATAATGTGTGCTTATCTTTTTACGCTCTATTAAAATCCAATCTTAACATAAAAATGACTAGAAAAATTTAGGAATAATATATAAATACAATATGAATCTCATCATAATCTCATTTTAATATACATTTATCCTATAGAATTTATCATATATGTCTAAATGTGTATAAGATAAAGAATGCCTTTGAAGAATTATGTCACTAAGCTATAGCTGATTAATTGGCTATAAGGCACAAACCAACACCTATCACTACTATCAACTGACATGCCTTAGCTTTCTTTGGAATTTAGTTAAAGAAATTATAGACTATTAAGAACCAATGGGGCTAACTAGTGTTTATATGGTCATTTTGACCATTTTGCACATTACTTTTTAGTTTTAGAATGAAGATAAAGAATGATCATTGTAGATTTTACATCTATTAATTGCTCTAAAGAGGTCTAGTGATTAACAAATTATTGGCTTTCCTTTCAGTACCATGTGTATATTTGTTTCTACTTTCATATTTACTAACCAGTTATTCATGATTTGGAGATTTCCAAGGCTAATGGTTCAATTAAGAAGTGGAATTTTTTAAGGATGTTGGATTCACGGTGAAAGTTATCCATTATATAATTCCTTATTGTGCCCTTTCGTTGAGCTTGGGTTTAATTGCATGTCTAATGGGAGAAGAGAAAAAGGGAATACAAATTTGAAGTGGAGGTGTGGGAAATGTGACATTACAAAATTTTGTTGTTTGTGAAGTTCTTGAAAAACTATGTCAGAAATGGATTATTTTCATTAGTGATTCACCGAGTAAAACGTAACATGAATCTTTCATACACATGACAATGACTAGCATGGGGAAAAAAGTATTTATGAATTTAATAGGAATAAAAGAACAAAAGAAATTAGTAAATGGAGAAAAGTAGTAAAGTGGAGAACATATGTAGTTTAAGTAAAGAGCCAAAAACAAAAAGAATAAAGCATGACTTAAGCAAGTTATTCTAATCCTTTTCATAACCTTATCTAGGTTATTTTAATGATTTAATGGAGTAATCATTGTATGGTCATTTTGTACTTAAGGCTTATTATATATACTTTGTTATAATCAAGAGGAAATTTGGTAAAATTTTTAAAGAAAAGCAATCTTGATGCATTAAAATACTTTTATGGAACTTTTGAAATGGTTTTGAATCAAGTTTTTTTTTAAAAAAGTGTTTTGATCTTTAAAAAAACTTAAAATTTTTTATAAAACTTGTTTTTCAAGTACACTAGTTTGATTAATATAGATTAGCAGAGGACTAATGATAGGGTTTTAGGTACATTGGTCAAACAATACAGGTAAGTAATCAACTAATATCTCTTAGTGAAAAGAAATATTTATATCATGAGTTTGTAACCACACAATTTGATGCATTGTTCTACCAATATGGCCTATTAACAGACTAATATGTCTATGTAGTTGACTAATATAGTTTAAAGGGAAAAGATATGTATTGAGAGTTTGTACTATTGCATTAGTCGATCAATATGCCAATATGTTAAATAAGTTGACCAATGCTATTGTTACTAGTCATTGTAATGACTAATTTATATTATTTTGAATATGGATAAACCATATATAAGTAGTGAGAGGTTAAATGGGTATAATAGAGAGTTTCTAAGAGTTTTGAGAGGCTAAAGAGTGCATGTTTGTATTATATTACACATATTGAGCCTTTGTTTATTGGAGTGAGTAAGAGAAAGAGTTTTTAAAGTTATTATGATAGAAAGAGTTTTTAAAGTTATTACGATTTACTTTATGATGGTATCTCTTGACTACGAATAAGATTTCCAAATAATTACTCTTAACTCATGATAAAATAAGATGATTGTAACCATCCCTCGTCACCTATGACAAAAAAGGTATTATACAAAAGGATGCTCTTCATCCATTGAAGAAAGAAGATAGTGCGAATGGAGCTTGGGAAGTGGATATAGGCTAAAGGTTATTTAGTTTAATTATTATAAATCAATTTTATCTATATTTTCTTTCTTTCTTTAATTATCATTTTGATTGCTTTGTGATTATTATATATGTATTTACCATAATCATTTATTAGAATAGAAAAAAATCATTCATTAGTCTAAAAATATGGTAAAAAGTGAACTTATAAGTGCTTAATTGTTGATATTTTTAGGTTGATATTTAGTGCATTTCGCTTGTTTATTTGAGTGTGTTTATTGTTTTCAGTAGTTAATTCATTCATATTATACTTTTAGGTTGTAACTCACTTATTTGGAGAAATGGAACAAATTGGGGACAAGTTTAAGATGATTTGGAACTATTTTGACCAATTTATAAAATAGTTGGAAAAGTGCATAAGCAGCAACATGCTCATGTTGAAGTCAACATTCCTATGTTGATGCCAACATGCCATGTTGACATCTTCTTTGTAAAATAAGTTGTTGTAAAGTTTTATACAATTACACAACCATGTTTATATTTTTAGTCCATGTTCATTCTAGATTGAAGAGTTTCATGATTTATAATCAATATGGTCAATAATACAGTCGCGTTAATGCTTGTATACCACTTAAAAGCCTAATTTTCAAGTTATAAAAGGTAAAATTAAGAGGAAAAGAAAAAGGTCGGCTAGAGAAACACAAATTTATGACTTAAGACGATAAAGAGAACGAAGAACAAGTAAGGAAACACATTTGGAGTGGATTTCCATCGATCTAAAGGGGATTTCTTAAAGATTAAGAAAGATTTCCTCATGTTTTGCCTGATTTTCTAGTTTTCCTTTAATTTTAATGTTATGTTTAATATGATTAGGAACTAAATGCTTATTGGTACCTAGATTAGATAAAACCCAAGAAGGACCTTGTACTGATTTATTTTAATTTAATTTATTCTTTAGTTTCATTGAGATTCAATTATGTGTTTTTATTTATTCTTGAATTAATATTGTTGGCAAGTTAATTCGACAATATTAATTCGTGTGTGATTTCATGCTTTTGAGATTGAGACATTCTTTGTATGAATAGATTAAGCATAATTTAAATGATTTGCATTCAAACCTAGATATAGGTTGACATAAATCTTTTAGATTAGGGTCAAACCTAATAGTGAAATTTATAAATCGATTAATACAATTCTAAGGGTTTTAATTAGAAAGAGATTTCAATTAATTAACATATGATTAGTTGTTAATAATCTTGAGAAAGATATTAGCATAATTGAGGAATTTTTATGGTCCAATGAACTTTAAATTAAATTGATGTTTGAAGTCATAATTGCATGAGGGCTTAGGAGGATTTGAATTCTAAGTATCACTATCTTTTTTTTAATTGTTTGTTACTTTTATATTGATTCTATTTAATTAATTATCTTGAATTTTTTTAGTTTATAGTTTTAATTTTGAATTTTATTAACCATCATCAACGCAATTTGTTATACTAGATAATAAAGAGATGGGTAGTAATAGTATTTTTAGTCCTTATAGGATTAACCTATACTCATCTGTGTTAGTTACAACTACACCATCTGCTTATGATTAAAATATAAATCAACATCATGAATACATACATTTTACCCACATGTGTCATCTATGGACCAACATTTACTACTTGTGGTTTCACAACAACATTAAATACTTGGGCATCCTAGGCTAAAGCTAACATTAATTCAAAAATTACAAATGTTTTCTTCCAAACCTTTGAGCCCTCCGATTGGAGATGCAACAAAAGTTGACACATGAAAAAGTGATATTCATTCATTATTGAAGCAAGTGAAAAATTAAAATGAACCAAGAGCAATAATAATGATAAGTCCTCTCTCTTCTTTGTTATTTTGAACCTTATTATTCATTTTCATTATTTTATTTTAATTTTAATCTTCTCTTTCCCTTTCTATTTTCAAGTTATTATAAGGATGTTGGCATTTAAAAATTGGAAAAGTATTATTTGGATATCACTGAATAGCATTCTTAACCTTTTATGACATAATTTTGGGTGTCATATAATTTACTCATTTTATTTTCTTTTTAACCTAGTTTAGTTAGGATCATATTTTCAAAATAAATTAAAACCTCATTTGGACTCTTTGTTCTTAAGTACCTATACCAAATGAGGATTTTTCTAATAATTGGGTCTTATACTTTGTGCCTAAGTACTTAGTATAGGTCGAAACTTAAAATAAATCTAAAAATAATAATTTTCTTATTTTACTTATTATTTTTTCAATTGTTAAATGATTATATGATACGAGAGAGGTGGATCCACTTTATAAAGTAAACTATTAAGAAACAAGATGGGACTAAAAGAAAATACAAGAGAAATTAGTCCTAAAATAGATTTCAAATTAATGTAGGTTGAAACCTACAAACTTAGCCCTAACCTCAAGCTCACAAAACTTAAAATCTTAAGTCAAGCCATAGATGTCAAGTCATTAATTCCTCTTTTTTCCTCTACTTGTAAATCGAATATGAAATTCATTGGAAGCCCTAAAGACTAGACACAAACCCTAGATAATCCTTTTATCCCTTGTTTCATTTTTATTTTCAACATGTAAGACATATATCTAGGTATTTTCTCCATTTTAAGCCTTAAAAACCAACTTTAGGAATTTAGTTATATTTTCAAGCCTTAGAACCTAGCTTCAGACCATTTATTTTGTTAGTTCTTAGATGACACATAAGTGGGGGTGAATTGTCCTTTTTTTTCCTATTTGAAAACTAATGAACAAATTGCTCATTCTAATGAATGATTATGGAAACTTCATATAGAATAATAATAAAATAAATACAATAAAAAGAGTAGAAAAAAGAGATAAAAACAATTTCTAAGAGTTTGGCTAAACAATCTGTAGTCTATATCTAGTCTCTAAGCTCCACTTGAGAATTCACTATCTTCTTCCTTTAGTGGGTAAAGATCAACTCTCCATACAACATCTTCTTTGCCATGGTGAAAAGAAATAGTTGCAATTGTCTTGCTTTACCATTAATGAAAATTAACACTTTACAAATATTTTGAAAGGTTAAAGGAACCTTCTAAAGTGCATTTCAATTAATTTCTCTAATTATAATAAGCATACAATTCAAAAACTCTTTCTCTTGCTTATATCAATAAATAAAGACTCAATAAGTGTTATGTAATGCATACATACACTCTCTAGCCTTTAAGGCTCTTAGAAACTCTTTAGTATGCCTATGAATCTTTAGTATGCCTATGAATCTTTTTTAAACTCATACATGATCTATTTATACTTAAAATAACCCAAAATTATTGTAAGAAATAAAAAGTAACCATTACACATATAGTAAGAATGATATTGGTCGACCAATCCATGTTAGTCGACTTAATATACTATATTAGTCGATCAGTGTATCAACTAATATTGATAAAAAAACTCTAAACATATGAATTTTTTGTCTTTTAGAATACATTTTTCAACCATTCAAAAGACATTAGTTTACTAATCTATAACAATGATCAACTAATGTATTAACCAATGTACCAACAAACTCATGGTACATATTTTTACTAACATTCAAGAGACATTGGTTAATCAATCTCTATCCAAAGAGAAGTTTTAAAAAACTTTTTTACTAACGTTCAAGAGACATTGGTTAATCAATCTATATATTATCAAACCAAAATGCCCAAAGAGAAGTTTTTAAAAACTTTTTAAGTTCTTTCAAAGATCAAAACACATTATGGTGAAAAAAAAACCATTTCAAAATATTTCAAAAGTTGCCCAAACTAAGATATATATCTAAGCTTTTTTTTCTATTTCAAAATATTAAGATGCATTCTAGGTACTTTCTCCAATTTTCAAGCCATATGTTTATGCCTTTCTTTTAAATTTAATATCTATGTTCCTTTCTAGGCATTTCATTTTTATTCAATGTCAAAATACTTAATTCTAGGCCTTTTTTCTAATTTCAAGAGCTATGATCCATTCTAGGCATTTTCTCTATTGCAAATATAAGATCATTTGTAAGAAATCCGTTTGTTTTTAAATGGTAAGTAAGACTATAAACTCTTAGGTATTCAACTATTTTATTTGATTTCCATTTACCCTATGTTTCACTCTAGATGTTATATTTTAAGCCATAGGAATAATCACAAGTTCCTAAGCTTCTAACAAATGTACTTTGATTTACTTTACATTCAAGTTTATTTCTTCTTTGAGATCCACTCTTTAAAAAAAACAAACAAACTTAGATAATCACTTAGGCATGTAAAATAGTGTGTTTAACACCTTCTATATATTATAATTTGACCCTCTAACTCCTTTCTTTGTCAGGATACCCAGATCCTTACCTTTGATTTTTCTCTATCTTTCCTTAATATGGTAGGTTGTTAACTCTATTACATATTAATTAAATTTTTTTGTTCTATTTCTATTGAAGGCATCTAAAAATGTCAATGATAACTATTCTATTTCTATTGAAGGCATCTAAAAATGTCAATGATAACTATTTTTTATCCCTCTCTTAGAAGAAGTCTTGCATGTCTAGTTGGTTGTTTTTAAGTGGGCGAAAGCCAACAAAATCAAGTTTGTTATATTAGTAAAATTTTATATGAGGCCAAAGAAAGATATGAAATGATGGAGAAGGCAGCTTTGACACTAGTGATCTTTGTAAGAAAGCTCAGACCTTATTTACAAGGTCACTTGGTGAATACAGTCAAATACATGCCACTATGACAGACATTGTATAATCTAGACTCTTTGGTGGAACTAAATGAATATGAAATCTAGTATGTACCAAAGATGTCTTCTAAGAAGTCCTAGGTAATTGGAAACTTGGTGGAATGCATAGGTAGGCCATTATAACAGATAATGGTTGTAGAGCCTATTGCAATATAAATGACATCTATTGATAAGTCAAATAGAGGAAAAGGTAGAGGGTGCTTAAAGGGTATATCGAAGTAGAATTTAAATATATGTTAAGGCACAATTTCCAGGCCTCAAATAGTAAGTCAGAGTACAAGGTTTTGTTGCATGTAGTTAGAATAGATTTCACCTAAAATTGAAGGCCTTTCAAGTGAAGTCAATCTATTAATTAATGGTAAACCAAGTTGTAGGGTCCTTTAAAGCTAAGGATAAAAGCATGTGGAAGTACAAGGATAGATAACTTCAGATGAGCCAAGCTATAAATTTTGAGTTTGTAGTTGATCGTTAGTGAGGAGAATGATATAGCAGATTAATTGTCAACGTGGGGAGTCCAAAACTTGGGATCTTATGAGAAGAAAGGTTTAAATTTGTGTACATCAAAATTCAAGTTAAATAGCATTGAGAAATTAGACAACGATTGGATAAGATAGATTAAAGAGTATGTGCAATATGGAACATTCCTAGGTAATGCTAGAGAAGTAAGGAGAATAAGATGCAAGGTTGTGACATACACCTTGATAAATGATTCCACATATCCTTATCTTTGCTTTATCTATGTTGTGTAACCTCATCTTAAATATTAACTTATATCATGAGGGAGAGTGTTGATCCCATCAAAAGGCTTTTACGTTGGCTCGTAAGTTGTTCAGATAGGGATGTTACTAGTTGACGTTCAAAAAGGACTTGAGACTATTAAAAAAAGTATGACAGAGGATAATGAAAATCAGACCTGTATCACAAGCATGTGTTGATCATGTGCCCATTTTCAATCAAATACCATTTAATTAGTATGGAATGGATATCCTATGACCCTCTCCTCCTAATCTTCTATAAAGAAGTAAATCAGATTTATCCTGATAGCTGTTGATTAACTCATAAAATTGATGAAAGCTAAATTTTATGCCATGATAACTATTAGAACCATAGAATAACTCATGAAAGTCTATACAATTAGCCTTTATAGGGAACCTTTATCTGTTATTACAAATGATGGCCCTCATTTTTAATAGAAAAGGATTTTACCAATCTTGTGGAGAATAAGGATGAAAAATGGTTCATATGGGAAAGTATTTAATATGCAGTGAAAACATACTAGTTAGTGATGCATTTATATCAGACGTTGGTGATGAATGTGGGCAATGCCGCAATAGTGGGTTACAACTTGTGCAAGAAGTTTTTGGGTTGTTTAGATGGATACGAATGCACATGATGAATAATTGAAGGTCCATATTTGTATACTAGTATATGATTAATGGTCTTACCTCTCCATACATGTGCTTGAAATTTATACCTTATAATATTAGGTCTTGATGATGTGGATACAATTTAATTTTAATAATGGATTCCATTTATTTATGTAACGTTGGTACTCCAATGGATGTGCTCTAATTTATGATAGATAGGTGTTGGTTTCTTGGGATAGTTATTCTCTAATTTCAGCTGGACTTTGCAGCTTATCAGGTACTAGTAGATCTGGACATCATTAGGTATATCCTTTGGTTATATTTTAATTTTTTATTTATATATATATTTATTGTAATTTTATTTACATAATTATTTAGCGTGTAAGTTTTACTTATTTACTCTTTAACCTGCATCACTTTTTATTGTCACATCTACATGTGGGTCTATCGGAAACAGCCTCTCTGTTATGTAGAGGTAAGGCTGTGTATTATCATACCTCCCCAGACACCGCTTTATTGCGAGATTTCGGATTGGGTGTGATGATGATGATGATGATGATGATGATATATCGCTCATTCTAAGACAAATAATTTGGTCACAGTCATGAACATGAACATTATTCAAAGAATATGTGCATGAGTAGAAAAGTATGAAGGAACTTGAGAATACCAGATTTATTCCATCCTTTAGGTCTACAATTATAGATTTATCACCAACTTATCTAAAGGATCGAACTAATTGGATAAAGAGACATATTAGACCTTTCTGTATTAGATTTCCTACTCAAATCCTTAAATAACTACAAAGTCATCGTATGTGGATTTGGTTGTGGACTTATAGGTAAGCAAGTCATTAATACTCTCAGGTTATCAATAGCCAGGTCTAAGCGTAATGACTTGATCATCTCCTTGCACTTACTAAAGCTACAGATGGAGAATGTGCTCACATTGTCATAATTTCAAGTCTTAAAGGACTAGGTATTTTAGGAAGCTACAACACACAGCTATCTTGTATTCCCTTCTTGTAAGGTACTTGATATTCTATTGAGATACATACTCTTTAACTTTTTGTAGTATGTGGATAGGCTGTATATCTTTCATAAAGAGCTTTCAAATCCTTAATAAAGCCCTCCATCTCTTTTTTTAGATCCCCCTCAACCTTGTTATGAGCCTTATTCATCTTTGATTGGCTCCAAGTGAGCCTCTCCTCATTTTTAGACTTCTCCTTGTACATCTCCATTATTATGAGCAGATGTGCTACAAAATTAGTTACGAGGGACTTGAATATACAATAAAGCAAAGGTAAAGAGAAGTTAATTATCCTCGTGAGGTTGACCTCCACACATTTGTAAAGTTATTTTCTAGGAACTTTTGATCCTTGTGCAAGATCAAATATTGTTAAAATGTATATATAATATGGCCTTATTGACAACTGAATCTTTATACTTAACATCTCACTTTAGAATGAAACCTCAATTTGAGTCCAAATTTTTGTCTAATATTAACTTATCTAATTCTGTCTAATTCAAAAGATGTCATCGTTCTATTTAAAGGTTTATTTTCTTTTGCTCCTAATACAATAGCTAATAGTAAAATTAAATTAAAATAATAAAAATTGAAAAAATAACGTAACAAAAATGACGACATTTTTAACTAAACAAAATTAGACAGAATAATATTTGACAGCAGATCTACTCTGTTCGAAATTAGGCTTCTCACCCTTATGATTGATCTTCATGCCTTTGATACAGGTCTATATAGACGTGCGGCCCATCTATCTTGGCTGATTTTCAGCCTTGATTTCAATGGCAAGGTTGGCCTCATCAACATTTTGGTTATATTACATTTCCCAAGTTGCTTCCCTCTTCCTCTTTCTTAGAAGCATCATCCTTTTAACGAATTGCAAACATAAGTTTGCGAAGATTTATCCTTAAAAATTAGAATTCAATAATGAAGATTAATATAGAAACGATAGAGCATGAAAAAGCAACATATTGGCCTATTGATCAATATTGTCTACTTATAACTACAGTTCTCCCTTTAGCGGCAATTCTATAGGAGGAGGAAGATTCTTCAAATCTAGTAAAGCCTTCATTGTGAGGCTAGGAGAGCTTCTAATTTTCATCTCTCGCTGAAACCTAAATCAACCTCGAATGCTTCTTCTGCACATCTCATTATCTTAAGGTATGAAGGTTAAACACGTGGAAGAATATCTCACCAATTTAAACCTACCAAAAGGGAATGAAAGACTAGGAGATAAGATGAAATCTAATCACTCCTATGACATTCTCTTAATTTTTTAAAATGGAAAATGACTTCATCATCAAATGTTTACATCATAACAATCTCTAATAATGTCTGATGAACTTGAATACAAGAAGAATTGCGATATATGGATGACAAATATATTTGACATTACATGGTTTGCATGATGTTGCATGTACTAGAGTGTCTATACAAAACGAATTTGAAAATGACTTTATCATCAAATGTTTACATCATAACAATCTCTAACAATGTCTGGTGAACTTGAATACAAGAAGAATTGAGATATATAGATGACAAATATATTTGACATTACATAGTTTGTATGATATTGCATGTATTAGAGTGTATATAAAACGAATCTGAAAATGATTCCTCCCATCCAAAAATATATAAGTTGTAAACGTATAACAACTTAAAACTCCATAAGAAGACTTGTCTTTTGCCATATAACATTCTATATAACACATCGTAAACGTAACTGAAGAACACGAGTGGACTCCAAAATGCCCATCATTCTTTAACACGTCAAAGGAATGGAATAGTTGAGTATTTGAGTTATTAATCAAGATAATTACTGGGTTTAGTAACCCGTGGCTTATAAAGTTCTGGAGTCGTATATAAAGTTTTTTTGGACAAACTAAACAAAAGTAATGTTTAAGCACACGTTTTGTCATTTGACATGAAAAGCTATATGACACAAAAATTGTCAAAATAATTGAAAAGCACAACAGCTCAAATCGTCATCATCATGCAGAACTAAACTTGCAGTAACATCTCTTTCACCAACATAATACCTACAACTATTGAAATAAACCACTTTGCTATTGAAAACCCTTGGTCTTCAATTGATCAGGGCGCAACCACAATCCGCCCTGCGACTTGGTCAAGATCCCGTTGACCGCTTGAAGTGATTCTCCTTCCACTGATACAACAAGAACATAAGAACTAATGTCAGAGAAAGACGGAAGGTTGATGCATCAACTCATAAGCTCGTATGGTCTTCCACTTGAAATTTTTGCTGATCACAAAAAGCTATTTACTAAACCACGTAATGTTTGCCCAAATCAAAATACAAAGCTCACCCCTTGGGATCAAACTCAACAATGTTCATTTGCTGCAATTGTTGCAGAATGTGACGGGCAACAGCACCACTGCTCTTGCAAAAATGGGGGGGACGACTTCCATTCCTCTTGCTCCCTCCATAAATTCGACGGAATGCGCCCACACCAAGGCCTCCTCTCAAGTAGATTTTTCTTGCCATGGAGGCTAAACAAAGATTAAACATCATTGTATAAGCACCAAAAAGTTATATAATTTACATCACAAATATTATACGTAAATATTCTTTCATATCCAACTGCAAACAAAAGGGTGTGCGAAAGTGAGGCCTACCAGCTCTAATGTAGTACCAGTCGGGGTCATAAGGTGCAAGCTCCTTTAATCTACCAGTTTTCACAATATCGGTCCACGTGGGCAGTTCAATCTGAGTCCATAAACAAAAGAAATATTAGATTTTAGGCTCTATTAATCACTGCACGTAGTCTTAGAAAAATGTTTTAGGCAGGATTTCTTATATGTATGATATGATTTATCAACACAACAACTTTTCAAAGGTTCAGAAGGTCCCCCAATATTAGAACTGCAAAATGCTCAGGACTAGCCATTGATCACTTTTCTTCTTACAATGTTCCAGAAGAACAAGCTCTGGTGAGAAATCAACCAGGTGTCCGCCAGTAGACAGGTGTAAAACGTGGATTCAACTTGATAAAAAAGTTACACAAAAGCATATAAAGTTGCAAATTCTGCACTTGCAGCCAAGCACTCGATTTTATTTTCATTAGTAAGACCTGATGCACTTCTTTATAGAGAAAAAAACAATTGTGAAAACCAGCAACATCTTTCAATTCCACCATTTCCTGCTCATCCTAATATCAGGTATGGATATTATATAGGGTCCATTTTAGTTGGATTGATTTTTTTTTTGGCCGTCTCATTTTATTTGCTGAGTGAAGGTACCAGGTCATGCTTGAAATCTATATACAATCCATCTATTATTAGGAACGATTATCTGTTCTAATATAGTGTAAATTGATCTGTTACCCAACTCAATAGCCTTTGCCCTTTAATAATGACCATTTTGTTAGAAAAAGTAACGTCTCTAATAAAAATTATTTTAATGGCAGAAAAACTTGCGAAATTGCTTAAAAGCATTCAATTTTATTTCTCAAATATAAACATGTAGGCGTGTATAAGATTCACTTCTACTCATGTTAGTTTACAATTGAAACAAAGAATGAAAATTTTGAAATAAGCAAGATGTTACATTTGTAAGGTTTGTAAAGATCAGCCATTCAAATGTTCATCGGAATGATTTCAATGATCACAGGCATTAGTAAGCACTCAGCATATCTTAATTGTTTATATATATATAAACTTACTCTAACACCGGACTGACCAGGCAGAAAGTTAACCTCAACAAATCAATAACACGAAAAATCGAGTTGAAACAAAATAACAAACTCTCAAACCGCATACAGCAGTTTTAGGAGTGAAAACAAGTGTTCCCAACAAAGAATAGCAAAAATTCTCCTCAACCCGTCACCAAATTCATCTAAATTCCATATTTCAAGTGGAACCCATCAAGAGGAACCCACATGACAAATTTAAACAAAGATCAATGCATAATCAAATATAACTACATATAAACAAGAGTAAGTGTTGAGTGTGTGTGTGTGTAAATATACTTAATATAACCTTTCCGGATCGCTTGAGGTGGGCAGAGTAAGCCCTAACGAATTCGTGAGGTGAGACATCCTTCACAGTCTTAGCGGTCGCCATGTCGAAGCTTGATCCCTCTCCAATGGCGAAAAGCTACAAAGGCAAACGAGCTCTCTCTTGTTAGGGTTTTAGCTTGTGCGTTTTTGGAGCGAGCGTGCACTTAAAAAGAGCTCCTTACCTTGGGCTGTCTAAAACCCGCCTGACCCGTTTAGCCCAACCCAATAATTTCGTATTTTAATTTTCAAGCCCAAAATTGGGTATATTAATATATTTTAAAAAATTTATAAGGAGGTTAGTGGTCAACGTGCTGTTTTTGGGCAAATCCCAAAAGGCCTCACTCACCCACACCCACTATTACATCTCCTTTTTCGCTTTCTATGCCTTTTGCTACGACTTGACTTCTTAAGAGTTTGCAATAAATATGAAAATAGTAAATTGACATTTCCACATATTTCCCGATCCTATGTCTCTGTCACCATTAACTATAATGCAGCAACTCCTTCCGTGACATCCCTCTTTCCACTTCGACTGATCCTCCTTCAGGTCTCTCACGTTCTCATTGTTCGCGTTCCCTTCACTAGTTTCTCTGCATTGTTGCTGTATCCAACTTGTTAGCTTCATTTCGATTTCTCCTTTTGGCTTCCCACATTTTCTGCTCCTTGTCTTCTGATGTTCCTTCCCTTGGGATTCCAAACTTATCATTTTTATCTGATCCATTAGCTAGTTTTTGTGTTCTGCCGTACATGTCAAACTTTTTAGCTCCGTTTTGATTTCTCTTAACGTCTTTGATCATTTATCTGGTATGATTCATCACACATATGTTAAATTCTGTTGTCTTCTTCGGTGTTCTTGTTCATCGATCACATTTGGCTGATTTTGACCCCCCTCTCCCTATTTGTGTCTGTCCTTTTCTTTTCTGTTTTGATCTTTTGTCATCTGGGAATTTGTATTGAGACTTTTCGCTGACTTCTGCACAGGAATGAATAGATGGAGACCGTTTTACTACGTAGACCAACGTTAAGGATCCTTCCCAGCCAATACCTTACTTGTTCAAGCAGTTGTAACAAGAATGCTTCAAATTTGTGTCTTGTGCAGCGCCCATTGATCTTTCCCATTACATGCAGAAGAAAAAGGTTTGCTTTTAAGTTACTTATTAAATTGAAGTTTAATAAGTTTTATTCGTTAATATTACTATATTAGCTTCGCTCCGCGGAAACTTTGGTCATATGGTATTTAAAGCTTCATATATCATGGTTTCTATGGAATTCGTGCAGGAAACTGTGGTATAATGAAAACTGGCTATGCAAATCGAGAACTGTTGTTTTATCGAGTATGGTAAGCTTAAATGCCAATTTTGTCGCTACTTAAATTCCAAGGTTACACACGATATTTTGATTGTGAGAGTTCATCTATGAAGTAGTTCGTGAATATTCTAAAGGTAATCAGGATGCTGAAGGGCATGTAACATCCAAGTACGAGTTTACAAAGAAGACAGTGATATGAATGAAGTTGCTTCATGTAATATTTGTCTGTTTTTAAAAAGAATAAGCAGGTCCTGGGAAAAAATGTTACTTCCAAATACTAAGAAATCATGATGACTTTACTTTATGGATGAATGTGATTTATCTCTTTGATTCAAAACTGAAACAGTAGATGCCAAATTTTAGAAAAGAAACTTATGGTTGCATGATCTGCAAAGCAGGATGATTCTAATGACATCTTCATGGATGTGGGTGGTAATGGGGATGATATTCCATCACAGAGAAATCAACCATCGAAGAGTGAGGAAAATGAACTAATGGCAGCTAAAAGAGCTCTTTCTGAGGTCCGATCTCGACTGGAAGTAACTGAAAAAGAAAGGGACCAGTTGCTTGAAGAGTTGGCTGATTCTGAGGTTAAACAGCAGGAAAACATGGCCAACATAGCGCTAGACAAAGACTTGGCTATTGCAGAACTTGAGGCAGCCAAATCATTGTTCAATCAGAAGCTTCAGGAGACGGTGGAAGAGAAGTTTAGCCTGGAATCTAAGCTAGTTCTCGCAAAGGAAGATGCTGTGGAACTTGCTGTGCAAGTAGAAAAGTTAGCAGAGATTGCATTCCAACAGGCAACAGCTCACATACTGGAAGATGCTCAACTGAGGATCTCAGCTGCTGAAACTTCTGCTGCTGAAGCAGCTTTTCATATTGAAGAACAAATTAGGAACGCATCAGAAGGCACCATAATGTCAATTGTTGAACAATCAAAAGACGCTATAGAAAAGGCCCTGGATGTTGCAGAGAAAGCTAGTGACCATGCATCCAAATCTGCAACCCTCTTTACTGATGGCAGTAGTCCAGTTGATGAAATTGTTTCGGTCCAATCCGAGAATGTTAGACTGCAAAATATTGTAAATGATTTAGAATCTCAATTATTGATCACACGAGATGATCTCAATAAGTTAAAGGTGAAAATGGAACAAGTCCATGCACAAGTCAAAGCCTCTGAAATCCGAGCAGATGATGCTGAGAAAGCATTGCTTGAACTTCAGGAGTCGAGCAGACAAAAAACTGTCAAACAGGAAGAAGATATTAAGAATTTGGTTGATAAAATGAAGAAAGATGTCGCAGAAAGAAAGAAGGCTGTTTCTAAGGCATTTAAGGCTGAACTGGAGAGCATCAAGGCTGCCATCGATGCTGCCAAAGAAACCTCATGTTCAAGGGACCATGCTTACATTAGGCGATGTGAGGCATTGCAAAGATCATTAAGGGCAGCTGAAGCTGCTTCAGCAATGTGGAGACAGAGAGCAGAAACTGTGGGATCATTATTACTAAAGAATGAAGGTGATGAAGATGCGATTCTTATCTCAAATGGTGGGCGTATAGACCTTTTGACAGATGATGATTCACAGAAGTGGAAACTTTTAAGTGATGGCCCTCGTAGAGAAATACCACTATGGATGGCAAGGAGAATAGGGACCATCCGTCCCAAGTTCCCTCCAAGGAAGATTGATGTATCTGAAGCATTAACTTCACAATTCTGTCCAATGGAGTCGCTCAAACCTGATGAAGTGTGGTCAATTGCTCAAGCAAAACCAAAGGAAGGTGATACACTCATTGAACATGTGTTTGAGAAAGAGACAATAGAAAAGAAGCGCAAGGCTCTAGAACGGGTTCTTCAGAGAAAGACTATAAAATGGCAGAGGACCCCAGAAGAGACAAAACTAGGTTGGTTTTCTTATCCCATCATCGCAGTTTTATATAGTGATGTAGCTTTTTTGAAGTATGGTCTTTATCTGATGAAATTGTCTTGGGCTTTTAATGCAGAGCCTGGAACTGGAACTGGACGTGAGATTGTGGTTAGTACAAAGAAAAACTGTCACAGCAAAAAATTTGATTGGTTTTTTGTTATACTGCATTCTGTTTGTTATCTTTGCCCTAAACGCTCTAATATATTACTAGGAATTGGCCTAGGGTAATTTTGATTTCCATGGACATGTCTTATTGTTTCTCAATGTCATTTGCTAAACCTGCCAAAAAACACAACCCGTGAGCCCATCTTTTTTGTTATTCCTTTGATTAAATCTAATGAATTGGTTGCATCATGTCTTGTGTGATTCATCATTTATGAAGTTTGTTGGTCTATATTTAAATTGATCTATATATTGTCAAACTTCATCCCTTCCTACCTTCAATCCCATTTGCAGTCAATGCCAAATTTACTTGAGCATCTACAACAAGGGAAAGTACATTTGGTTATCTCCACTCTTGAAGTCTGATGACTTTAATTAATTTAGTATCTTGTTTGGTTGGCATAAGGAATTCCTTTAAAGACTTTGAAACTCTAGAGGAAATTTAAAGTTATTTTTCCAACAAAATTCTTGAGCATTGTATTTTGGGTTTGTTGGAATTTATGTGGGATGATTAAGTTCATTGAAAATGCATACATTTACTTCAGATTTGTTTATGGTTCTTCATTCTAATTGATTTATTCGAGGATACAAACCAATGTACAATTGCTTTATTTATCTTTAAACAAATCATTTAAGTGATATGTGCCAAATCTTTGTCAAGTTCCAATCATAATCTGGATCTTTTGGGATCAAACTGCAGTTTGTAAGATTTAATTTTTGTGTCCCTGGGCTACAACAAGCCAGATGTCTTTGATTTTTCCAGGCTGCTCAAAAGTTGAAGCACTTAGTTTTATGCTTCAGTTAGACTTGCATCCTCATTTTCTGCCAGCTTTTACATGTCAACTTCATCATGGAAAATGCTGGGCTGGCAGCTTGTATATTTTTCAAACATTTACTTCATGTAGACCTACACTGCACCAAATGAAAGAACTTTGTGCATTCCAAATGATCCTCATGAGCCTTGATTTTGGTTTGTGACACATGCAATTTCTTCATCTTATTTTGTTATATATGGAGTTGACAGCAATTGTTGGATCATTTTCTTTACATCTCGTCCTAAGGATGCTTTTGTCATGTTATCATCTTCTGTTGGCATATTGGTGAGAATAAGGATAGGCTTTTCAAGTCAAAAGAAATGGTGCAAGTTGGAATGGGTTGACTAATAAAAGTCTCAAATTTCTAGGGCCCTAGAAGGTGACCTCGTCATGTTTGTATACGAGGCTTGAGAGCAAATGCATCATAAATTTCTGTCACTAGATATGTAGTTGATGAAACCGAGTTAGAGATCTTTAAAATCTCTTCTCCTTTCCCAGTTATTTTTAGAGTTGATTTCACATTTTAATGTCCAAAATTTAGCTTTGCCTATAGTGAAACCCAGTTGCAGAAAATGTAGGAATATCTCCTCCCCTTTCCCTGTCTTTCAAGTATTTATTTCACTTTGAATGTCACATTTAACTTTTTCCTATAGTAAAACTTAGTTTCTTATTCAAGTTTCAAGGTTTCAACTGGGAAAGTTGGAGACGAAAATGGTACCTGGAATTAGCTCCTAAAGCTGCTGATCTATCTCAAAGTGGGATAACAGCTGTCTGGTTCCCACCTCCAACACAATCTGTTGCTCCTCAAGGTATGTCTCCAACTTCTCTATCTTCAATTGTCTCTGCCTTGAAGTTTTTGTACATTGTTTTTCTGAACTAGGTTCTCATTAACATGCAGGTTATATGCCTTCTGATCTCTACAACTTGAACTCGGCTTATGGTTCTGAGGAAGAACTGAAGCATTGTATAGAAGAATTGCATTCCCAAGAACTTTTGGTATCCTTTGATTCTAAACTTTGGAGGATAAGTCCTAGGCATTTGAATAGCAAACATAAACAATTTTCAGCAGCAGTTCCTAATACAGCAGTTTTAACATGCATTCTTATACAGTAAATACAATGGATTACTTGGCACTTCCAAAGGTGCCTGTCCATTGGGAAGAGAGAAATCAAGTGAATGTGCATGAGTAAATATGCTAGTCGTTGATCAACTTAATAAAATTTGGTGATTGTATAGTTGAATAGTTCCTGTTAGATCCTCATCTTGTCCTAGAAAAGTTGTGGTTTTGATGTTATCACTTTCTATTTGGCTTTAGTTACTAGTAAGGAGATCTATTTGTGTAATAAATTAACCTTTCTTTAATCAGAAGGAATTTTGGTTGTTTGGTTTTGATTCTTACTGTTCATTTCTGTGAGGAAGTTAACATTGCCATCTTGTACAACACATCTATATGTTTCCCAAAATAACTTGCCTTTATGCAGTTTTACCTGAATAACAGCTTAACCTTTTATGTTAATTGACCAAGCTGATGCTTTTTTGTCCACCCATAATTTTTCATTGTTATGTTGTCTATGACTGAATCTAAAGAACAATGGAGTATGCAATATCTCTTTTCTTATTGAACAGAAATATAGGCGATGCATGTTTCTTTAGAATCATATATGGAATCTTTGGATTGAGAAATTATGTTGTCTCTTGTTATAGGCCTTGGGAGATGTTGTACTAAATCATCGTTGTGCACAGAAACAGGTGTGATTTTTGCTACTGGTAGGACTTTGAAATATCTGTTTTTGTCTATTGATATTTATTGTTATAATATTTTATCAGTGTTAAAACATCCATGTGCCCTTCGGCACAATGCATGGTCCTTGATTATTGAATTCTTGGCTTAATAATTTGCTTGCTAAACATGTACTGGGCACAATGCATGGTCCTTGATTATTAAATTATTGGCTTAATAATTTGCTTGCTAAACATGTACTGAGCTAATGTTTTTGTGACTGGCCAAAGAAAAGTAAACATGTCCACTTGATTCTACTTAACTAAGCAAGCTATTTTTTGAATTTCTAGTCTTTAATTCTGTGGTCTAGTGCTCATCTGTTGCTCTGTTCAAGTTGGGAAGGAGATGAGAACCCAAATGTACTGGCAGTAATGGGATTGAATTGCTTCTGGGATGCCCTTTTTCTTCTTTT
>JANVCQ010000008.1:13308312-13323698 GCA_025531925.1 Erythroxylum plowmanianum | reverse complement strand
TGGGAAGGAGATGAGAACCCAAATGTACTGGCAGTAATGGGATTGAATTGCTTCTGGGATGCCCTTTTTCTTCTTTTTTTCCGGTAGCACTATGTGTTGTAATAACACATATATTAGCTCTGTTCCTTTCATGGTTTTTTTTGCTCAAGAACAATACTAGATAGAAGCATGCTTTTCTCTCCTCTTGTGTGCTCTCAGGCCATAAGAGTGCATTTTAGATGTTAAATATTTCCCAAGTCTTAATATAATAACAGTAACGATTTAGAGTGTATTAACTTTCATTTTTCTTCTACATATAAGGCTATGTTGCATATTCATAGGTAATTTCAATCTCCTTGGTAAATGTGTTTTCAATGACATATAAATTGAGTGAACATCTTAGAAAATGAGTTGACTCTTCCTCAGGGTTTATATATTGCTGTGTCAAAATCTTCACCATTAAGCTAAAGCTACAAATATATGACAACAGCTTAAATCTCTTTTTTCTTTCTTGAAAATTCTTTTCAGAGTCTTATCCTTTCTAGTGAAATTCTTTTCACAGTCTTATCCTTCCTAGTGAACTTCCTATTTCCTTAGTTTCAAACTGAACTTGTTCTTATTCTCTTTCTTCATTTAATAACTTTTTTTCTGGTTATCAGTGGACTTGTTGGAAGAATTTTCTACCTCTATGTGCAAGGTCTTCCAAAGTGCAGGACTGTTGTGGAGCTCACAAAAATTTTATTGTTGCATCTCTTGATAAATTGATGTTCTCTTTGATTTCAGAGTCCAAATGGTGTTTGGAACATCTATGGTGGAAAACTCGCATGGGGCCCTGAAGCAATTGTCTGCGACGATCCAAATTTTCAGGGCCGTGGAAATCCTTCAAGTGGTATGTAAACTGTAGAAATAATTTATTGTTGGATCACAAAGAGATGCCCCAGGTTTTTGATTCCTTGCAGGATCTGTTTCAAAGTTCAACCTATTAGTAACAGGGTTGAGATGTATGTTTCACAACCCGTGGTCCTCATCAAAATGTCTTACATATCTCCTGATTTGATCTGCTTTAAGATTAAACTTGATGTGTATGCTGAACCTTTTAGGGCATATTTTTGACTAACATTTAATGTTGTGAGCATTGCACTCCGCATTCTGTTGTCTAAGCTAAAAATTAGCCGAGATAGGAATTGTTCTTGTGAAGCCATTTCCTCACAGTGACTCGCATAATTCAGCTGTCTATCCATGTTGCACTTTTCTTAAAATACACCACATGTGATACTGAGTGCTGCTCTGAATCAGCTAGTATCAAAACCAGCCCTGCAAGTGGAGGATTTGATTGACAAATTCTTATTGAGGTTCTTTCTCTTTCTGATTAGACATCTGTCAATATCCTGTGCAGGGGACATCTTCCATGCAGCTCCAAACGTTGACCATTCCCAGGAATTTGTCAGGAGAGATATAAAGGAGTGGCTAAACTGGCTTCGAAGTGATTTTGGGTTTGATGGTTGGCGCCTTGACTTTGTCAGGTACTGGAAAACCATTAAAAGTAATATGGAGTTAACTCTTTCTTTTCTGGTATTTTTTTGGCATCATTACAGCGCCATTTGTTTGCAGGGGCTTCTCTGGTACATATGTCAAAGAATATGTCGAAGCCTCAAATCCTGCTTTTGCTATAGGAGAATACTGGGACAGTTTAGCTTATGAACATGGTAACTTGTGTTATAATCAAGGTGATCTTTGGAAACTCAGAGCTCAAGTCTTTAGTTTTAATCTTTTTCCCCCCCTTCTGATTGATAAGTAAACAGCAAAAATCATTTTGTTGGTTAATAATCTGGACCTGCTAAATACCTAGATGCTCATCGGCAAAGGATTGTCAACTGGATCAATGCAACAGGCGGCACTTCCTCGGCATTTGACGTCACAACTAAGGTACTCTTTGGCATTAACTCTCATTTCTAGGATATTTCATAATCCTGAAACCTTTAATGTGTGTTACATGTTTGATCAAAAAATGTTCCAATATCATTTAAGTTTATTTTCACAAAGTGGTAAATTTGCAATTCTTTTCTGATTTATGATATGATCAACCTTTAAGCTTTCCCCTGCTTTAAAAAAATCTCAATTTCTACCTCATAAATCGTGTTGTTATAATGCATCTCTTTCATTATTCCACAATGATGGTCCTCGCATTTTATACAGGGAATACTTCACTCTGCTTTACTCAACCAGTACTGGAGATTAATAGATCCACAGGGGAAACCTACAGGAGTGATGGGATGGTGGCCATCCCGTGCAGTTACATTCTTAGAGAACCATGATACAGGATCAACTCAGGTTCCCCTTTCTCTGTCTTTCTCTTGTGAATACAGAGGAACAATTCCTCTTATGGAAATGTAATTTTGTATGGCTATCTATTCTCATTCCCACAAGGGTGTAGTGTTGTGTGTCGATTTAAGATAGGTGATATTCTTTTTCATTTCATAATGGCTCTTAGATTTGGTAATATGCAGTCATGGGCAGGCATTATCAGCATTCTTAAACACCTGCATCCAGTTCATTTTTGTATGTGTAAATTCCTCGGATCTTTACAAAAAGCGGGGAGAAAAGTGTTGCCTAAAAACTGGAATAATGTAGTTGTATGTAAGGAAACGATCACCTTCATTCATAAGGATATCCAAGCTCTGGACCTCAAAATTTTTTGAGGGTGGGAATCTCAAGATAACTGCTTTATATTTGTCTGTCAAAGAGAACGGCACAGATTATATGCCACATGTTTACTACAAAATCTAATATGAATATTTCATTCCATATATCAAAACTGGTAGCATTCTCCAATGATGTTTCTGTAGCTTCTGTGTGCTCCAACCACCAATTTGACGGGATTATTATTAATTGAAATCCTTGATTAGTTGAAAGTTTCAATAGCATCCCCATATCTCATATGTGCTTACTGAGGGTAGATGCCTGACCTTAATTATCTTTTCTAGTACATATAGGTGGCCACCTTTTTGGTCCAGTTTCTCCATTTATGTGCCCTTAATGAGTTTATTTGAATTTATATCTTCATGCCTATCATATATAAATAAATTGTTAATCAAGGTTGAGGAGTAAAACTGAAATTTTGCTTCTCTTTGTTGTTTCAGGGTCATTGGCCATTTCCTCGTGATAAGCTGACTCAAGGCTACGCATACATTTTAACTCATCCAGGAACGGTTAGTTTAGATGCTGAAATTGCTGGCTTGTGGCAGAACATAAATATTGACTTTCATTTGTGTGGATTTTTATATCAGAGCATAGTTTTCTGCAGTTACATCTGGAATATACAAATTCATCATTTTCTTCTACTTTAGTAATGAAAGCAATCTTTTCACACTCAAGAAAACTTCCAGTTATTAACTTGAGTTCATAGAAGGAGACTAAAAAATGATAATTGGCTGGCATGTAATAGTTCCATGTTTGTCTTAAAGCTAGCTTTTTGACATGGTGTTACTTTTCCATAGAATTGCCCTTTTGAGATATTCGAATATGTGGATATTTATGGAAAGGAAGTGGTCATTTCTGCTTTCTAACCAAATTTATTTTGGGTTCATTTCCAGCCTGTTGTCTTCTATGATCATTTTTATGATTTTGGTCTTCGTGATATCATTACCGAGTTGATTGAGGCTCGAAGAAGGGCTGGAATCCATTGCCGCAGCTCTGTCAAGATATATCATGCCAACAATGAAGGCTATGTTGCACATGTTGGTGATACCCTAACAGTGAAGCTTGGTCATTTTGATTGGAACCCTTCAAAGGAAAATAACCTGGATGGTAGCTGGCAAAAGTTTGTCGATAAAGGATCAGATTACCAGCTGTGGTTAAGACAGTAGCCTGATTCAAGCACTAAGATGACCATTTATCTTGCTGCACTTTTACATCTGCCTGACGTATTTAATTTTGAAAAGAGGAAATTGGAAAGCTTTCCTCTCCAGAATTATGTACATCAGCATAGAGAAAAGTGGATGCCACATGCCAGAGGGTCTTCTGAACAATAAGCTGAATGTGTAAAAGTTCTCATAAATCGGCATAAGCCTTTGTTTGATATTTTTTATATTTCCACATTGTAAGAGTTTCACTTGATTGATGTTCCACTCGAGACAACCTTCACACCATTTCTGACCCTTGGGTTTATTAGAGAACAATCTTAACGAGTTTAAAAAGCTTTATGTTCTCTACTAGAAATAAGTGAAGGTCGTTTTGGTCTAGTTCAGATCTTTGGTTTGAATCATAACTCATTTGGAAGCTAAGCATGTAAGCATTTTAGTGAAAGGCAAATTTACAGAACAGTGATAAGAAATCTAGACATAACGCAGCTAGAATTTACTACTACATGAAATTAAGAAATACGGCAGTGGAGTAAGAAGCATTACTTACCTTGTTCTGTTTCATTTCGCTCATTGCTTGGGTAACTGAAGAAAACTAAAAGCATTGAAAGGGAAACTTAAACAACTCCTTATGATTTGTATGTGTCTATGGTTTAATTTCAGTCACATACCCTTACGAGTGAAATGGACAAGTGCATGTGTTCGTTGTCCTGTAAGAAAATGGTTTGGTTTTCTATCGGCAACTGAGAATTCGACCCCTCAGTCAATCTTGTTCTTTACGTGCCCTTCCTTTTATCAAATATTATTTTGGTTATCATAAGATATGACGAGGTCTTGGT
Source organism: Erythroxylum plowmanianum (assembly GCA_025531925.1). Lineage (NCBI taxonomy): Eukaryota > Viridiplantae > Streptophyta > Magnoliopsida > Malpighiales > Erythroxylaceae > Erythroxylum > Erythroxylum plowmanianum. The sequence continues at coordinate 13,319,020 of JANVCQ010000008.1, read as the reverse complement.
ATTCATAAAATTGGTAACACTCAATACAAGAAACATGGTCACATCATGCATTGTGTTGGATAAGAAACAACCATTGGGCTTCATATGAAATTAGATCCTAAAGCCTAGTCCAAAATCCAAACCGACGATAAGGTTGCAGTTATGGTTTACTTTTCCTTTTTAAAATGAAAATCTGACTCCTCCATAAAAACATAACAACATTAATACTTGAAGTCTTGAATACTGAATAAAAAAAAAAAAAACCAGAAAGCTCCCAACCGAAACCAAAAGTGACATGGGAAAGAAGTAAAAAGGTAGACTTCTCATACCACCACGCGTGGCCAAAAAGCGCGTGGAATCCGCATGCCCTCTTTACCCATTTTTTCCTCAGTTCACACCCTTATCCACCAATTCAATAGTACATCTAGCCATCCACCCCAAATCGTGACTGTTGATCACCTAAGTATCTTTATCAGACGCCACAATACGTACGAGTAAAATACACTCTAAAATTATCACTTACAGAGCCTAGGTTCTAACCTCAGCTTCGGGTCCGAACCTGGAGTGGAGTAGAGGTAGAGCAGTTCCATTTTCTCTCCTCTATCTGTTTTCAATAAGTTATATATTTTGGAGTTGAAATTATTTATGATTTTCGGACAAAACCACTGTTACAGTTTCGATCCCTATATCCTCGACTCTGGTCCGAATTCCCATTGTCTTTGGAGTTAGAAAGTTGGAGAGAGAAAGGGTCTTCAGCTTTTACACACACACGGAGCTCTAAAGAGATGCAGCTATAGTGTGGTATTTTCTGCAGTAAAAGGAAGGGACTGAAATTGGGAGCTTGGAAGTCAAGGGTCAAGAGTCAAGACCCACCCAGGAAATCTGCTTGCAGTTTTTATTGTTTTCTTGCTCCTTTTTTTTTTTTTTTTTTTTTTGCTTTTTGGTGTCCTGAATTTTAATAGAAAATGACTCCATTTGGGGTTCACTTGGTTACACTCTTCCTCAGTTAGAACCCTAAATATTCTGGCTTGCCCAGATCACACTATCACTTTGAGGGCGTGTCCTTGATTCTTTCTTGGTGCACTCGGCTTTTGGTAATGAATCTTTTGTCTCCCATGGCCTTTTCTTGCTTATGTCTCTGTTCTAGCTGGAATGAGTCTTTTTTTTCTTATGTTGATTTTCTGCACTCTGCTGTGAGTTTTAGGGGAATTGAGTCGTAAATTGTTGCTCAAGGTCTGTTGTTTATGGTATTTGGTGGTTTTCTCTACATGGGTGTCGTGATTTTCATTTCCTTTGCTTTTTGTTTGGGGCTTTTTCTGCGGGGGGTTTTGGTTTTGTATCTTTTTATTCTTATCTAGGTCTGAAATATTATTGCTTAATATATTTTGGTTAACTTTATATCTTAGCTGTCGTAATTTCCCTAGCTTGGAGGGAATAAATGCTTCTTAGTTCTACCTTTTCTTTTCCACTCTTGTTCCGCTTTCGAGTAACCTTTCTTAACAGTTTGGTTTTCGTTACTTTCAGGTATTAAATTTATAAAATATCCTGAAACTTACTTGGTTTATATATGGAAAAGCAAGTGAGGTGGCTAAGACGTTTTAGTTCTGGTCTACTGGTTTTGAAGAAGATTCACAGCTGAGATTTCATATTTTATAGGCAGCTACTAACTTCTTACGATGCCAAAGAGGGAATTATGGCTGTAATATTAGTTAGGATTACGACTTTTTGATGCAAGAGTGGTAGGGTCCACCTTTGGTGCTGGCATTCATTTTCCAACACATTCAACTTAGTTCCAGTAATGTGGTTCACTATATCGTGTTTTAGTTCAATGTAGCGAGTGTTCTTAGTTTACTTTTTTCTTTTAGTACCCAAGGTTCTTTTCATTTTCAAAGAGATTTAGAGCATTAAACTTTTGTGGTCTAATGTCATGCTTTCGTATTTTATTTGACGATTCTGATTTGTTAAAAATTTAAGTTTCTTTTATTTTTCCACTACAGATTACTACATAAGGCCTTTTGAATGAAGCTTATTTACTTGAACTGATTTTCTGCAGGTGATGATGATTTGAGGAGTTGTCATAGTGTGGTCATAGAAGTTTTGGTTTTATTTGGGGTTATTTGGTTTAAGGATCTTACATATGGATAGACATGCTTTCTCTTGAACAATTAACTGGAAAGAGCCTGGTTTGCTGATATTTAATGCCTGCTAACGAAGCCGAAGACAGTATCAGCAGTCTGCATGAGCTAGGAATCTCTTCGCAGGGACAATATCCATCTCAAGCTGTTGGCAATAAACCATCTCTTGATTACAGTCAGTGGGTTGGAAAATCAACAAGGATTGCGTCATCACCGAATTTAAATCTGAGAAATTACATCTTGCCAGAATTGGGTACACTCTTGGCTTATTGTAATAACTTAATTGCTTACACTGTTTTACGGTCTTTGTATGATTGGCTTTCCTCTTATCTCGAAATTAGAAAAATTGGAATTGCATAATTTTGCGGCAGTTTGAGACTCTTATTTAATTCTCTCCCAAACTCATGGTGTAACTACTTTGATATTTATAGATTGCGTGGCAAGATGCGGTGGTAAGTCAAGTGCTGCACTGTATCATGAGAGTATTCAATTAAATCCACAACACAAATATTCCAGTATCCCTGCCATAAACACTCCATTGAATTCAAATGACTTGCTGGTTGGAAGCCAGAATTCCCTGTCAAAGAGGAGCCAACCAGGAGTATTTGGTGATATTACCTGCTATGATCAACAAGTTTTGACTTCAAGAAGCTTATCTGGCTTTAAATTTCAACAGGAATATGAGTGTGCTGACAGTCCCACCTTAACAGCAAATTCAGAAAGATCAGAGATTACTGAAGCCTCTAGTGATCTTCACTTCTACAGAGGACAGCAACAACTTCTGAGGGACCAACAGAAGGCTACTTCAGTGGCTCACCCAATGCAGCAGTCTAGTTATAAGGATATGCAATTGTTGCAGCAGCACATGATGTTCAAACAACTTCAAGAATTCCAGAGACAGCAACAACTTGAGAAGTTAGGTGACGTGAAGCAACACAATTCCTTGAACCAGGTTTGCGCTGTAGGCAAGCAAGGTGGTGGAGGTCACTTTTCACCCCTCATCAATGGAAAACCTGTTCCTGATGCATCACAACAGAACTGGATGCAGCAAGGAGCACGTCCTCTTGCACCAGGAATGCCTAATAAAATTATGTTTCCTCAGGAGCAATTTCTGGCTCATCGGTCCATGGGTATGGCTTCTCAGCAACTTGATTTGTATGGCATGCCTATTGCCAACACAACAGATACCATAGGCCAGCATACCCCTCTCCTAGGAACGTCACATAATTCTGTCAATTTGGCCGGTTGTCAAGTCCCAAAATCTGCAATTCATTCTTCAATTGCTAATTCCTTTGTAGGAGATCCTTCTTCTGTTCCCATAGACCTAATAGGCTTATCACAAGGATCATTAATGGCAAAGCAGGGATTTCAGGATAAAGACTCTGGGCAAATTCCAGTTCAGAGTCTGAATGGTGGAGTTTACCCTGGAAACCTCCAAGAAGGTAATTCTCAACAAGCAAATGCCTCCCCTGAAGAATTTGATGCGAGACACGAACAAACCAGTTGGCCTGCTATCCAGAAAACAGCAAAACAAATGGGTCCTTCTCAAGGTTTGGTTCCCCTGGACCCTATGGAAGCAAAGATTTTATACAATATGGATGACAACATCCGGGATGCTTTTGGAAGTCACCATGATATGAGCATTGGAGGCTTTGGCAATGTTCTGGAACACGCAGACTCATTAAATGCTTTCCCTTCTGTTCAGAGTGGAAGCTGGAGCGCTCTAATGCAGTCTGCTGTGGCAGAAGCTTCTAGTAGTGACACTGGCATTCAGGAGGAATGGAGTGGCCTGACTTTCCAAAACACAGATCATTCAGCTGACAATCAGATCTCAAGTTTTGTGGATAGTGAGAAGCATCAGACAGGCTGGGTTGTTAACAATTTGCAGAGTACCTCCTTTAGTTCGAAACCTGTTCCATTGATTACTGATTCCAATATGAGCTCCAGTTTCCCTGGTTTTCAACAACCTAATATCCAGTTGTCAATTGAAAACAGAGAAGATGTATCCCCTGGTGGATCACATGTATCAATAGTGAATTACAACAATCATCGTAAGCCATCCGTCGACGAAGTGCAAAAGGTTCAATTGTTCATGAATTCTGAAAATGTGTGGGGTGGGCAGATATTCGGACACAACCGTAGTGGTGAGCAGCTGCAGAGAGTCGCCTTAAGTGATTTTTCCACTGACAACAAGGGCCATGAGAGGTTGGGGAAAAGTCAGCAGCAAATTGATAGTGAGCATAATTCTCATGGAAGAACCAATGAAACAATTATAGAGCAGCCAAGTAGCTCCCAAAGGGAGAATTCTAGTGACCTCTATATCTCCAAAAGATTGAGCTCCCATCAACAAGGAAGTTTGGGGCAGTTCAAATTTTTTGACGATGTCGTTGGCAGTTCCATGACTATAGACAAGGTGGAGATTTTACTTAACCGTCATCAATTTTGCTTCGTCTAACTGCTACTACTTCTATCAATAACAAGTATTTCAAGTGTTTTTACAGGGTTATTTGCCTGATTTTCAAGAAAACAATAGAGCACCAGAGGGAGCACCCACCAATCATAATCAGTGTTCAAATATCTTTGAGGAATCAACTCTCCCCGATGGCTCAAATGTCACTGCACAGACAGGGTACCTAGTTTTAAGACTGTTATGCAAATGTCCAGTTGGTTTTACAGACTGTTAATGCTAAATGCCTCTTGTTGATTCTAAAGTTTTCTTCTCATGTTTTACAGCTTCAATTTCTAAGTTGTCAGTGTTTGAGTCTAGAACATTAGCTTGTTAGATTTAGTACTTGCATTTTGGATTGATCTTAAGTAATCTTTAAATGAAATGATGTGGCAGTGAACACATTCTTGAGCTTCTTCAAAAAGTTGATCAATCAAGGGATGATGGCTCTATGCAACCATTTGGATCTATGGTACCTAATGCATTGCCCAAGATGACTGGAGGAGATTCCTGTGATACATCTGTTACTCAACTGTACCCTCAATCTTCTGCTTCCCAAGGCTTTGGTTTGAGGTTGGGTCCTCCATCTCAAAGATTGCCCAACTCAAACAATTTTATTTCTCCTCAGGCTTTGTTACAGAATGTTGGCAATTTAAATTATAGTCCAATTAATCCCGAATCATTGGAGAAAAATCAGACATATCTGGGTCCTTCATCTTCTATCCAATCTTTGTCTTCTTCACATGAATTGTCTCGAAGAATGCTTGCTGTTAATAGATCCCCTGCCTCTTTACAAACGGGCCTCTCTTCAAATTTAAATGTGCAAGGAAATTCCCTGACTTCCATGACATTGGATTCGCTTCAGACAAGAAATCAGTTTCAAACACAGTCCATATCTGAAGTACCGGAAAAGTCTCAGTCCTGGCAGGTGAAGTTATCTAGTTCTGTTGGTAAATATTCAGCTTTAACCCAATCCTCCACTCATTATGCACATGATCAGATTCCAACCAAGCCTTTTGGAGAAAGGTTTCCAGTTTTGGAGGCTTCACCTATGCCTCAACTGAATGCAATATCAGGCTCGTCTCAACAGAGTGAAATTTTAACAAAGCCTCATAATGTATGGAGAAATGTTCCAAGTCAGCGACAACCATCTGGTGCACTAACTGTCAAGTTTCCTTCTACTCTATCTTCATCTCTGGATCTGTCAAATAATTCTTTGACAAGCTCTTCCGAGGCTTATCGTGTGTTGAATGACCAAGAATGTTTAAGAAGTGGACATAAATCATTAGAATTTGGTGGATCTTCTAATTTTCGAAGTTTCGGATTTGGTCCTGGCAAAGAAATGTTACAGCAGGGAATAACACCAGATATATTTGACAATTCTCAGTCAGGTGGTATATCTCAAGATCAAGACCATGTCTCAGATGCAATTGTTCATACCTCAGCCTCGTTGATGTTTCATTCCCAACCCCATGACCTTTATAGGGTAAGTCATAATAACAAATGTGCTTCAACTTTCATTATAAAACATCTCGATGGCTTCCTTCAGTTACCCGATCACATTTATAATTATGCCTTTGTTAACCAAGTGTAGGTAACAAACAATGTTACAAAAGTTCAGCATGCTACTGGGAATCAGTTGGATAACAATGGTTCAAGTTCCAGACAAACTTTGGATAGTGGACTAAACGCAGCTTTACAGCCTAATCAATCTGGAGTCGTGGATACCAGAATCCTAAGCTTCTTAGAAGTAAAAGATAGTCAAATTGCAAGAGCTTCTTCTAAGTCAGCTCTTTTAGTGGGACCTTGTCAGGACATGGTGACATTTGGCCACAATGACTCACAGACTCAATCTAGTAGCAAAGGTCTGCAGTCTAACCACACAAATTATAGCCAGGTTTATTTGAGGGTGGCCCCATCTTGGTTTAAACAATATGAATCTCTTCAGAATGGACAAATGGTCCCAATGTTTGACTCTGGACTAGCAAAAACAGCTGATTCACCGTTCTCTCTTGGAAAACCATCTCAGGATTTGCATATTCAGACTCCTGCCGAACAACTTTCAGCTGCTGACGCTGATCAAGGTGGGAGGGTTTGGCCAAATGCAAATACTGCCTCAATTGCAAATCAACTTTCAGTGCCTTACATATTACCTGAAGAAACAAGGGAACAGCTAGCTATAAGTAAGCCAAAAAAGCGGAAAACTATTTCCATTGAACCTCTACCATGGCACAAAGAAGTTACTCAAGATTCCAAAAGGGTTAGAAATATCAGGTATCTATATTATTAATGCCTCCTTTCTTTTTACTCTCATCACTCCCTCATTAATTTTCTGTTTCACTTTTATCTAGGAGAATAACTGTTTTCTGTTATTATTAATGTGCTTGGTTTTTTCTTTTTCCCTCTTTTTGGAACAATCCCTATTTGACAAAAGCTAACTTAAAGTTCCACTAACTGGAAGTTTTAATCTAGCTTTAGTTGGTTGGCATTTTCTGTGTTGTTCTTGCCCCTTTTTCTTTGCCATGTAAATGATGCATTACTTTTTCACTTGCAGCACCTCTGAAGAAGACTGGGCACAAGCAACAAATCGACTGATCGAGAAGGTGAACTATGTTAATGGTTTAAGAGTTTGTTTTCTTAGATACATTAAAATTGGGTTCTTATTTCCTTATCTGTTACAGGTAGAGGATGAATTGATTGAAGAAGTGCAACCAGTAGTTCGAGTAAAGAGAAGGCTAGTGTTGACAACACAGCTAATGCAACAACTGTTTTGTCCTGCACCAGCATCGTTTCTCTCTGCTGATGCAGCCTCAAATTATGATCTCATGTCATACTTGGTCTCCAGATTATCAATGGGTGATGCATGTAGCATCGCTTACAGCAAAACAGGTGACTTGTTTGAGGCAGTGGATTACAGCAACATGTGAGTGTCACTCTTCAAAAGCACATAGTGTTTTGCAAATCATGACAGAATACTCATTTGATTGCTTATTGAACTTCTTTTCCTTCAAAGCTTACCATTGCCTACAAATTTTACTCAGTTATGCAGAAAAGCTGAAAGTTTCCGAGAGAAGTGATCAACAATTCCTGGAGGTTCTGGACAACTTCATTGGTAAGGCAAAGAAGCTGGAAAAAGACTTCCAAAGGTGTGGGATAAGTATTGCACTATTACTAGTCTTGAATCTTTTAATCATCACAAGATGGATTACTAGTGGCTCCTTCAACTGATAATGTTTTCTGAATGCTCTCCTTTGAAAAATGTAGATTGGACAAGACATCTGTTGTAGACGTCAGGTTGGAACTTAAGGAATTAGAAAAATTTTCTGTGATCAACCGGTTTGCCAAGTTTCATGTCCGGGGACACATGGATGCATCTGGCATTCTTAGACCAATTCCTCAGAGATATTTTGCAGCGCTACCAAGCCCTAGGAATCTACCTGATGAGGCACAATGTCTTTCACTATGATTATGAACCATATATGTCCAACTGAATCCTATGTAGATCAAGATTCTGCATTCCAGGGAATACTGCACATCCCTGCCTGTGACGCCCTTTGTTATATTAACACGCTGGCTGGTGTGCAAGTAAGAAGTGATGTGAAATGGAATGCAGCATTGGTCAACACCAAGTAACATAAGGGCTCTTTTAGGATTTCAATTGAGGCCTGTCGTTGTCATTTTTGAGAAAGTATATATTTTTCCCATGTATATTTTAATGGATTTCCGAGGGACAAGAAGTATCCAAACTAACTTATAGGAAAAGAGGATCAGTAGTTTGAATGTCATCTGGTTCTTGTGACGTTAAAGTAGGCAAATCTAGTGTAATCTATGGAAGCATCCCTTTTTTTTTTTTTTTTTTGCCCTCTTGTTCTATCTACTATATTATTCTTATCCATTTCAGGGCTTCCTGCTATTAGCACTGGAAACATGCAACCTGAGTTGTTGAAGACCAAGCACTTCAGGACAATGAAACACTTTGGATAATAAATTTGTTTGAGGTTCTGGAGTTAAAAGAGGAGCATGCACAATTGTAGACTTTACACTGGTTTAATTGGCTTTTAAAGAATAGTAAACAAAAGCTTCTGTACGACTTGAGATTCCTTAAAAAATAGGTAAGTAGGTGTTGGACACAGGAAGAGAGCACAGAAGCTTCTATTATAACTGTCATTGAAAAGTAAGTATTGGATGTTGATTCTGTTGACCCTCATTGTCACGAAAGATAAAGATTGCCTTTCTTTTCATATGAATATAGTTTGAGTAAAGGACAAGGAAAAGCTTTCTATGACTAAGAAAGCATATTGTTTTGCGAATTCCCTGGTAGTACTTTCTTCACTGAAACCGGCAATGACACGTCAGTGGTTTATGATACGATCATTAATAAGTACGTTGTCAGTATCAATATCTGATCCCCATGCATCGGCTAGGACTAGCGGACAGGGACACCCTTTTCTACTGGATCAAATAAATAATAAAGAAACAAAAACAAGTCAATAGCAGCATTACTGGCAAGTGACAATCATTCCAATTGGTCTTTTGCTGTGCTGACAAGATTTGGTGGGTTCCTGATTTCCAACATTCGAACATTCCGTTAAACTAAATCGGATTCAGCCCTTACTATGTCTCAATCTGATCTCATCAAGTCTGAGATGGGACCCAGAAGTCACCACATGTCACTGCCATTGCCACAATCAAACGTCATTGTTTCTAGTTCTAAGATCCTGCTGCGGATGTAAACTTTCCGTGGTCCTGTCCTGTACCTGACCAGTATTTGAATCCCAATTTACGTTTGTTTGTCTCTCAGGGCTTTCATAAGCGCGTGTCGTCAAATCCTAATGCCCACGAAGAGTAATTTTATAAACTAAGTTGGGTCCTTTTGATTACAAGAAAGAAAATATTTCCATATATATAACAATTTTAAAAGCACAACATATAAATTCATTTATTTTGGCGGTGGAATGCTATTATTACAATTTCTACCCCATCGCTGTCCTTAGTGCCGTTTTTCGTCAGTTGTTATCTTTAGTTGCGCTTTCCTATAAGTCTTCTTTCATCATCATCATATCCCATTACCAGAGTCCCCTTCAATTATCCAATCATCAACTGTTCTTAATTCATATCGTAATCAAAAGCTCTTCTTGCATGTGTTATTGAAGATAGCCTTTGAAAAGCAAATAATTTATATCGTGATTATACTGACAAAAATTGAACGTTCACATGTTACTACTTGCAAGACGACGGTAAGCTGGACCACATATCCAGGTGCACATGCACAAACATTTAACAAAATGTTTATCTATCCGTGACTTGAATCTGTGATGTTTTGGAGTAACATGAATTATCAATTGTTTCAAGACTCACCCCGATATAAATTTTCTTAATTTAGATCATATAACAAATGCTATTAATTATAATAATGGACTGATATTATTCTAATTTGTTCACTTATAGTTATCTAGCTATATATCTATCCTCTGCAGGCGGATTCACCTGAGATATTTTGGTTAAAAGATAAGAGGCTTGATGTGGAAGGAAAATTGATGGAATAAAAAATTGCAACATAATTTACTAGTCTGACAAATATATAAATTTTAAGAATTCAGACTTTGAAACAGCATCATCTTGCTTTTTTATTTCTTTCAATCATATGCGGTCCACAATATTCATGTTGCATAAGTTCAATAGTATTATTATTTTACAATATTTAATGTGTAACATCTCGTTATCCATGTTAAGATTAGAATAGTGAGTTATGAGAAATCACTGAGAAATTAGGAAAAATTTACGTCATGCATAAGTTAAGTGTGACATGCTTATTTTTACACATTCATATTCGCACATGCATTCATTGACATTTTGCCGGGTATAATTGGATTGAGTTGTGATTTTTTAAAATTTAGTGAATTTTGAATTTATTTATGTTAAAAATAATATTGGCTAGTAGAATTGTGAGATTTGTGAATTTTGGTAAATTTTGGTGATTTTCAGAAATTATGCATTTTTATGGAAAATAGGAAAAAGAAATCAAAAGAAGATTTGGAGATAGTTGGATTGTAAAGATGAGAGTTTAAAGAAGTTAGTTTCAAAAGAAACTAAGTTAGAGCTTAGGTATTAGGAAAGTGACAAGTGTCACTTAGTTAAGTTGCTTTTA
>JANVCQ010000008.1:13292016-13304197 GCA_025531925.1 Erythroxylum plowmanianum | reverse complement strand
TGAAGGAAGTGAGAGGTCAGTTGAGAGAGCATGCTTCAGGCATGAACTCTTTTAGGTTTTTGGAGCATATCTTGAGTGTTATCACTTCGATTGATTAAGTAAGAGTAACAGTGTTAAGCCTAAGCAGTTGGGTCTCGGATCCAACACCAGTTGGGCTCTGGAAACGGGGTCCAACATCTTCTTCTTTCTTCATCAGCAATCCACATCATACATGTATAATAAACACCATAGAATTCATTTAGACCATCAATTTCAAAAGATATTCAAAAATTCTCAAACTTTCACCTAAAGGGGACAATTTCAATTTTGACTTAAAGAACCCTCTCCGTGACACATTTCAGTCATCTAAACCATGTTTCATGCATATTCAAGTATGAAGAACAATATATCTTAACACCAAACTCAAAATCATAATGTAAAGAGAGATGAGACAAAATTTACGTAAACATTCCTTTGATGATATCTTCAAATCCTTTGAGATTTTCTCAAATCTAACGATAGATTTGAGTTCCTTGACCCCCAAATTAACTTAGAACACCTTGATTGAGGTTGAAAAATCAAAAACTTGGTGAAAGAATTAAGTGATGGCAGAAACCTTCCTTCTTCTCCTCTCTTCTCCTTTCTTCTTCTTTCTTTTAATTAAAACTAAGTGTTTTAATTTCTGAATAATGGGTTACAAGGCCACACCATGTAGAAGGGTCTAGAATTTGACTCTTCTTTGACCAAACATGGTGAATTGACCATTTTGCCCTTAGGTTGTATGAAATTACCATTTTACCGTTCAAACTTTCCTAAATTTGTAATTAAACCCAAAGTTTAGGAATCTCCAAAAATTTTATTTTTATTTTGATCCTTGGACTCTTGGAAATAATAATTAAGCCCCTTAACTTTATAAAATTACACATTGGTCCTCCAAGAATTGAAAAATTACATTTTTAAGTCCTTTGACTTTTAACAATTTGCAATTAAGTCCTTATGTAAATTAACTTTCCAATTAAGCTTTCTAAGTGTCCAATAAGTTTATAAATCTTGTTTAATCACCTCTAAGGCATTAGAACACATTTACTTAACCATCATGGTCATATCCATCTAATGGACTCAATTTTACACACTTAGAAGCTTATATGTCTCTAAGATTTCGCATACCGAAGAACTATAAGTTTATGTAAGGGCATATAACATTATAAATTACTGACATATATCCCTAAAAGGATTTAAATACATCTTTGAACTCATATAAAACCATGTATATATCAATATACAGTAGTATCTCCAAATACAGAATAATACAAAAGGACTCAGAAAGTCCGGCATTATAGTATGTAAGTAGTAGCACTTTACAAATCTTGTTTAAGTTCAAAAGGGACCCTCATGAAATATCCCCGAGAAATTTTTTCAATTGCAGTAATTATACAACTTAAAGACTCCTTTTGCTCACACTAATGAATAAAGGTTCAATATATGTTATGTGATGTACATATGCATTTTATAACCTCTCAAGGATCTTAACAATTCTTTAGTATATCCAATATTCTTCTTGTAACTCATATATGGCCTATTATTACTTAAAACAACCTAAAATAATCACTAAAAATAACACTAGCCATTACAACGATTGCTTAACCATTATGGTATATTGATCAACCAATATGACCAATATTGTCACAAACTCACAATATAGGCTTTTAAAGAGGTCAATCAACAACACTATAACACTAGTCAACTAGTCAATCAAAAACCCAAACATTGGTCACCAAAATCACCATATGAGTCGACAAAGCTTCATAAAACATAGCTTTCAAAACTTTTTAAGTTCTTTCAAAGATTAAAACATATTCATTTGATAAAAAATTTACTTAAAGTTATTGAAAGACTTCCCTAAAAGTCGTCCGATGCATCTAAAAGGTTTTCTTTAAAACCCTTCTAAATTTTCTCTTGATTATGATAAAGTATATGTAATATAAGTGCAAAATGACCATGTAAAGATAGAGTCCTTAATTCAATTAATGAATATGATAAAATTACGTAAAGGATTAAAATGATTTGCTTAAACCGTGCTTGATTCCTTCTTGTAGTCGATTCTTCACTTGAATTAAATGTACACTCCATTTTGCTCATTTTCTCCATTTATTAATTATTTAATTTATTTAATTGACTTTTTTTTCCTCACTTTTCCCTTCTACTGAATTAATTGATCATTATATTAATAAACAACCCTGTTATAAGTTTAATCTATATCGGTCGACCATAAAGTCATATTGGTCAACCAATATGTGTTTAGTGTATAAAATATGCTAGTCGTTAGGTATTGCTTGACCACTAAACCATATTAGTCAACTAATAAGTATAACATACCACTCCAATAGAGCATATTCTTAAGCATATCAGACGATATTCGAGGCTATACTCTACTAAAATGATATGATAGCAAACAATTCAAAAAGATTTTTCCACCTTACATATAATATCATATAGCACAGTGGCATTTTAATTAACAAATTGCCAAAGTTCGACCTAACTTTCAAAAATACCTTCCATATTTAACCTGTGTAAACCACATAATCTTGGCATTATATTTAATACTCAAAAAATACATCAAGTAGCAACCAGTGGTATATCATAATTTGCATAATATTCAAAAGACATAAAAAAATTTTGATATTAACAAGATAATGTGAGAAATGTTATTCTTGATGCAAAATAACTAGAGACATTTATAGGTACAACTGATCCTGACCACTAATTTATGTCCAAATAAAGAAGTTACACTCCAACTAGACTAGCTAGATCTCTTCTGGACTTGAAAACAACATTGCAATTTTGATGAGTTTGCAAACTCAGTGAGTGAACCATCATTAATGCACTCACGTAAGTCATATCATAAAGGACAATTCCAACAACATATTATTGCACATCAACAATCATATCACATAGAACAATTCTAATCACCATATCATATTATCAATGATATCTATATGTATTGTAATATTTTGATTCAATTAGAACATATCATATATGAAAAAATGCAAATGCATATGTGCTTTATTTCTTCTTTCTTTTTGTTGTGATCAAATATGCCAATTCACGCCCTGGTTTTAAACAATTTTCTATTGGCCATCTTAATGAACATTATAGACCTGATTACATTATGAGCTTTAAGCCCTGATTTCAAAATTATGAGTATTGAGCCCTGATTTCACATCACGAGCCTTAGGCCTTGATTACGAGCATTTCTCCCTAAATGTCTGCGTGTTGGTCATTTTGATCACAACTCCCATTAACTCATCATGAATGTCAAATGCAATGATATGAATCATCTCACACATCATTTGCTTTCATCAGTGTATCTGGTTATCCAAAATTCACATTCAATTTGAACCAAATTAGAACTTCATAGATAATCATATAATCAATAATTGACATTCAATTTGAAAACACTTCCATAGACAGTCCCGAAATATCAAAATCTTTGGACCAACAGTATCCAGAATTAAAACAATCATATAAATAACAATTTAATAATTGAAATTTAACCAAAAATAAATTAATCATAGTGAGAAACATCTAGGTTAACTCACAGAACACTCCAACGAGCTATTGCCTCGACGTCCCCATAATATCTGGGTATTGACAATCACTCTGAAAGCCTATTAGACATGCATATGAACATTAGTCACTGATAACGAATATCAAGAATATTTAAGCATCCTTAAGTGCAATGTTTATATCCTTTTGTTCCTAATGTTCCTTTATGAATAAGCTATCTTCTTTTAATCATAACTCTCTCTACAAAAATACAAATACTATGATTCTTGTGTCCCCTGAAACTAGACTTCCATTAGTCTTATATCCAAAAATTACACAAACAACAGCTCCCTTTATAATACAATCCCCATTCAAATTGTGTCCTATTTTTTGGTAAGAAACAGGCTTACAACCAATGCCCAAATAACAATAAATCATTATCAAGACATCTTCTAGCCAAGCCGTTTGATAGAAGCATTAATAAGACATTAAAAATCATTTTTCTTGTTTTATACTTTGAATAATTCAGGCTTTAAAGCTCTAAAAAATTAGGAAATAATACAAGGTTCCTGCACAGGGTCTGTCATGGGCAGTATTAGGGAAACAAGCATAACTCAAGCTCTAGTAACTACTTTACCAAGCCACTTTCACAATGGTCAAATGAAGACCTATATATACAACTCTTTTTCTTTAAGTTTTTTCAAATTCATGCTCTAAAGATATGCAAAACAGATTGAAAAAGGAAGATGAAATTGAAACCAGAATTTCGACTTACCTTGGTAACTTCTTTCTTTCTCCTCTTCTCTTCCCCTTTTTCTTTCCTTCTCTCTCTCATTTTTGTTTTTCTCCCTCTTCTAACCCTATGGCAGACCTTCACTCTCCCTTATGTTGCCTATTACATCTATTTTCTCTAGAAAGTTCAAAGAAAGTCAAACTAATCCATGTGTCATCATTTCATTGGTTTACGTATCACCATTTTATTGGTCCATATGTTATCCTTCTAGTGGTCAATATGTTACTATTCTATTGGTCCATGTGTTACTAACTTTAGGCTCCACATGTCACTCATTTAAGCCTCCATATTTCACTACTTGTAAGGCTACACATGTCACCAATTATAAGACTACATATGTCACCATTTGTAAAGCTACACATTTCACCATTCTAAAGCTCCACATGTCACAAGTCTAAAGCGTCATTTGTCACAAATTTAAAGGGCCACTTTTCGTAAATATAAAGTACCACTTGTATCCAATTTTTTGTCATTTAGGAATTCTACTCGACCAATTTATATATTGACTCCTCAAACTTCTAATTTTTAACAATTAACTCCAAATCACTAACTTAAATCCATCAATTTCTAATTTAATTCTAATTCATCAAAATCATATCCAAGCATCAAGGAAAATGTCAATTAAGTGCACATAAAACATTTCATTTATTTCTCATATTTATAAACAATATTGTATGTGTGTGTATGCTAATCTCATGCATGTACATAGAATAATAATTTTTGTATCCTAATGCACCAAATTAATCATCTAGTGATATAACTTATTTTATTTAATGTAATATGCATGAGCTTATTCTTCTAAACCCTCTGACCCTCAACAATTTAGGAGATAGGATATTACAATATGTCCCTTGGAGAGACATTGGTCAATCATATCACCATATTGGCCAACCAATGTGTCAATAACTTACCTATTACACATTTAAGTTACATTGGCCAACCACTAACCTATTAGTGAACCAATCTCCCAAAAAATATGATTTTAATAACTTTAAATACTCATATTGGTTTTGCTTAATGCAATTATAATTAAAACAACATTTAAAATTCTCCTAAAGAGTATTTGAAAGATAAAAAGTCTTTTCTTTTAAAATTAAAAGCTTTAATGCCTTTTAATGAAGTAAAGGACTCATGTAAAGAGGTGAGATGAAATATATATGCATGATCAGCTTTTAAAATTACCAAAGGAATAAAATGATATTATAATTAACATTGCAAAATATATAGAGTGACCTTGATGTGTTTTGATCTTCTTTTATTCTTGACTAGATCTTCACTTTGACAGTTGCAAACTTCAATTTTTCTTTAACAAGTTTATGAACTATCTTCTCGAGTTTATAACTACATCTTGTTCTTATATTGCTTCTCATAAAATAATAAACTTATTAGTCATAAATATGTTTTTTATTATCCAAATATTGATTGAAACTTCCCCTAGTTCAACAATATCCTCTATTTTGATGACAACAGAACATTTATGATATTAGAGAGTAATAATAAAATTTAGCACACAATCAAGATAAAGGTTAGATTCATCTTAACTCATGCATAAGTCATAATTCAATATCAAGAATAAAAGAAATATTTAACATGAAACGTAAAATAAATATCCATACATGTAGATAAATTAAAATAAACATAGCATAAATTTACACAATTATAAAATACCAAATAAAGAACAAATCACTCCTCACAAATGTCTTCATTCCCCATAATCTCATATCATTAAACTTTCTCCAACTTTTTGGAATCATAAAAAAGAAATAACTATCCAAAAGATACAAAATGTAAAGTGCCATGCATCAAGCTAAGTTGATTAAAAGCTCAAAGTAAATTTGATTGAAATTGACAATATTTCTTAAGAAAGAATGATATTGAACATTAAAGTGTCAAAATAATTGTTTAAAATGTCAATTTTAATATAAGCATCCATAATTGTGTCTAATTTTGATATAAATCCCAATTTTGGCATTGTTCCTTGGTTGAAAATTACATTAAGCAACAAAGGAAAGTTTTGACAAAGTTAGATGTTGGAAAAAAAGGCATAATTGCAAAATCTAACCATTAATTTCATAAGAGTATAATTTTGTAGGTCACAAAAATTAACAGAAAAAAGATGTATCAAAGATCCCAAAATGTCAAATTTAAATATGATCTCGATTTCTTTTTCAATTTGACTTTCGAAGGATCAATTTGAAAAGATAACTCTACAATTTGAAAACTTTTGAAAATCCTTAAATTTGAAACCTAAAAATGACAAATTTTCAATTTAATGCAATATATCGAGATTCTTATGAAATAGGAGATGTTGTTTTAAAGAAAAAGTTAGTTGTCTAGGATTCTGGAAGATATAAACAACAAAAATGAGAAATATAAGAAAAGACAAGGAGGAGAGCTTAAAATGTGGAGACTAGTCAACTACAAAGCTCAAAAGGTCAACTAATGATTGTGTGTAGTCAATAACAATAGCAGTAAAACTTATTACGAATTCATTAAAGCTCAATTTTTATTATTCATGAGGGACATTTGTCAACCATAAAGCTATATTGATCGATTAGTATGAACATATATTAGACCATCTTATAACTAAACTCTTTACAAACTCATTAAAAAGGTTAGAAAAAAGGTGAATTTTAAGGACACTAGTCAACCACACTCTAATATATGTTGATCATTGTGTTTTGAAAAGTTAGGAAATAGATTGAAAACTCAAATTAAAACATCAGAACACTTAATTAACAAACTAAATACTAATAAAAATAAGTTAAAACACATAAGGGGTTCCTTATCATATAGAAAATATATCAATCATAATCAAATCTCTTTTAATTGTGTAATCTGTCCTTATTCATTAGTTTAGTGAAACTATTTCCTAATTGATGTAGTGCATTGATAAATTCTAATTCAGTAGTCCCATTTGATATATAATCTTAAAGTCTAGGTACTAAAGTCTATATTATACTTTAAAAATGTCCAATTCCTTATTCATCTTGCAAACCCAATATTTATCATTAAAGATTTAAACTCATTTTGACAAATAAATGCAAAATATGACAATTTCTAAAATATAAACTAATAACTAAACCTTGTTGCATATCACCAATGATATGATTCATATGATGGTTCTTCTTAACTTTCCAATTCATCGGAAGCATCTCATCCTTCTTATTTCCTTCAATTGGATCAATAATTGGCTATTTTAAAGATTTTTTAGTGATTATTCTTTTTTTTAATGAGTAATTTCTCCACATCTTACAATAATATCATCAAGATTTTCTTTAAGGTAGGGATGTTAGGACAAAAATAATATATATAAACTTTTCAATAATAAAAATCTTCCAATTAATCACTTTAGATGCTTTGAAAAAATTGTGACTTAATCATTCATGTTTTTTTATTCCTTTTCTATATAATAAATTCATCATTTTGTTTTAGGTATTTAAATGAACCTGAGTCCTTGATTGTTGATATCCTTCTTCTTTTCAATCTACACTTTCGCAAGTTTACTTGTTCATTTTTACTTGAGGAAACAAAATCTTTCAATATGTCCATCTTTATCACATAAATGACATACTATATTATAAAAGTAATGATGATGCATAATTGTATTTCTTAGACTTTTATATGTATACACATAATAAAGAATCTTTCTTTGGATATTAAAGGTGTTGAATGCTCTTCTAGTCTAGTGAAAAGTCCTACCATAATTATATATATGATGCCTACTATGAATAAAAGCTTGATGGGTGCTTATCTGAGGCCTAAAGGGGTAAGTTTACATGTCATAGAAGTTATGCTTATTCTTGCCTTGAGAGTGTTGAGTTCTGGGCCTAGATTATGATCTATACATAAACTCATGAGGCATTCTCTTATAATAAGTCCTAATATATATATGGCATATACATATAATTGATGCGTATGCTTAAATGTGGATGCTCTATGCTTATTTTTCACTTTAGGTGATGTTTCTTCACTGTACAATTGCTTTTTCTTGACAAATGTAGTCTTAGTGTTGGGTTCACTCTCATAAGTATACCCAATCCCATGCTTATATTGGAATTATTTTGATCTCCAAGAATGCTTTCTGGTTTTCACTCCCTTTAGTGAATTTGGATAATAAACCATTAAGAACATTATCTTTTTTTCACGTTTTGATGCATCTAGTGATTAATTATCATTAATGATCATATTTTTGGAATATTATATATATATATATATATAAACAAATCTATTAAAAAGAAAGAAATAAAATTCAAATTCAAATTCAAATATAAATATAAATATATATTCTATATATAAATGGAAAAATATTGTATCTAATAGGATTTAAACCTATATCGAAGGTTTAGCATTCCTCTATCATATCCATTAGACAATGGAATAATTCCTTGCAATTCACTTTTCATTTTTTCATTCTTATTCATGTATGCATCCACTAATTTTTTAACTTCCTTAAGTTTGAAAGATAATTTGCTCCTTTACTTATTCATGATTTCTAAATTTTTGACTAGTTCATCATACTTCAAATTACTATCACTACTATAAGAATAATAATTGGATGTTGCATCATCATCTTCTATAGTTATAAAGCACGTGTGAGTTATCTCTCATGTTAATTGCTCATTTTTTGATTTATTTGCATCATCCCAAGTTGAAGTTTTAAGTGCTTTCTTCTTATTCTTTCCCTTCTTCTCCTTTTTACATTTTCTTTTATAATATAATCTTCTTTAAGTAAAAGACATTATGACTTCATGTAATTAAGTTTTCTAAATTCAAAATATTCATTGTTAAAGGGTTTGGTTTTGAATTACTTTTACCTTCCTTAAAGTCCTTTGTTTTAGAAAAATTCTTTCACTTCAAAAACTTCTTTAGTTTCCTAGTGACAAAGGTGAAGTCTTCATCATCACTTTCACTTGTAGATGTCTCTTCTTCACTTGATTCCTCTTTTAAGACTTTGAATGCTAATCCCTTTTTCTTTGAAAGTATTGTTTCTTCTTATGTCTCTTAAAGTCCCATTTCATAGGAAGAAATCAAATAAGCTCATCTAATAGTAGTAATATTAGATCGTTGGTTTTTTATATGGCCATCACTTTAGCTTCCCATGTCTTCAAAACTGGCCTAAGTAACTTTCTTACCGTTTCAATATTAGTATAAGTCTTTTCAAGATCCTTGAGAGCATTAATAATACCAATAAATCTAGTATATGCTAAAGACGCTTTCATTATGCTTCATGTAAAATAATTCGTATTGGTGGATATGCGTGCTTACTTAACATCCTTAACTTGATTTACACCCTTTTATATAATTTCTAATGTGTGCCAAATTTCATAAATCGTTTCACACATAGATACTATGTCAAATTTATTTCTTCCTAAAGCACAAAATAAGATATGTATGGCCTTACTATTCAAGGAAATTAATTTCTTATTTTAAAGTTTCTATTCTTCCCTTAGTTTGGAGACCTTTTTGTTATATATAATTTTCATAGGTATAAAGGGCCATTTGAATTTATTTTTCAAAAATCTACACTTTTAGCTATTAAGAAAATTCTATCCTTATTTTCTAATAGAGATTTATCATTTCTATCAAAAAAAAGGAGGCATCTATTAAAGTTTTGCCCCTGTTGGTTGAATGATAATAATGAGGCTCCAAAATATGTTATTAAGATCTTTTCTATAAGATTTTGTTTGAAATGTTAACTTAATAAAACCTCTATAATACCACTTTCTAATAGGGGAATGAATTAGGTGTTAATTTATTTTAAACAAAATGTTACTAACTTAGCATGTTAATGAGCACATTTTAATAACATACTTAAGCAATAATGTAAAAAAGGTAAGGGAAAAGAAACACAAACCAATTTATAGTGGTCCAGCAAACCTTTGCCCATGTTCACTCTTAAGATTGTTCATGAAAGTTTATTATATCTCTTCTTTTAAGGTAAAGTATAACATTTGTATGAACTTTTTCGATAAAGAGGAATCCTTTTACAATCTTTCTACATGATGAAGAGAAACCTCAATGCTGATTAAAACATCCTTAAGTCCAATATATAAACACGCCTAACAAAATTTTATAACTAAAAATATCTCATTTTATCACTTTGATAATACCAAAGAGGCTCAATCACATAAATATGAGAAAATGATACTCAAATGTTTGATAAACACTTAAAAATGTGTGTATGAGAAATAAAATGACATTTTATGTAAGAAAAAATGAGAAAACATTTATTGATATGATTTTGTGACCCTTTCTAACCATTACAACCAAAAACTAATCATTATAATAATAGTTTATAGAGTACTAGTCAACTAGTGTAGCACATTGGTTGATCAATATGTATTGAATGTGTTGGGCCTCGTTTTTGAAGCCTAACGATCTATCCAGAGTCATAAAACGTGAGCGGGTTTCTTTGAAGGGTTATTACAATGAACCCACATTAACCGACATCTCATAAGGGTGACATGCCCACACCTGCCCAACATTCTGACTTCTTCATACAATTGTAATTCTATGTCTCTAATTCACTTAGAAACAAGAACCACCTCATTCAGAGCTTTATAACTCAAGATATGCCTAAGAACTCAAGTACGTTCATAACCCGGTTGTGCTCTTCCAACCAATCCCTCATTTCATTTCCATCACTATTTTTCAATTCAATACCAAAAGCTACCAATTTTTGTGGAGAGGTAGAAAAATTCAATATAAGTCTATTTCTTCAAGAACCACCTCGTTTGGAGGTCAGATGACGAAATTATGGCCAAAAGAATCCATCATGTTTATGTCCTTAAACAATTTGTACCTCTCTTGGTGCAATTGCCATAACTTTTTCTACAGATGTTGTATTGAGTTCTTTCTTAGACCATCTGAAAGAAAACTTCTAGATCTACAACTTTTGTGAAGACCACAAAATGGAATTATGCATCTAAAAGGATCAGAAATAGGACATAAGATGACGATACAAACTAAGACGATGAACAATAACTTCGTCTTACTTTGTACAGTAACTTCGTCTTACCTTGCTTCGTCTTACTTTGTACAGTAACTTCGTCTTAGTTTGTACAATAACTTCATCTTACTTTGCTTCATCTTACTTTGTACAGTAACTTCGTCTTAGTTTGTACAATAACTTCGTCTTACTTTGTACAGTAACTTCGTCTTAGTTTGTACAGTAACTTCGTCTTAATTTGCTTCATTTTAGTTTGTACAGTAACTTCGTCTTAGTTTGTACAATAACTTCGTTTTACTTTTCTTCATCTTAGTTTGTACAATAACTTCGTCTTACTTTGTACAGTAACTTCGTCTTAGTTTGTACAGTAACTTTATCTTACTTTGCTTCATCTTAGTTTGTACAGTAACTAAGACGATGCGACATTACAATTTATAATGCTCGTATCTCTCAACTCTGATATCTAAAATTTATAAACTTTATACCGTTGGAAAGATAAAAGAAAGATCTACAACTCTTAAGAAGACTATTTTACCTAAATCAGCTCACATCAACCCAAAAATATCCTTGAAGTCAGTACACGAATTTCCATAACTGTCACCTACATATATCCTATGCAACATCACCACTTGTAAAGATCATAACTTCCCACTACGATACCCAAAACTTGCAAACTTCATATCGTTGGAAAGCTGGGAAGATCATCTACAACTTCCAAGAAGACTATTTTTACCAATGCTACCTAGATCATTCTAGATTTTCCCTCGAATTCAGTATACAATTCTATCCCTATGGAAAACTTAAAATATGAAATGTAAACTACCAGATAATAAACACATCCACAACAGAACTTCTTCAATACTCAATTTATTTCCAAATCAAAATGAAGTTCACACATAGCTTCCATACAT
>JANVCQ010000008.1:13267818-13284683 GCA_025531925.1 Erythroxylum plowmanianum | reverse complement strand
TTTCTTTATACATGAATAATCATGAACAACTTCTCATTTAATAGTCCTCACTTTCAAGAAAGGTTCGGGGCCCAACATTTATCATTTCTTTCCATTACGCCCTCCTTATCACATCTAAACTTTTCAATAAATTATTAGGAAGATATATCATTATCCTAATGGGTTCTCATTCACCTAGTTCCAATGTTTTTAACATAGCATAAGATATTACATTAATACTTGCTCCTAAATTTGTTAATGTCTCATCAATGTAAATACCACCAATTATGTATAAAATGTTAAAACTTTTTTAGTCACCCATCTTTGGTAGTATAATGTCTAAGAGAAATTTAATGTTGCCTTCAGTTGATTTGACTTTGTAATTTTCTCCTTAAGGTCCTTCCCTTTTGAATCTTCTTCCTTAGCGTCTTCTTTGTACTCCTCCTTACTACTAGTCTCTTCCTTTTTAACTTCTTGAAATATTTTTAGTAGAATAGGGAATTCTCAATTTATACTCCCTCATTGGTGTCCTTACCCTTCTCTCTTCTTACTTCTTAGTGTTGATCAACTCCTTACCCTTATAAGGAAATCTCCTTCACATGCTACTTAAGTTTGGGGACTATTACATTAGGCAAAGTTCCTTATGGTTTCTTTATTATCATTTCAGTCGATTAACCTATATAAACTTCAAGATTGCTCTTCAAAGGTTTATGGTTCTAGAATTATGTAGCAGTTGCTTACATGAAGTCTCTCATTACATCCTCTAAGTATGATTGTTGCTTTTTTTGTATAGGCTATTGGTAGCCATGTAAAAAAAATCCTAGCCTTGCCTTACCTTACCTAGCTTGACCTAAAGTCAATGACTTTAACCAAGTTAATAAGGATTTTGACCTGGCTCAGGCTTATGAACCTAATCCAGCTTGAAGTTTGAGCTTTTATAACAAAACAATGTCATTGATATTTTTCTTATAAAAAACTAAAAAAAGCAATGAAGTAGCCAATGTTATCTCTATCTTATATATCAAGTTTTATGCCTTTGGGCTATGTATGAGTCATCATCTCTCATCTTCTTTCAATCTTAGTCTCATTCATCTTAGTCTCATTCCTAACACCTACCTCGATCGACTAAGCATTCCTTTCACATGAGAATCTCTCTCTTTCTTTTTCTCTTTTGAGATGTTAATCATTTATTTGAGCACAACAAGTCTTCATTTATTGTAAATCATTTTAGTTATTCATGTTATTGTGGTAGTGGTAGCTGATACCTGAAATTTGAGATGGAATTATTATAGACAAGCTTTTGTTTGTAAATCACTTTGTTTCTTTTGATATTTGTAATTTGGTGTCATAAAAACATTGGATAATAAAACTATGAAATTTATCAATCAACACTTTTGTTGACTGTTGTTTTGGTTTTATATTTTGATTCTTTCAAGCATTTTTATAAGGCTTTGGTATATGCTTTGTCTTCTGTTAAAATTATTGTTTGTTTAGTTTGTTTTATAAGTAAGTATGAATTTTGAGTGAAATATGGATTCAGTGATGGTTATTTCAATTATTACATCTAAAAAATTTTCTAATTTAGTTCCCATAATGATTTTTAATAATATATCAATTTACCATTATTGGTAAATTTATGGAATTATTAAGGGGTGGGAGTTTTTATTGGTTGTGTTTTTTAGGTATGACCTGACTTAATCAAGATCTGGGTTAGGTAAAGCCTAATTGAGCTTACTCAAGTTATATGATCTAAGTCTGATCAAGCCTTGGGATGTGCCTAAGTTATATATGACATATGCTTAACCTAGCCCATTACCAATTATAGCTACTAAAGAAATAGTAGAGGGTTCTCCTAAAACTCATTGATTTCTCTTAGGCATGGAAAAATGCATGGGTCAAGCTAAAGTTAATAGGTAGAGCCTGAGTTTGATTCAAAGTCTAACCTTCTCCTATATTTATGTAATAAAATATTGTCATTTTGACTATGAAAAAAAGAAGACAATGCACAGTCCAATAAAGCAATTTTAAAGAAGATGCTTTCCTATCATATCAAAGTAGGACTAGTGTGGCTAATCATCCTCTTCTATTCATTGACATCTCTCAATAAAGTAAAGAATCATCACTTCATCTATTAATGAACTAGTGAATTATCTTATCTCCTCTTAATTTTAGTCTCATTATTTATTATGAGAATCTATCTCTCACTTTAATTACACTATTGATATGGTTTTGTTTTTTTCTAGAAAGTGGCAAAAGGTCAAACCCCCATTCACTTATAGGATTTTGCTTCATATTTGATGTATTGGCTAGTTTGTTAGTAGAATAATTTCATTGTTATTATTATTATTGTTGGCATTGGTTTTACATTCAACAAGTAGGGGAGATTAAGGAATTAATGATATTAGAGTTGTTTGTAAGACTCCACAATTGTGTTGGTAGAAGGCAATGGCAATGGCAATGGCAGCTCAATTGGGCTTTACGTTACCTAAAAGGCTAAATGCCCAAATTGGGGCCTAATATTTTTTTAGTTTGATCAGTTTAGGACTTAAACTTGTAACTTGCTCAATAAAGGTCTAAACTTTCACAAGTCTACTTAATTGAAAACTTTTTTAGACAAAAATTAGGGCATGTCATACATGCACCATTACATGCAGGCCAGTTAGTCTTTAGATGCCACATTAAGAACACATGTAAAGGCCAGGCCAAATGGATTCTCAAAAAACAAAAAAAAATTAATTTCATTTAAATTTTTACTCTTTAATCCTAAATCAACATTTAATCCCCCAAATTTTCACCTTGTTTCTCTCATTTGTGCCTTCACTCTAATCCCTGCACGCATCAGGAAATCCCTGCATGCATTGGGACTTCACACATAATTGTGGATCTACCTTCCGACAGTGTGAAGGTGGTTGAGTTTTTGTAGATTCAAATTATACATGTGCTCTAATTGAAGACCCAAGTAGGTAATGACTCATGCTTCCTTCTAATTTTTGTATATAATTTATGGTGTTTGAATGTCACTTTATTCCTCTCCCCTTTTCCCCTTTTTATAGAAAGTTACATTAACAATGTAATTTAGGTAAATTGCTTTATCTTCTTTAAATGGATTTGATTATAAGGCTTAATAGCGTGTACAAACCAAGATAAATTATGTCACTTGGTTTAGCTTTCTTAGTAGTTATCCATGTTTTGTTTATATCTATTTGCTGAGTTTAAGATACAGTATGACATTGACAGAAGAGATGCACATTCTTAGTTGTATACAAATTCAGTTCTATATACATCATTTAGCTATCAGTAGGTGCACAATCAACATTATAACATTGTAATTTATATATTAAATGAAAAGGTAGATTAGAGGATTAAACTACATTTTCGAAGACATCAGTTGGGAATACTTAGGAATAAGCTCAATTAGTAGTTGTTCAAGGTAAAGAGGTTGATTAGAGGATATAGTTTCTTGTTTTCTTAGTTGTAATTTTTTTGTTTAGTAGAAAATTTTTAAATTCTCATCTTTGGTAGTAGAGGAACCCATTCTAAACTTGATTCAAGGTCATACAAGTTGATTTCTTTAACTTACCCAATTGAATGAGACTATGACAAAAAGGCTAAATATTGTTACTGTAACTTGAAAGAACTTAGATGGACTTTATGGACTGATGAAAATCAAGGAAGAAGGTTTTATGGCTGTCAACTTTTTCTGGTAATTTTGGTATATTTTATGTTGTTTTATATAAATATGTTCACATTTTTCATTAATGAATTATTGTTTTTTCTATAATGGTAAAGTGAAAATGTTTGTGGATTTCATGAATAACATGATCAAGAAAGATTATTTTAGAGCTGAAAAATAGATAGAAGATGTTATATCGTCAAAGTAGTTTATTGAAGGTTGAAGTGGTAGAGTTAAGAAAGAATGTAGTAGATGTTTTGCAAGCTGAAATGATTGCAGAAAAATTGAAGTTAAAGAATGAGTTAGTTGCTACAAGAAGTAGTAATGAAACACATTCAGCAAAGTGTTGAACTTCAACAAAATGGGAAAAAAAAACCCTAAAAGAAAAGAAATTCACACTAAAATTGGCAGTCATTGCATTCATTAATATAATAACACGTAAATGCCAACAAGATCCTTACAACCAATAGATATCGAACCTCTTAATAGATATCCAACCTCTCAACCATTGGTTAGTACACAAATATCACAAAATTGATGGATATAAGGTATGTACATTGAAGACGTAGTTTCTTGTTCAGTACATAATATCACAAAATTGTTCAGTTCACTAAAAAACACAGTTAAGTTTACATCTTTTCCTTTCCCTTTAAAGATGTTATTTAACTTTCTTGACTTAGATTCCCATGCCTAGTAACAGTTTACTTGCTCTTTATTAATTTTTGCCCAAGGTTTAGTAGTCTCTGACTTAGCCTTCCAAGTTGTAAATAAAATGCAAACATTGTTAACTTAAGTTGTATCACTTAGTGTTTAATAAGATCAGCATCTATAACCTTATGGTTTCATTTGTGTATATCCTCATCCATTCCATATGTTTCTTGAACTTCATATTTGCTTCTTGTTAAAGAGAAGAGTATGTGATAGGCCTTTTTCTTAAAATTTTTGTTTGAGAATTTGAACTACATCTGTCAGCACCAAGCATCCTCATTCTACTTCCATCATCTGCAACACCATAACTAGGCCCTCTTCTCCTTTTGGTGCTCTTTTTGGTGGTGATCTTTGAAGATGTACAAATATTTGTTGTTTCTGAAGCACCTCCAGATGTTGGGAGAACAAATAAGGTTATTGTATTTACACTTCTACATACATGAGCAGTACTTGAGGTGTTAGCAATACCAAAAGCAATTACGACACTAGTAATACAGAGGTAGAAGCAGAGGCAGAGGCAAAAGCAGAGGCATTTGCTCTTCTTTTACCTTTCTTTCCCCTTTCACCTTTCTTTCCCTTTTCACCATTGTTAGATGCAAAGGCAAAGGCATTTACTGGGATGTCAATGTTGGTTTGAACTGTAGATATGTTTTTTAGAGTTAACTGTGAGTTAGTTTTGTTTTGCTCCATATGGAAATGAGTTGACTGGTCTTAGTGAAAATTTTGAAATTGCGTTGGAACTTGGTATTGATAACAATAAAAATGGAATAAAAAACCTATCAGATTTTCACTATTATGGAAAAGAATCTTAGTTGTATTAACAGAAAAGATAAAAACAACTTAGAAATTACCTCTTTGTCCTTCTAAGGATAGTTTCTTTTGTTGTGTCCTTCTATATGGTAGTGGTTGCATGTCATGATCATGCCCTCCTAAACACATGGTCAACATTTTATTTTTTAGACACTTTTGTATTCTTTTAAAGCTCATCAATGCCCTTTTTTTAGCTATTTTGGGCCTACCAGGTCCTTGTTTGAATTATGGTGGCCTATTAGTTTCTTCATTACTAATGGGTCGGTCCTTCATACCAGACATTGGTTGAATAACCTTCCCATATGCTTTGATATATTCACTCTTCTATAACTAACTTGAAGTGTACTCTTCAATATTAGCCCTCTTATTTCTGATAGCACATATTGCATGTGCATAAGGAATGTCAAAGAGGGTATATCTCCTATAAGAGCATATTTTGCTCTGAAGCCTCACCACATATCTGTTCTCACCATGATCAATCTCATGCCCTCATTCTCCATTTTAATATACTGAACAATGTTAAGCAAACATAGCACTCTTATCAATAGCTTCCCATATTTTTGGCCCTAAATTTCCTTTCTACTTGACAACTTTTTTTCTTTTTCTCACAATCGTTTCATCATTTCTCTTCTTATGTGCTCAAATAACCCTAAAACTGACATTTTCCTTGCATCAACTAAAGTCTTATTGAATGCCTCACATAAGTTACTATCAACCAACTTAATCATAGAATCTTCCCTTTGGAATGCCATGCACCATTGCTAAACTAATGCATAACTCTCAATATCTTCTGCTGCCCTTTCTTTCTTCTCTTTTAGCTTATCCATATTTTCTTGATATTCCCTTAATGTGAAGGATTTTGTAATTTTCCAAAAGTGCTCCTTCATTTCTTCCCCTTTATGCCCTCTTCCATACTAATTCACATAAACATGTCTAGCACAAAACCTATGCTCAGCATTTAGACACAATTTTGCAATGGCTCTATCAAGTCCCTACAAGGAAAAACATAATCATTTCAATAGGCATCTAGACACAAATTTGCATATTTCATAACAGTTATAGAATGCACAAAAATACTAGATAAATAAAAATTAAAACAAGACTAATGTGAAACTTTACCTTTTGTTGGTTAGACATTATAGTCTAACCAATCCCAGAGCCCAAGTGAGGTAAATCTTCTTGCATCCTTTCAATGAACCACTTCCAGTTTACAGTCGACTCAACTTCAACCATAGCCCAAGCAACAGGAAACATTTGATTGTTTCCATCTCTTCCCATAGCATATAGAAGTTCACCATTATTTATGGTTTTCAACCAACATCCATCTAGGCCAAGATAATTCCTACACTCATATCTAAACCCATGTTTAATAGCTTCTAAGCATATGTACAACCTTTCAAATACAGGTGGAGATGTTGGAATTGGCCAACACATTGTCAATGTAACAGTAATTCCTGGGTTGGCCTCATTTTAGCATAAGACCAAAGCTTCCCAAACTCCTCTTCAATGTTGATCACAAAACTATTTACTTTTTTTTTCTTTGCTCTTCTCACCATACTTATAGACACTTTAAGACCAAAAACAATCCTTTATGTAAAATTTGATATCATCATTCTTCAAAAATGGCTCCCTTTACAGTTTATCTTTCAATAAGTCAAATAAGATGCTAGTGTTCATCCTAGGATTTATACATATCCTATTGTAGTCATGAGTGTCCTTGAATTTCTTAACTTAAAATGACTGCAGTTTCCTATCAAATGCTTCATATATATACTAAGGATAATTCTCTATCCTACATTTACTTTGGACAAATTTGGGCTTATTTTTGGTAAACATTACAACCCTCTTTGTTTTGATGGACAATAAACTAAATGTACTCTTAAATTGAAAATTACTAAGAAAAATAATCCCTAACTCAATGTAAGGCTTAGATGTATTTTCATCATAAACAGGGCATTTTCCTTTCCTTCTAGTAACATCATCAACCATATCATCTATATCACTAACAAGTTCTCTATATTCATCGATATCATAATATTCAGACAAAACTACCTCATCTGTATCACTTGCATCATTTGCATCATCTTTATGTTGTGCATGATCTCCATCATCTTCATCTAAACCATTATCTTCATCTCCTTGCTCTAAATCATCTTCATTCTCTATATCTGCATCATCTTCATCCTCCACAGTTGAGACATTATCAACATCGTCGCTATTATCTTCAACTACATTATCCTGATTAAGCTCATTACGTTGATCCTCAATCATTTCAATAGGGGTATCTACACCATGTTCAATATAAATATCAATACCACATGTACCCATCATCTGACTAACCATATCTAACACACTAACATCATCTTGTACAACCCTCAAACCATTAAATAATTTAAAACCAGACATAAGATAAAATATCTTTTTCACATTGTTATACCTACTTCTCTTACATACATCAAGCAATCCAAAGTAGCTGAGTAAGTCAGGATCAAATTGAATTTCATCAACAAAACCACCCCCATACCTAATATTATCAATCACATTAACAAAACATCCCGCATAGTGAAACCTCAAAGTTACCTTTTCAAATGTCATTCTGTCAAACCCAAATGACCAACCCATGAAAAGAAGGAAACAAAGTCAGAATGGTGAAAGGAAACACTAAAGTTAAAGTGATAAATTGAAGCATAGCACAACACATGATGCTTAACATATTCATAACAATTCTATCAACCAACTAATTCATTGCAAACATATGGTTTAAGAGGTATGTATGATTAGTATAGTGAATAAATATCTTAGAAGTGGATGTTTATGGTGAAGCAATAAGGATAATGATTGAACAAGAGTTCCCCCTAATAGAATATTTTACCAAACTAAGTTGAAAATATGATATAATTGTTTCAGACATAATATACAAAGTTCTATAATCCTTATTCCATGTCATCTTAATATTAGAATCATCATATAACTATATTTCTAGCTCCTCATTTATCCTAATACATGCCTAAGTTAATCTAAACATAGATCCTTTTGAAAATGTTTATGCAATTGAAACTTAGGTCTAAGCTTTCACTCATATATAAATAACATTAAGAACAATTTGTTTATTTCTTAAAAATAGAAATCTTAATTAGAAACTAAAATCCATCTATAACAAGTTAAAATATGATTAATTATAATCTAGATATAAAGATAACTCGGACAAAAACCATCCTTGGAATAATAAAAGATAGAAAACCTCATTACAAAGGTATCCTATGATGATGATCTCTATCTTCTGAATTGATATGCTTTCTTAGAATGATTATAATCTCTAATCTTGTTGAAAATTAATATAAGATGTGTATATTATAGCTCTTTCTCCTTAAACATCTCTAACCCTAATTATAATATGAAAGGAAGCCAAATTAAACTACACTTTACTTATCCTTTTATGGTTTATACATCTCTTTAAAAAGGATTTTTTATTGCAAACATATTCATGTTCATGTCACAAACTATGCATCAGATTGATTCTCTACATTCATCTACAGAGTGGATTATAGGCTTTGACACGCCCATCTTCTTAGTCATATTTCACATTTAGCCTTTCTAACTTGTCTATCTTTAAAGGCTTCAATATTGTTTCTAACTAAGTATTCTCCTTATTTCCTATTGCACACATTATATAAAGTAATTTTTAAGATCATTGCTACAAAATTGAAGGCGGTTGTGAAGTCCATCACAAATCTTACTTAGGAGGCATTCATCTGGGAAAACCCATTAGAGACACTATTGTGAAGGTGTAGCATATCTAAGCTGAAAGATAATACAACAAAGACCAAACTAATGAGTATATCAAACATACTTGGCGAATGCTGGAGAAAAACTGGAAGGTGGATCGGCGAGATGATGCATGAAACAGGTAAGAGAACCCCTTGAATGAAGACTGGAGCACGGATTGGCCAACAGTGAAGATGCGTCAAAAAGGGAAGCTAGAGATCTATGAATATTGAGGATTTAGGGTTCTGTAAAATTTAATTTCATTTTACTGTTCTATGTTATCGTTTATTTTTTAAAAACATGGATTTTAAAAATATAGTAACGATGCCATGTTATATATTGTAACGGTGCGTGTATAATATGCCATAATTTTCGTCCAAAAAGCCTTCAGTTGAGTAGACTCGTGGAAGTTTAGACCTTCATTGAGTAAGTTGTAAGTTTAAGTTCTAAACTGATCAAACTCAAAAATATTAGGCCCTAATTTGAGCTTTTAAGCTCACCTAAAGCTTAATTAGGATTGAGGTCATGATTAGACCAATAACCTAAAGTTTGATTAAGCTTTAGGTCAAACTCAAGCTGCTTATAAATGTCTCTAAATCTAGGTAGCCTAAGGGTCAACCCATTAATAACCTTAGTTTCTCCATAAGAAATTAGGATGATTTCTTTATCCAGATTGTAAGTCCTACTCTAAGGTTATTCAACCTCTAGAAGCTTCCCAAGTCAACTTGCTATAATAATTCCAATATTTGATTCCTAGCTTTACACTTCATGATATGTTTTCTAACAAAATTTGCAACCTATATCTTAAGTTATTCTTTATGGAGAGCTTAGATTGTCTAATTTTATTAGTCTTACCTGCATCTGAGCTATTAGTGTAGTCATGGAATTTATGTTATGGATCCTAGTAGACCTATTTTCTCTCGCCCTTCCTGGTTGTAATTGGTAATTATTTATGATCATCTTTTATTTGCTCTAAGGCATCCTTTAGAGTTTTATTTTTAAATGTTCCACCTATTACAACATTTATCATCTGCCTTACAAATTTTATTAGGTCATTTTAGAATGTCTAGACTTGCATCTATGTTGGAAGGACAAGGTGTAGGTACTTCCTTTAACATGCCCTTATATCTTTCATATTCCATATAAGGTGTCATCATTGAATTGTTGGAAGGACTAGATATCAGTATTTAGCTTTGTGGTCTTATATAGTGAAAAGTATCAAGGAACTTCTCTACAAAAACTCCTCTAAGTATTAATTTATCTAGCAGCTAATGCTTTTAGTCACTGGTTCGCCTCATCCCTCACTATGAACGGAAACAACCTCAACCTAATAGCATCTTTGTTCATCCCTTTGATTTTGAATATATCAAAAATCTCTAAGAAGTTAACAACATATGCATTGAAATCCTCGTTCAGTAATTCATTAAATTGTATATTTTGTTAAAACATCTAGATTATATTAAGCTTAATCTCAAAATAGTAAACACTTATTGATAATTTTATATTTTACATGTTATTTGGAGTCGAATAACTTGGTGTTTTGACATTTTCATAAAATGTTTTATATGGATTTTATAATTTTTTCGATATTTATTTCATTGTCTTGTAGGTGATGATCTTGAAAAGTAAATAGGGGATTTAGTATGACTTTATCCATGGTTTTCTAATTGAAGAGATTTTGTAATTATTTAGAAGATAAGAATATGGAAAAACATATATTTAAAAGACTTTATAAGTCAATTCTAACTAAAAAATGTCTAAAAGTGGTTAAATTATAGAAACATAACACAATAGGTGCTAAATTTGTTGCAAAAGCAAATGCTTATATTTCGCAAAGGTCTAAAAGGCCAAAAAGCATAACAAGAAAAGTTAATCTTAGATTGACATTGAACTTATCTTAGTTATACATAATAGAGTTATAATAAAATGATTTTCATAATATTACTGTGATATTTGGTGCATAAGTAGACTAGTATATTTACACCATTAGTATATGAAAATCTTTTGTTTTGATAATAAAATAACTTTCATAATCTTTTCCCCATATATTTGTTACATAAAAAGAAACAAACACAATCTTATTGTTATACTTAGATAAGAGAATAATGATTGGTAAAAATAATAATAATTTAAAGTGACATTAAGTTTTTAAAAATTAAGCCTCTTTGGACTTAACAATTTTAATAAAATGATTTTTTAAATAAAAATATGTTATAAAATTTTTAAAAATCTTTTCAAAATTAAAAAACTTTTTTTTTAGTTAAAAACATGGCCAACCAGAACTCAATCTCAGGATCTAAATGCTGAGGCCCGATCGCTCGAAACCCTATTGGTCTCATCTCACGGGGGCGCATTTTTACAATTAGGCTTCTGGCCGAAAGAAGCAAAACCGATGGGGATAAATTCGGGCCATTCTTTTTTCAGTTAAACAGAAATTCAGGCCCATATATAAATGCAAAGTATTGCCCTAAGCGAAAGACATCTTCGTATCCGGTACACTTCTTACTTTCTACTATTGAAAGTTGAAACCCAAAAAAGGAAGAAAGAGAGAAGGGAGCCTTCATTCTTCTTTTGACACTTCTTTTTCGTCTTTCTTCTCTGCCGTATCCAGTTTAAAGGTCCATTATAGTTTCTTTTTGATCCGGAAATAGTCGAGTCTCGACCATTTGAAAGGTTAAAGAATCCAAGGTTCGTTATTGGTTGTTGCGTGATGATATTTCTCCGGCATGATATGTTTCTTTTTTAGTCAAGTATGTATGAGCTCGTCTTTCCTTGTTCCGTATATTGTGTATGTTACTGGTTTTGAGTTTATGATTTCATCTTTCAAACACTTTTTTTTTTTACTCATTTGTCTGTTCTAACTCCAGTCTGAAATTAAAAATTCCGTAAAAGCAAATGCTATTTTAGTATGCTGATCATGTTACCGGAATTCTTGCCTCTTTTCTAATCGAAGTTGTTGTTTAATCTTTACATGGGCACAAGTTTCCTCTCTACGTGTTTACTCTTTTAATTTGGAAACAGATATTAATTCAACCATCATAACAAAATGGATATCTTTTTTCCATAGCTATCTAAATGGGCCTTATTATCACTAGTTCCCGATCACTGTGCAAATACCAAAACCAGGGAAGGTCTCTAACAAGGATTCTTTTTCGTTCCACACCGAAGACAATTCGGCATCCTTTTAATCTTTTCTCCAATACTCATTCGATCTTCTCTCATATTCTGTTCTCGATTTCAAATTTCATTAGTTATTTTCAAAGGTTTCGGTCTTGTCTTCTCCTGGATGGTGGGTTTACTCTGTTTCCCTGTTTCTCGGTGATTGGCTTATAAGATTAGAAAATTGATAGTCCTAATAGCTTGGCATGATGATACTTTTCTTATTGTTTTGGTTTTTGGTTTAGTAGTGCTTGTCAAATGGACGATCGTTTTGTGAATTTGTGGTCGAAAATCTTTTTAGGATTACTCCTTAATTTCCAGAATTTATTGTATTAGAGATTTGAGTTTAGGGGTGGGTGGTCAAAAATACAAGTTTGACAATGCGTTCGACTTTGGGGAAGGTACTGGGTCGATCTTGGTGTAGATTTGGGAAGATGTTTTAGGTATTATTGTTGTGCTAATAATTATTTATTTGTCACCTTCATCTTGTTTGTTTTATCCTTTTCTCCCCGTAAACTTTGATGCTGTTCTTGACCAGGCATCAGTAAGGTGCAGCGATTTGGGAGTTTTTTAGTTATTACCTAGAAGTATAATATGTAAGGATTAGTTTCGTAAATAAGAATTAGGCAAAAGGGACATTTTCATCCCAAAGATTTTCACGGAAATTCAACTTAAATATTAAATTTGGTAGTGTTCAAAGAATATCTTAACGTTACAAAAATTGTTCCATTTTATTGTTAATAAAAATATCTTAAGTTAATTTTTTGTAAAAACCTTTGCATTGAAATTGCACCTCGTGCCAAACTTTATATAAATAGAATATGTGTTTCTTCTTCTCCCACTAAATATATTTGTAACACCGTAAATAAAAGAAATTTTGATGTTTCACCAACACGACTACTGTTGTCGTTTTGCATATCATTAGTTCAGCTTTTGGGTTGGCTTTATGTAAATAAAATATTGGTGAATGAGTAGGTTGACCTTGTAGTTCATTGAGTATATAGATTGATTTCAATACTTTCTTTTTTTGTGAATTTGAAGGAAGTGAGACTATAGTGAGGAATATATATGGAAAAGAAGGGGAGGAAGTATAATGCAGAAGTTGTTCACAATGATGATGATCTATGCTCAGTGCTTGTACACAGAGGAGTTATGGCTTCATTCGTATGTGTTGCTATGTTTGGGCTATTAGTTCGCGCTGCTGTCTCGCTTCATCTTTACTCTGGTGCAGGCAACCCCCCTAAATTTGGTGACTATGAGGCACAACGACATTGGATGGAGATTACTATTAATCTTCCGGTTAAGGAATGGTACCACAACAGCACCATGAATGATCTCAGTTATTGGGGACTAGATTACCCTCCCCTCACTGCTTATCAGAGTTACATACATGGTCTTTTCCTCAAATATTTTCACCCTGAATCAGTTGCTCTTTCTTCTTCCAGGGGCCACGAGTCTTATTTTGGGTGCGCTCAATAACCTTCCAATTGTTTCCTGAATGAAACTCAAACTACTGAAACTTAATATAAGACTTTTGTGAACACTGAACCATGTGATTTCTTGCAGGAAACTACTGCTTAGGTGGACAGTTTTGTCTTCTGATGCCCTAATATTTTTCCCTGCTGCTCTCTATTTTGTTCTTGTGTATTATGGCAATCATCCTGTTTTCATTGGCCATAAAAACAATATCCTATGGCATATAACAATCATTCTGATCAATCCATGTTTGATCTTAATAGATCATGGTCATTTTCAGGTACAAAAGCTTTGCTTTCTTTTCTCATCTTGAGATTTTTCATCATTAGTTATTTGTGAAGACGTGCTTATCCCCACTTTATGCTTATCTTGTAGTATAACTGTATCAGTTTGGGCCTTGTCATAGGGGCGGCTGCTGCTGTTCTTTCACAAAATGATCTTGTATCTTGTGTCCTTTTCTGCCTTTCTCTTAATCATAAACAGGTAAGTTTGAGTTTACCTTTTAGTCTCTCAGATTACACTTTTATCTTTTTCCCTGAGATTAGCTATGTTGCAAAATGTGGCTTTCCGATGTCTTACTTGCTGTGACACCTGCCAATTGTGCTGGTTAACCATATTTCTGCGTACGAAATTTGATTTGGAGTTTATTTGTGTTTTCTTTCAGATGAGCGCATATTTTGCTCCTGCATTTTTCAGCCATCTTTTGGGTAAATGCCTAAGGCGTAACAATCCTTTAATTGAGGTGTCAAAACTTGGGCTGATGGTGTTGGGAACATTTGCTGTTGTTTGGTGGCCATATCTTCACTCAAAGGATGCCATTTTGGAGGTGGGATAAAAAGTAATATTGACAAGGAAAATAATGAGTGTTTTAATTATATAATTCTTGGATATATTCTTGCAGAAAAATTTTCTATCTGATCAGATACGCTATTTTGGCCCTCATTTTGCAAGAATACAAGACTGATATATTGTTATTTTAGGCACTGAAAAGGAAATAATTTTCTCTCTTTGTAACCCCCTCGTTTCTGAATAAAGCTGTAAAGCATATGACTTGCCCCTGTAATACATCGTATATTACTAGCATTGAAGGTGAATAACTTTGCTGGGAATAGAACTACAATCTTCTCTCTTCTTTGCTTCAGAAGCTTGCATATTTAAAAGAAAGAATCATGCTACCCTTATTTAGTGCACCCTGAGGTGGAAAATGTAATTGTTTGACATGTCGATTTGATAAGTATTCCACTGCTCATCCTTTTTCTTCCATTTAGAAATGCCTATCAGATGTTCTGATTAGAGCAGGATTCTTTCCTGACTTCTAGTTCAAAGGGACATGCCTCCACTTCTTTGTGAGGGATGTGCTATTGAGCTCCCCCATACCGTGGCAGTGTAAATTGTTGTCGACATGTCATTAGAGGCTGGAAAATTATGTTTCTAATGAACAAAAAATGGTGACAGTGAAAGCTTCTATTCCTTTAGAAATTGAATACTACGCTTGACAAGTTTTCTTGTTTACTGCAATTGTCGGTGCCTGGAACAGGTTCTCTTGCGTCTTGCACCTTTTGATAGAGGGATATATGAGGATTATGTGGCCAATTTTTGGTGTACTACTTCAGTTTTCATCAAGTGGAAGAGATTATTTTCAACACCTTCACTAAAGCTTCTAAGCTTGGCGGCTACTTTACTGTCTTGTTTACCTTCAATGGTTCAACAAATAATGCATCCCAGCCGCAAAGGTTTCCTGTATGGACTTCTGAACAGTGCTTTCTCTTTCTACTTATTTTCATTCCAAGGTATGTTGTTTTCTTTTACGTATTCCATTGTAAATTATAGTTCAGCATTCTTCTCTAGCCACTATTAACCTCTGTAAACGATCTGCAGTACATGAGAAGTCTATTCTTCTGCCGCTTCTCCCTGCTGCTCTACTTGCTACTGAATTGGATCGCTCTTTCAAGTTTTTCATGCATTATGCATTATTCTCTATGTTTCCACTTATCTACCGTGACAACTTGATTCTTCCGTATGCTGCCCTTTATGGTGTCTTCATCCTTCTTTACCTTGGCCCCAGCGGAAGGAAGAATTCTGAGAAGTATCCATCTGCCCCACTTACTGCTCTGTCAATTGCATTGACTTTTCTTTATCTTTTCTCCTTTGTTCTGCATATTATTTACCTAACCGTTTCTCCTCCTGAGAAGTATCCTTTCCTTTTCGAAGCCATAATTATGCTACTCTGTTTCTTTCACTTTGTGTTGTTTGCTCTTTATACCAATGCAAAGCAATGGATGTTGTCGACACAATTAAGTTCAAGGGATAAAGGAAGAAAAGAAAATTGATTTAACTGTCAGAAATGTTTCTGACCAACAGGTTATGTTGACTGTTTCTGTTTCTCTGTTAGTGATTCAGTGCTTGTTGAATTGTGTAGTTCTGTGATTGCAAATAACTATAATTAAGTTGACTCTGGACATTCTAGAAGTGACCATGCTTAGAATGTAGTACGTTATAATCAAATCATCAGTTGGGATTTTGAACTTCGCAGAATTGAATTTGCATTTAATCTCTAATTACTGGTCTGGTGTTCTTACGTTGTTTCTGTTTAGACAAGAGAAGTCAAACGGAGGTTAAGTGAAGAGCTGCTGACTCTCTTTTTATGTCTGTGTGGTTAAGGTATGATCCTGAAGTTACGGAGGTTTTGCTGTCAAACCATTCACATCTTTTAACTATTTCCTGATAAATAATCCTTAAAATGATTCTTTGCTGTCAAACCATTCACATCTTTTAACTATTTCCTGATAAATAATCCTTAAAATGATTCTTATTGTGTAATCACTGAATTCATTTAAATAGCCTGTGATGATAAATAAACATAATAACCAGCTGTATAAGAGCAAGGGTTGGTTGAAAACTGCGTGATATTTATATAAAATCCTTTTAATAATTAGTTGTAATGACTTTCAAGACCTACTGTCGACTAGCTGGATAGAAATTTCTATCACAGTAACTTTTTAGACCCACTGTCGACCAGCCGATGAATAATGCTTCGATGGATGAATAGTATAATCGATGTGCAATGTTAAAATAGTGAATAGTCTAACAAATGTATAGTGTTAAGCAGTGCTTCTTCACATACTCATTCCAACTTAATATCTAATCTTTCAAAGTTATTGTAAAGATTTTAAAAAATTCTCTTCTTTGATAAAGCCTCGATTTGAAATCACGGAGGTTTTGCTGTCAAACCATTCACATCTTTTAACTATTTCCTGATAAATAATCCTTAAAATGATTCTTATTGTGTAATCAC
>JANVCQ010000008.1:13253699-13267718 GCA_025531925.1 Erythroxylum plowmanianum | reverse complement strand
TTAATATCTAATCTTTCAAAGTTATTGTAAAGATTTTAAAAAATTCTCTTCTTTGATAAAGCCTCGATTTGAAATCATTTAAAAAGTTCTACAAAGATCAAAAGTGTTCTCTTTAAAATCATTCTAGATTACTTCTTAATTATGATACAAGTATACACTATATATAAATGATCATGCAATAATTAAGCTACTGATTCGTTGAAATGATGGGATAAGATTATAAAAAAATTATTATAAACGAGTGATTATAGTAATCACAGTAACTGAGGTAGGCCCTCGAGCGCAAAAACCAACAAAACCCAGCAAGCAAGCCAATCAACAAGGATGGAACAGTGCAAATGTTTAAACCTGTAACATTTAGCAACTGACACCCGGAGAATTCAAGTGTCGGAATAAAACTTCTCATACATGGGTTCCTGCTGTCTATATTGAGCAGTTGGGATTAATAAATCTGAAAGAAGGTTGTTTTGAACATTGGAAAATAGTTGTGGAAAGTTCAGGATGGTAATCCTGAATGGCGTTAGTTGATTCCTCTGTTAGGTAGTATAATGCTGTTTGTGGTCCATAACGTGAAATGATTTTATTATTAATGCTAGATCATATAGGACAATCTCTCATTAGAACAAAAGTTTGGCCAACTCAATAATATGCGGGTGAGGTCAGATGAAGTTGAAATGAAGTACGGACACGAAATAATTAATCCTAAGCTCATATATTTAAACCACTCTATCAGGAATTGATGCATTCCTATTTACCGATTGGAGCAAAACAAGAAAAATCAAATCTTTATAAGGGTGCCATATACATAGTTTCTTAGTAGACTGAATTGCAGATACTATCAGAAATGGGCAATCCCCATGTCCTAGTAGTGCCTTATCCAGTTCATGGCCATGTAAGTCCTCTAATGGAACTTGCACAATGCTTAGCCAAATATGGGATCAGAATCACATTTGTAAACTCAGAGTACAATCACGAGCTACTTAAGAATGAATCTGCCTTGCAGGCTGCTAATATTGGGGATCGAATTCGTCTCGTTTCGATTTCAGACGGACTTCAATCAATGGAGGATGGGAACCAGGGGGGGAGGGCGTCTGGATCAATCCTTCGAGTGATGCCAGGCAAAGTGGAGGAGCTCATTGAACGAACTAACGAATCAGATTCTGATAAAATCAGTTGCATCATAGCTGATCAGAGCATAGGATGGGCTCTGGAGCTTGCAGAAAAGAAGGGAATTCGACGTGCTGCCTTCTGTCCTGCTGCAGCTGCTCTGTTGGTCCTGGGGTTCAGCATCCCAAAGCTGATTGAAGATGGAATTATAGATGAAAATGGTGAGAATTCTGTCTTCCAAGCGCTAATTTTCTCAAAGTCTATCAAATTATGCTGTCATAGTTTTGTAACACAAAAAGCTTTAATGTTCATATTTTTCTTTGTTCATCGACAGAACAATATTGATGTACTCTTTCACACCCCAAAAAAAAAAAAAGTTTGGAACTTGCGAAAATGGACTAAGTGAGTCCATCTTTTCTCTGCAGGAACCCCAACAAAAAGGCAGAAGATCAAGCTTTCAGCTTCGATGCCACTTATGGACTCCGCAAATTTCGTCTGGAACTCCCTTGGCAGCATGGAAGCACAGAAAACCATTTTTGGATTAATGGTCAGAAACAACAGTTCCACGAAATTGACTAAATGGCTGCTATGCAACTCCGCTTATGATCTTGAACCTTCAGCTTT
The DNA here is from genome assembly GCA_025531925.1 of Erythroxylum plowmanianum. Classification (NCBI taxonomy): domain Eukaryota; kingdom Viridiplantae; phylum Streptophyta; class Magnoliopsida; order Malpighiales; family Erythroxylaceae; genus Erythroxylum; species Erythroxylum plowmanianum. The sequence goes on along the minus strand of JANVCQ010000008.1, from coordinate 13,265,987 downwards.
TCACATGGCTCCTCACATACTTCCTATAGGACCACTTCTGGCAAGCAACAAACTGGGAGGAGACTCAACAGGGAACTTCTGGACAAAGGATACAACTTGCTTGGAATGGTTGGAACAGCAGGCCCCACGATCAGTTATATATGTTGCCTTTGGAAGTATTGCATCTTTGGAACCATCTCAACTCAAGGAATTGTGTGTAGGACTAGAACTCACAAGCAGACCATTCCTTTTGGTAGCAAGGCTAACCGATGGAACAAATGGTGAGTTTGTTGAAGAATTTAAAGACAGAGTAGGCAACAGGGGCAAGATCGTTTCGTGGGCACCGCAACAAGTAGTGTTAGGACATTCTGCTGTAGGTTGTTTTCTAAGTCACTGTGGTTGGAATTCCACCATAGAAAGTGTCAGCAATAGGGTTCCTTTGCTATGCTGGCCTTGTTTCGCTGACCAGTTCATAAACAAGAGCTATATCTGTGACGTCTGGAAGGTTGGTTTGGGACTAGACAGAGACGAAAATGGCAAGGTTACAAGAGAAGAAATCAAGAACAAGATTGAACAGATATTGGAAACTAAGGAATTTGCAGCAAGGGCTTTGGATCTTAAGGAAAAGGTGATGAATTGTGTGAAAGAAGGTGGTAGCTCCCACCAAAATTTCCTAAACTTCGTTGATTGGATAAAGATGGCATAGGTACATTCTTACCTCATTAAATCACCTATCGTTCGACATGGACATGTAACGTGAATGCTTTCAGCTTTGATGCCAAACTGTGTTAGAATTCCTATGGAAAATCAAATGCAGTTACTGAATTAAGACTCTTTAGCATTAGAAAATGAACTTTGAATTGAATGGAAAGTGGCAGCCAAATAAAGGAATTAACTTTTTTTAATATAGTTTTGCTGAAACTAAAATATATATATGTATGAAGCAACAAGTTCCTTTATGGGCTAAAACGACTCAAACCATAGAAGTAATGAATCTTGGCAAACGATCTAAGTAGAAAACCTGCCAATTAAATTTAATTTGAGAATACCTTTTATGTAATTATTTAATATAAGTTATCGTACAAATAAATCAAATTTATCTTAACGTGAAATATTATATAATTAAATGTTACATACGTATTACTGATATCAAAATTTTTTACTAAAATAGTTTATCCAATAGTGATGTAGGGATTAGCAATATTTTGTATATATATTAAAATTTTATTTTTAAGAAACAATATTCTAAAAAAATTTACATATCAAAATATAGTAAATAATAATAGTTAATGGATAAACTTTTAATATTAAATTTTAAAAATATTATTCACAGTAAATTTATAATTAATCGATAAATTTCTAAATTATGGGTTAGTAATTAAATGTCAGAATAACAATAAATATATAATAGATATTATTTGAACGTATTTTTACAAATTAAATTGAATTATTACATATGTTTATTTTATATAAAGAATATGAATATTTGGTATCAAATTAACTGAATTTAAATTATGTATTTTAAAAATTACAAAGAAGAGAAATAAATATTTTTATTAAATACTTTTTAATTTAATAAATTTTTATAAATTATATTCAATTGTTAATTTTATGGTTAATTACAAAAAAACTCAAACTTTGCTCAATTTTACAATTATAGCACGAACTTTAAAAAGTAGCAATAAAATGCACAAATTTTTAATTTTTTAATTCTAGCTCAAACTTCAAAATATGTCAATAAATTGCTCAAACTTTCAATTTTTTTTAATTCTAACCTGACGTTAGTGTCTTCGTTAATTTTGTTGATATAACTTGCCACGTGTTTCAGAAACCCTAACTATTAATACACGTCAGCCAAAATTAACACAACAAATGAAGATTAATGAAACGATATTATTTAATCGAATAATTAAAACAACGCTATTGTTTAAAAATAACTTAATCAGATTACACAGCCCTGACGATCTTACGCTTTAATTTTAGTTTTTTCCTTTGTTTTCAGTTTATTCTCTCGATGTTTTCACCTTTCAATCTTTACATTACGCATCATTGACGCCCACACGGTAAGGGCATAGGAAGAATGACCTAAAAGCAAAGAGCTTGCTGGTGCAATACATTGCAATGTGAGACAGTGAGAGTAGTTGGGGCGCCAAAAAAACAAACAGAAAAAAAAGAGCTAAGAGTCAAGGGTTAAGGGTTGAGGGTTGAGAGCTAAGAGTTGAGGGAGAACAAACAGATGGCTAAGAATTAAGGCTGTGTAAACTGATTTAGGGATTTCATTTTAACAACAATGTTGTTTCAGTAATCTTTATTTATTATGTTAATTCTGGCTTACATGTATTAGTAGTTAAGATTTCTGGAATACATGGTAAATCATGTTAGCAAACTTATCATAAATACTAACGATAGGCTAGAATTGAAAAAAATAAAAAATTGAACATTTTATTGTCACTTTTTCAAGTTCGGGCTAGAATTTTAAAAAATTGCAAATTTGATCATTATGTTACCACTTTTTGAAGTTTGAACTATAATTACAAAATTAAGCAAAGTTTGTGAATTTTTTTATAATTAACCCTTAATTTTACTATATTTCAGGTGCTAGATAAATGTATTCTTGATTTGTTAAAGGATTTTTTTTATCTAAAATTTTAGACTTTGGAAAGTTAATTGTACAAACTATTAAATTTTTTAATTAAGTGACTAATATTTTATAGCTTTAATAACTCAATTCAAAACATTAATTCTTTTAATATTATTCTAATTTGGATATGATTACAGGGCCTTCATTGCTCATGACATGTAAGCATTCACATAAAAAATTAATTTTCAACTAATCATCTACATGGGCTAAAATATCTAACCCAATGCGTGAAAGAGATTTATAAGTTAATGTTTTAATCTACGTGGATGATTAGTTAATAATTAATTTTCTATGTAGACACTTATATATTATGGATTAAAAAAATTCGTTAGTCAAATTAACAAAATTAACATTTTCAACTTAAAGATTATAAAAGTTCAGTTACTTAATTGAAAAGTTTAAAAACTTGAACATTAAAGTTAAAAAATCTCAAAATTTTGAATACTTTACAACTTGTTATCTTATTATTATTAAATAAGTTAGAATTTTATTATAAAAAGGGATGAAAGTGTACTTAAAGTAAAAGTAAAACCTTTGGATAGAATTTTTTCTTCTTAATTTAATAAATAAAAATAAAATGAAGTAAAGTCATCAAGATATTTTCTTTTTGTTGTTAATAACTTGGAAGTGCGTGAGAATTACAAATTTGAACCCGCAAATTGTGCTCCGTTGGATAAATAGTAAAAATAATCTTTATTTAACAGACGTGCAATCACGTGGGTTGTTACACGTGTCACACATGCAAAATGAGACACATGTATGGCCATAGCTTGGAAGCCAAGGCCGGACCACCCGCGTACTGTGGTCGGTGATAAATTGGTAATATCCCTATCAAACTTTTAATGCCAGTTGATCAGTTCCATGTAGGGAATGCGCAGAACATGCTGTACAATGTACATACCATGCTGCTTCACTGTCTCCCTCTTTGTCACATGCCCCTACCTACGTCTCCTCACCTCTTTCCCTCCATCTTCCCTTCTTTCCCTGTCTTTCTGATCAATTTGTTCTCAGTATTGATTACCTACATTTTAAGGTAACCAATTCCATACACATCTTTTCTTTTTAAATTATATATGCATCTTTGTTGCAAGTAGTAGGAGGATAGATCCTGCCCTTTCCTCACAGACTCACTCTTGGTGCATGTGCTTACCCATGTGATGTGCTCAAACTGAGGCTTTGCTGGCCCCATATCACCTTCAACTTACAACTAAGCTGCCTCGATCCCTTTCCTTCTCCTTCACATGTACTTGATTGCCCACATCCTCATTTCGTTCCATTTGCTTTGTTAAGCTTTAAGATCAATCAGTAATATATCATTAAGGTTATTTTAATGTAAGATTTTCCTGTATTTAAAGGAAAGAAGTGAAATGAGTGAGGGGAAGAAGAATCATTGAACCCATCCCCACCTTCATTATTCACATGTGCCATTACAGATAGAAGGAAGGATTCAAGAGAGGTAATTAAAGTTCGCCCCATATGTTGCTACTTGCCTTTTAACACGAGCCTTCAATGCAATTTCTGCAAAAGCTTACATAGCCACTTCCGAAAATATCAGTATGACTGGGAGCTTGCTATGATCCCATTCGCACCACAAATGAAAAGGACTTCCATATCGTGTCAAGATTTGTAGCCCATATCTTGGTTACTCAGTACTCTTTCTTAATTCATAATTAACGCTTTACTGTTTTATAATTTATGATATATGGATATAACTTTAGGTAATATTAATTAAGTAGTGTCACTAATTAACATAATGATTCTAATTTAATATTATAAATATAAAAAATAATTCCATATAATTTCTCTTAAATATCCACATACACACCTCCCACAAAAAATCAAGAAAAAGGACAGAAAAAGAAAGGAAAAAAAAACAGAATGACAGTGGCATTTTCGTAGTGACTAACAAAGGAAGTGGCAATAATCAAATGCACCATTACTTATACACTTTAAGCGCCTCTCCTCCTGCTATGTCTATATTACCACTTTCATCTCTCCTTCTCCTAGTCTCTGCCATGAGCTTAATTCCAAAACTCTCCAAAAGTTTGGTGAAGACAACGACATCAAGAAGAAGAAGCACAACTTCGGTGGCGGCTTCAAGAAGGAGGCTCCATTCACTTGCCGTTACGCCCCAGAGAAAGAATGGGAAGGGTCTTTCCAAGGTTTCAGACAAGCTTGAGGCTCTCAAGAACCTCATTCCGACGACCCAGTATGGAGATAATGTGGAAGCCGACCAGTTGTTCCAGGAAACAGCAGATTACATTGTTCAGTTGAGGACCCAAATCTTTGTTATGCATAGATTGATCAAATTTTATGGATCCACAAATAGCGTTACAGACAACGTTAATGCTGTACGATAGTTTCTTGTTTATTAGAGAGACAGAGAGAGAAAGAGATCGAGGGGACAGATCTTGTTGTTTTAAAACTTTGTTTTGCATGGTTTTGTTTGGTTCAGGAGAATGAGGATGTGGAAACAGAGTCTAAAACTCTTAGTACTACAAGTCTTATAACCAAATAGAGAAATTTGTGGCTGTTTTGCCAAGTTTTCGTATTTTCTTCTCTTTGCGTTGATTTTTGCTGTTTTGATACTTCTTTTTATCTTCTTATTTGCTTTCCTTGAGGTTTCTTTCTTCACTTTAAGCTAATTATAAGAACCCCATGTCTGAATTTTACCAAGAAAACAAAGAATCCCATTTCTAGCATTGGGATTTGGAAATCTTTTCTTTACAGCTTCATGTTTCCAAGTCACTTTGCTTTACCATCTTTGAAACTTGTGATTGAAAAGCTTGTCTTGGTTTGGGGTTGGAATAAGCATGCAAAAGAAACGGCGATATGAATGTGATAGCCGCATCTCTAATACTTTCAATAATATCTCAGTTAATATGAATATGGGATGAGCCAGCGGTGGCCTTCTCTCATCTCATGGTAGTGGTAGGGTATGCAGCCATGGAAGTTGGCTGTTCCACTTCGAAAATTTTTCACCATAATTTTTGGTTTTTATTTTCTATTTTTCTTTTAAAAAAACTTGTGTGATCGAAATTTATAATAAAAAACTGAAAACAAAATTATTTTACAATAAAAAACTAAAAATAAAAATATGTTTAATTTTATAATCATATATTTTTTAATTATACTATTAGATGTTTAAATTAAATTTTAATTTAATTATTTTAATACATCAAATTACATTTTTTAATTAATTAATTCTTATTATTATTAAAAATGAAAATATACATATAATTATGTAATTAAAGAAATTTACACATCATTTTATATAGTAAAATTCCATAAAATATAAAAATTATATTAAGTCATTCTAATTAATAAAAATGATATACTATAATGCGTCAAAGTAATATCAATTACAAAAAAAAATATAAATCAATTAGAACTAATATAATCATTTCACATTTATTTAGCAATTTTATCCCGATTTCGAGACATATTTCAAAGTTGTGTTGGAGTGAATTATACTCTGCTTGAGAACTTTTATCTTTATTTACACTTTCTCTAATTTTCTCTTCATTTTTCAACACAACCATAAAATAATTTTTCGCTTTATCCATACATTCTAACATAATTATCTATAACACAAAAAGCAATTGTATTTTTTTCTTAATATCATGGCTCGACATATTTAAAAGTATCAAAAATCTTGCTTTTAGAATGTCAAATTATCTTCTAATAACATTTCTTAATAGAGAATGCAAGTAGTTAAATAATTCATGTAGACCTTGGGTGTCTTCCTCTTCCTATATAATCTCACAAATGATATCTCTCACTTTGATATGGTAAAAAATTTAAGACATATTAATATAGTCTAAATCAATCAAATAGAACTTATCTAACATATATATAAAGAACATAGTATCAATAAAAAAGTTATTAAAATTAATTGTGATTACTATACTTATTTAAAATAATATAATACCTTATGGAGGCATAAGAAATTGGTTTACTGAACTTATTATTATTAGAACTCAAGAATTATTTGCAATATCTTGTCATCCAGTTATTACATATGTGAAACATATGTCAAATGAGCAACAAAACGTAATGTTTTGAGTTGGATCAATTTTTTTTAACCTCTATATGACATTTGTTCATCGCTTGGAACACATGCATCAATATATCTACCATCTATTGCTCTTATGCAATCCAAAAATAAAATTATATTAATAAAATTATTAATTAATCAATCATAAGGACGTAATGAAAATAGTAATGAAGTATATAAATATACTTAAAAATATGAAAAGAATCTTGAATTATGTTGAAGTTAGGAGGTGTATTAGTAAAGGATGGTAGGGTAATGACCTTTTTGTAAAATGATTAATTGCATGTAAGACTTTGCAAAAGTAATTCAAATATAAGACTTTGCAAAAATAATTCAAATCTGTTCAAGTCAAATATTAAAAGTGCTCTGCATTGATTCTAATTGTCTTACTATGCCTTATAATCATTAAGAAACTTACTATTTGTTCCTCTACAGTCAAATGACTTATTTGCTTTAAGCCTCCTAAACTCTTCCATTAATCACATAAGCTCAAGAAGATTGTGTTGCTCATTCTTAAGTTCTCATAAATCCTTGTAGGATTTCTAGTCAAAAGTTCTAATGTCTAAGTTCGCTAGTCAAAATAAAATAACTAGACTACTATTATAACAGTGGTGAGTCTAGGTCAATCCCACAGAGAATGTGTGCAAAGTTTATGAAATGAAATTAATCGGTATTTAGGTTTGGGGGGTTTGGATTTTGAAATAGGAAAATAAAATGAAACTAGACTAACAAAAATAAATTAAAGAAAACATGTGAAAATAATAAAATTGGAGAATTCGGTAGGGACCTGATTCATTGATTCAATCTCGCCCTACACCTTAATTAAGCATATTTCATTGATTTGTTATTATTAAACCTCTCCTAGCAACCATTAATCGTGGGTTAATAATTAACTCGAATTTTTTCTTAGGTTTTGTTTAATCAAGATACAATCGTTAATTAAACCTAACTACCAAATAACCTAGGATACGATCCCTAGATTTAATTAGGCAGTAGCATTACAAATTAAGAAAACCGATTAATCAAGACAACAACCACATACAATGCGTTATTTAACCTAGGTCATGTTATCCCCAATGATTACGAATCATTAGTCGCTACACTTGAATTTTAACATAACAATTACAGATTAATCGAAATTCTAGCAATGAGTTTGCAAATAAACGTTTAAATGAATGCATCAAAATCATCTTTTCAAAATACCCAATTCAATAAACACAAGATAACATAATCAATTCCTAATGAGAGAAAGAAACAATAAAAAACAAAGAAATCCGAACTGGCGTCGAGATGTCTAGCCCTTTTATGGATCTCACAAGAAAATGCTTCAGCCCCATGAAAGTTATCCCCAACTGAATCCCCTAGCAGCTCTCTTCTGCCACCTCCAAGCTCTCTCTACTATTCTCTTTCACGCAACTATTGTGTTGATGTGACAAATAAACATTATGGTCCAACTTACTATATACGTCTCACCCTAGCTACTCTATGCTGCTTCTGTGCATTTTCATTTAAAATGCATCCAAAGTCTTTAAAATGTCTGCATTTTTGCAAGATGTTTGTGTGAAACACAATCATTCCTTGCCTTCAGTTGTTATATGTTGTCGTCCCCTACTGCTTGTTTGTGGCTACTGCACTGTCCATCACGCTGCTGTTTCATGCTTCTTGTTTTAATCCACCTTATGCACTGCCGTTTTGTATCATTTAATTCCCAGTTGTTAATTAACGTAATTGCATGTGTAATCCATGCAAGTCACGTTCTTTGCACTTTTTCTTTTAATTTTCTTCTCGTATTTTAATTTTCTTCTTCTTGCTCCGTGAAGATAAGTAAAAATTAATCTTCAAAAAATGGTCAAACTATAGAGCTTCAACTTACTTTAACTTCTTTGCTTTCGAATTGTACCTAAAATTACATATGAGTCAAAGTAACTATCTTAAGCAATTTCATGTCAATAATCGCTAAGTGTTATGGAATAATTTCATAATCAATTAAGCACCTATCACTAAGCATAACCTCATAAAAGAAAAAAATCCATATTATTTCTTGTGTAAATAAAAAAATTTCGTTATCTTTCCCAACTTGAGAACGAACAACAACAACAACAATAAAAACAATAACAATAACTCAGAACGTGAAATCTATGAAGGTCTTGTAATACGCAACGTTGTCCCTAACTAGTAGAGAGATTGTTTATAATTGAGAAAGAATAACTACTTTCATCAATTCATCATTAGAATTTGACTCAAAATCTAATAAGGAGGCCATATATCTACAATAATAGTATTAAATAATTAATAAAATATTTAAATATAAATGCTAAAACAATTACAAGACATGATAACATTTAACATAAATTTAAGAAGTTTATATCAAACATTTAGTCAAAAGGTTCTTAACAAATATTCATATAAAACATACACTTAAAATGTTCAAACCATGGAATAATTCTTAATATAAAATTGTCGAAACCAATGATACTTCAACATGTAATAACATAAAAATATAATTAAAGAGACACAATTCATTCCAACTTCTTGGCATCTAGCATCTTCACAAAAATCTCCAATATAAAACATATACTTAAAATGTTCAAACCATGGAATAATTCTTAATATAAAATTGTCTAAACCAATAATACTTCAACATGTAATAACATAAAAATATAATTAAAGAGACACAATTCAATCCAACTTCTTGGCATCTAGCATCTTCACAAAAATCTCCCTATAAAATGGATAACTAAGTAAAATCATTACTATTTTTTCTATAGTGCACAACTTCAACACCCAAATCATTTAAGGAATTCAATAGTACATCATTATATTAGTCTCTTAATTAACTGATGAAGCTCCAAACCTATTCACTGCAATGAATGATGTTGCGACTACGTTTTTTCAAGTAAAGCATTTTTTCTTTTTGATTTTTCACCAATTATAATCAAGATCTTTTCTAAAATGTTAGGGTGTGTCTTCTTTGTTGTCTTCTTCTTAAGATATTTCTTTTTTTAAGAAGGAGAACTTGCAATTTGATCTCTTTTTCTATTATATAAGTAAACTTCATCAACATCAATTTTATATTCCTATTATATATTATTGATGGAGATTTAGTTGATAGATGTGTATGCAAACTAGTCTTTGTTGCATCATTTTTTTCTTAAATTTGTGAGGCAATTTATACATTTATAATGGTGAAAAGAAAATATGAGAATAAAAATAATATGATATATTAATAAAAAAAGATGTATTTTAACTTAAATAGATTTTTCCAACATTCGTCCATAACATTAGCTTCACTAGTGAAGAAGTTGTAACCAATTCTTATTTCTTTGAGTAAGTTCTTGAAATTCTTCAACCTAGCACTTAATGCATTATACTTGTTCTTCAACTGAACATGTATATACTCTTTATTGAATTTTGTTTAAAGATCCGTCATAAGAAAATCATATGCTTATGTAGTAAAATCAAGCAAAAAAGCCAAAAACCCAGATCTCAAAATTTTCAAAAATCATAAATAGCATATAAAAACGAATGAATATCAAAATTATCCATAATCAAACAAAACAAATTATGCAGTACATGGTTATTAGAAAGATGATTAGGCAGAGAAAACCACATGAGATTATAGAAGTGAGGACTACAAGATATTAAAACAAACTAGGAGGAACGAAGAAAATGACAAAGTGCAAAACAATAGTAAAAAAATAAAGGAAAAGAAAAATGTCAAAGTAGGAGGAACGAACAATGAAAGGAAGGGTTGTAGTAAAAAACGAAAGAAAAAGAATTTCTTTTTGGGTTTTTAAAACCATTTGTGATAATACATAGAAACTTGTGTTAGGTTTTTTATACTAATTGTGATAATATACAATAGACTATCTCTCTTCCAAACTTTTCTCTTCCTTCTGTCTACTTTATTTACTTCTTTACCCCTCATTGCATTCTACTTTTGATTTTAACTTTTTCCCTCCCTTGCTTTCGACATACTTCCAAACTTGAAAGATTACCTTTTCGAGTGGGGTTTCAACCCCAAATGGCGGGCCTTCTCTAGGCCTCGACAATGACAAGGGAGAAAAGGGAGACCTTTTTGACTACCGACTTTCCTTCCTTCACTAGGGGGTTCCTTCTCTCTAAGTTCCCAGCATCACACAAGTTTAATAGTATGAAAAATCACCCACAACGTAACAATAATGCTGAGCCTCCTCCTGTGGATTCCTGAAAAAACAAGCTTTACACTCACCAGAAAAAGTTGAAGCACTTCCAAAATGTTATGGATGAAAGCCTTTCCCGTCATCAATGCCTGGGCTAAAACTAGATGGAACTCTAAAGGATTATAAAAGGTAATGTTGCGAGAAGATGGTTATGTTTTGTTCAAATTTTCTGATGAAAATCAGTTGATGGGCATTCTTGAGAATGACCTATGGCACATAGGAGACCAATTATTGTTTGTACATAAATGGCAGCCTGGAATGGTGATGGATAGAAGCAAGATTGATACGTTTCCACTATGGATTAATTTTCATAACCTCCCACCCAAACTGTAGACCATAGAGGGACTGAGTCTTATTGCTGGTTCATTTAGTAAGTCATTATGTATGAATTTGATGACTGCATCCATAGAGAGAATAAGATATGCAAAAATTTGTATTGATGTGCAAAAATCCTCTTCCTTTCTAGATAATCTATCCGTCATTTGTTTTGGAGAATTTGATGAAATGGAAAAAAAAAACTCTTTCTTACCCCTGGAAGCCAAGTAACTCTAACAAAATCTTGCAACTTATAAGAAAAATCTTTAAAACTGGTATGCAGTAGGAAATCTTAGGGTTGGAACCTAATGCTACTGATAAGTTCGACCTCAATTTACCTTAGGAAAACTTGTTGCTTGCTGATTATGCTATTGCTCCATAAGAACAATAACAACAAACTCTCTCTCTTCCAAACTTTTGTATACCTTCTCTTTACCTCATTTACTTCTTTACCCCTTATTGCCTTCCATTTTTGGTTTTAACTTTTTCCCTCCCTTGCTTTCTGTAACACCCCACTCCCGTAAGACCCGAACCCGACATCGATGGTGATATTCAAGTCCGTGCCCTGCGAGGGTGGCGTGTTACATCACTCAGTCAAATCACAGTATACAAAAAATTTTTTTGAACAAATATACACTTACACTATACAATAAGCGGTAAACCTTTTTCATTACATAACCGGTAAATACAATGACCATGAGGGTCCTCTTATAAATACACAATAATGTTATACCAAAATCCTCTCACTAATGCAGACGCAACTGATCCCGTCCTCCTCTATCACTCTCAAGCGATCACTATAGGCTCGTTGCCTAACGGGGTATGCTTCTGAGTCCTGAAAAATAATTGTAAATTTTGGGTGAGTTTTGCGAACTCAATGAGTGACCATCATCGATGGTCCGCTCAATCCATGCAACAATATCAATTCATAATATATATATATCACATTGCTGCCTAGTTGATCACAATTCACAATTCACATACATTTAAACTTTATTTCAATATACACTTTCACAAAATTGTACATTCACACATTTTCGGAAATCCACATTCATATATCCCATTTTTGATACATACATATTTCACTCACTTTC
>JANVCQ010000008.1:13229964-13253599 GCA_025531925.1 Erythroxylum plowmanianum | reverse complement strand
GTCATTTGTCAGTACCGGAAATCTCATCGGTACTCACTTAGCAATTTTATACAGAATACCCTTAAATCACTCCAATTCAATTTGTTTTAAGACATAAGGTTCACATTTTTCACAAAGTCACATAAGCCGGGAATTGTCACGAGTGCATGTACAATCTTGTGTATTTACAAAATTTACCAATCATATCCACATAAAGGCCAATTTATGCATGTATAAAATACACTCACAATCCGATTCAAATTTACCATTTTATCCTTCCCATCGGTGATGGGATGTTACACTTTCGGCATGCTTCTAGACTTGATAAACTAACTTTTTAGGTGGGGTCCAGACGATGGGCCTTCCCTAAGCCTCTATGGCGACAAGGGAGAAAGGGGAGGCCCATTTGGCTACCAACTTCCCAACCTTAACTAAGGATTTCCTTCTCTCTAAATCCCTCATATCACATAAGCATAATAGTATGAAAACTCGCCCACAACACAACAATAATGCTGAGCCTACTCTTGTGGATTCCTGTTAAAATAAGGTTTTTACTCACCAGAAAAAGGGTCTTTGAAGCACTTCCAAAATGTTATGGATTAAGGCGTAATCTGCCCTCAGTAGAACTTCTGAACACAAGAGCCCAAGAATGGTCGTCAACTTTAATTATCTTCTTCTGGAACAAGAGGCCAACCTTTCCCGTCATCAATGCCTGGCTAAAACCAGATAAAACTCTAAAGAATTAGAAAAGATAGTGTCGCAAGAAGATGGTTTTGTTTTGTTTAAATTTTCTTATGAAAATTAGTTAATGGAAATTCTTGAGAATGGCCCATGGCACATAAGAGACCAACTGTTGTTTGTACAGAAATGGCAGCTTGGAATGGTGATGGACATAAATAAGATTGATACGTTTTCACTGTGGGTTAATTTCCATAACCTCCCACTCGAACTCCAGACCATAGAGGGACTAAGTTTTATTACTAGTTCACTTGGTAAGCAATTGTGTATAGGTTCGATGACTGCATCCATGGAGAGAATAGGATATGCGAAAAATTTGTATTGAAGTTCAAAAAACCTCTTCCTTTCCAGATAATCTATTTGTCATGTGTTTTAGAGAATTTGGTGAAATAGAAAAATTACTCTTTCTTACCCTTGAAAGCCAAGTAACTCCAACAAAATCTGGCAACCTACAGGGAAAGTCTTTACAATTGGTATGCAGCAGGAAATCTTGAGGTTGAAACCTAATGCTACTGGTAAAGTCGACTTTAATTTACCTGAGGACAGCTTGTTGCTTGCTGATTGTGTTATTGCTCCACAATATCAATCAAGCAATTTGGATGCAGATGACACTGTAAGACTGGTTATTCAAAAGAATGACATAGATTTGCCAAATGAGGGAAGGCTTTCTAATTACAACAAGGTTGTCCATAGTTCTCCGCCTTCAAGTTCAAGTGATATATTGGAAGACAGTAGTACTGGAGGCTCTGAAGGTATGGATGATTTTTCAGTTGAGTTAATTCCGAATGAACCTAACAATACAAACAATATAGAGTCTATATAATAGTTTGATTACAAAGGGGATTAGGAGGATTTCAAACTTCAAGCTGCTAATCTTAGGAGTAAATTTGCGGAAAAAAAAGGGTAAAAAAATAAACAAAAAGGGTTCCCCCTTTTATGATGATCCTCGTTTGGAACATTAAAGGGCTTAATGACCCTCTAAAAAGGTCCATGATGAAGAAACTAGTCAAGGAAAAGCAACCTTAGATGGTTTGTCTACTTGAAACCAAAGTTAAAGAACCTCTTCAGCCAAAGGACTTTTACTTTTTAGGCATAAATTGGAAATTTTACTCTAACCATCTCTCCCATTATAACGGGAGGATCATTTGTTATTATAACTTTGATTTTTTGGATGTTCAGAAAGTTAAGGACAACAATCAACTCTTACATTTGATCAATGGTCTACCCTCCACACCCTTTTGGAATGTAAAAGGCATAAGGTAGTAAGGGGATCCTACACCCCCCACCTATTCACTATAGTTATGGAAGGCCTGTCCAGGTTATTAACAAAGCTTATTACTTCCAACGATAAATTCAAATTCCATCATAGATGTGCAGAAAACAGACTCACCCACCTCTTATTTGCAAATGATCTTCTTCTTCTTCTTTTATGTAGCATAACTTATATCTATCAACCTGCTGCTACAGATTTTAGAACTCTTCTCCAAATGTTTTGGTTTAAGGATAAATATTGAGAAGAGTAACCTATACTTGTCTAAAGATGTTAGAGACAAGGAGTTAATCAGTAGAATGATTGGTATATGCTTACATCCTCCTTCTTTCAAGTACTTGGGAGTACCTATTACCTCCTCTAAACCCAAAATTTTTTGACTGCATCCATCTTCTTCAAAAGCTCAAAGGTAAGATTAATGCATGGCAAAACCATGACTTTTCTTATGCAGCTAGACTGACTTTGATCAGCTCTGTTCTAAATAGCATGCATTTGCATTGGTCTGATCATATTATTTTACCTAAAAGAGTAAGGAAGGAGATGGACAGAATCTTTAAAACATTTCTTTGGTCGGGTAACTCAGAGAATGCTAAGAAAGCGAAGGTTAAGGGGAGTGAGGTCACTAAACCTAAGAAACAAGGGGGCTTGGGCATTATATTCATCTCTATTATATAGAAGGTGTTCTTATGACAAAGACTCTAAAGACTTTTTATAGATAGTAGAGCTTTATAGATTAAATGGATGCATGAAGTTCACATAAAAAATGTTAGTTTTTGGCAGCTCTTACCTTCCACTCAATTCTCTTGGATCTTCAATTATTTATTGCAACCTAGAAGCTTCATTTACCCCTTCATCAAGCATAAGATTGGTAACGGGGAAAGCATATTGCTTTGGAATAATAATTGGACAAATGCTAGTACACTTCTTCATATATCCGAACTCAATCAGTTGCAAAATAGACTACCTGCGTCCTCTAAAGTCTCTGATATCATTCTTAATGGAGCATGGCATGGAAACTTTAGAGGGTTTCATGCTTTAGAGCCACTTCTTCCTATTCTCTTTGACCTAAGTAGTGTAGATACCTTCATCTGGACCCCAAACCCTCAAGGTCTTCACTAATGCTTCCTATCATTTACTTTTCAACAGTGTCTCTACTGATGTTGCTTGGTATAATCTCCTTTGGAAAAATCTCTCAACCTAAAAGCTTCCATTATCACATGGCTTGTGGTCAAAAATAGACTGCATCGAAGAACAGATGGTATGGCCAACATGACTCTATTTGTGAACTATGTAAAGTGCTTGAGGAAGATCAAAATCGTCTATTCTTTAATTGCAATTACTTTAAAGTGATATGGGGCTGCATCCAACAATTGCTAGGAATAGTTATGCAAACATTATATTGGAAGCAAACTCTTGATAGGCTTGTTTCTTTAACTAGACCAAGTCAACTAAATGTTATTCTCATCAAAATTGCTTTTGTAACCACCAATTATTTATTGTGGAGAGAAAGGAACAACAAGCTGTACAAGGGTGCTGTTGAAGATAAATATCAAGTTATGGATCGTAATATAAACTGGAAAAGAGTTGTGATTATTGCCAAAAGAATGAAACACCTCCTCACCCCGATATCAAAAGCAAATGGCACCTTTGAATTGATCTCCATTCTTCTAGGTCTCTTCCCATTTTCTTCTTTCCTCAATTGTTTGTAATTGGTATTTGTAGCTAGGCGAGAGCCTACTAACTGAACTCATTACAATGTTGTATTAGTTTTCACTATTATTAATACAAATTTCTTTAAATTTTTAAAAAATACAAAGTTCATGTTTTTGTAAAATTATTGTTTTTATTTTTAAAATAAGAAAATACAACAGATTAAAACAAACATGTTTTATTAATAAGATTCTTTAAAAAAATTATTAAACAAGAAATATAAAAAAATGAAGAGAAACAATAGTTCATAAATTTGTTTTAATTTAATTTAATTTATATATTTAGTTCAAAAGAATTTAAAGGTTAAATTTTAAGTAAATTGATGATGATTTTCATTAATACTATTTTTACCCTGTTCTAAAAGATTAGATTGTCAATTTTCTAATTATGTTTTTCATATCTATAAATAGCAACTAGGCTTGACTCTAATATAAAGTCAACAAGTTAGGTTAAGGTTGATCAGGCCTTGGGCTCAAAATTTCTAAGCCTTAACTCGAACATGTGACTCAACCCTTATAAGCAAAAAGAAGTCGTTTTGCTGAAAATGACGTTTTATTTTTTAATTTCAAAAATTTGAGTGGGCCTAGTCGGGACAGCCTCGAGTTTGCTGCCTTGGGCCTGATAGGGTCTCAGGCCTGGTCGGGTCCTAACAGCCTAAGATCTGACCGAAGTTCGACTGGCCCTATTTCCATCCCTAGTCAGCTCGGTCTTATAATTAGCTTTCAACCCGAAAGAAACAAAATTGGCGGAGATAAATTCGGCCCACTTTTCTTTCGTTTAAACAGAAATCCAGGCCCAAATAAAAATGTCAAAAATTGCCCTAAATAAAACACATCTTCATCTCCGGTACACTTTCTTTTGACACTTCTTTTTCGTCTTTCTTCTCTGCGGTATCCAGTTTAAGGCACATTGTAGTTTCTTTTCGATCCGGAAATAGTTGAGTCTCGACCATTTGAAAGGTTAAAGAATCTAAGGTTCGTTATTGGTTGTTGCGTTACTTTTTGCGTGATGTTTCTCTGGCCTGATAATGTTATAGATGAGCTCGTGTTTATTTTTCAGTCAAGTATGTATGAGCTCGTCTTTCTTTGTTCCCCTTATTGTGTATGTTACTGGTTTTGAGTTTATGATTTCGTCTTTCAAATATCTGTTTTTTTCCACTTGTTTTTGTGTTCTAGCTCGACTCTGGAAATAAAAATTCTGCAAAAGCAAATACTACTTTAGTGTGCTGATCATCTTACCGAAATTCGTACTTCCTTTCTAAGCGAAGTTGTTTCATCTTTACATTATTAAGCGTTAGTTTTCGTTTCCCTTTTTTTCTTCCTGCAATCTCAGAACCCCCTGTGTTTCTTCCATCAATTTCAAAGCTCCCTTATATCTATATCTCTACTGCCACGAAACGGAGTTGCAGACCATTTTGAATGTAAACAGACTGCAACAAAATGGAGCTGCGGATCATTTTGACTGCAAACAGATTTACGGCCACAACAACTGTGAAACAGAGTTACCCCACAATTGTGGGGTAATGGGGTAACGGCTCGGACTGCTACTGCTATATTGCGCCTGCTATAGCGGTAGCAGTCCGCCATTTAAAACACTGCAGGAGTAGTAGTGCACTTGTTGGGATATGTTGACCCAAAAGCACTTCACAACACTTTGGGCACTTGATCTGAAAAATCACGTCTCCTTATGTGAACAGTCACATAATCTTTTCTTTAATGGTTAACATAAAATTTTTATCGTTAACACAGAGAATATATGCAATTGTGAAAAGTCTCCTTATCAAAGCAGTTTTTTATTTTGTTTAGTTGATGCTTATTATCCATGGAGCATAAATATAGTTTAAACTGTAATCTAACTGGATTTGGTGTCTTACGTGGATCTAATAGAGTGAAGTTATGGAGAATGATAGGGATGATGGCCGTACTCCAAATCAGCTGAGACCTCTTGCTTGCTCGCGCAGTATCCTCCACCGTGCACATGGTTCTGCCAGTTGGTGTCAAGGTTACTCTCTCTGTCAATCTGTTGTTAAAGTAATATTTATTTATCTTTTGTTCTTGTTTCTGGTTTCAAATTTATTAATTTTTGCTCTCATTTTTCATTGTTGATCTTATTTGCTATAACCATATTAGTTCTGACAGTGCCTTCAATTTATGTGGTGATTTGGTTAATTGGATTTAGGGGACACAAAAGTGCTAGCTGCTGTTTATGGGCCTAAAGCTGGAACAAAGAAGAATGAAAATCCTGAGAAGGCTTGCATTGAAGTCATTTGGAAGCCTGAAACAGGACAGATTGGTAAACTTTTGTGCTCCTTTGGTCTTTGTTTTGATTGTTGCTTTCAAGTTGCAGAAATTTTGTCCATACAGTTTGATAAATATGCTGTAAGGAAAGAATATTTGAATGAGTATTACGCTAATGATACACAATTTAAACCTTTGGTTTGCAGTTGATTTGATTTGGGATGATTTGGCTTCATCTTCCGCCCTTAGTTTGTAAGGGAAATTTACCTGCTTATCTAAATTTTCCTCTTAATTTTACGTCAACTTTCTATCTGTTTAGGTAAAGCGGAAAAGGAGTACGAAATGATTTTGAAGAGGACTTTGCAAAGCATTTGCATTTTGACTATCAACCCAAATACAACAACATCAGTAATAATTCAGGTCAGTGTGCTTGTTCGATACTATTTGTAAAGAGCACAGAGATAATGCCCTCAACAGTATCACCCAAAATAATGACTTGTAGTCATTCGCCATGTCCTCGAATGTGCAGTATTTGATATGTGAGCATGTTGTTTTATAACTTGGAGTGTCAACACTAAAAAAGTTTATATGAGATTAAGAGGGTATATTTTAGAGATGAACAGTGATTTGATGGTTGTATACAAATTCACTTTCCAATGGCAGAACCATTTGAGGCAACTAGTTGCAATAGTTATATAAGCTTATACATATGCCAAGAGAATAACAATGTCAATAACATTGCCATAGTTTCATTTATTCTAATTTCTATTTTTGGCTTTCCTTTCGAACTAAATCAAGATTGATCTCACGTGGTCATGATGATACTGCCAGAATACATATCTAGCATGGTACCAAGCATGTAACATTTGCATTAAGTTTAAATTTCATAAGTAGTCCGGAATTGTATCACATAATTAGTAGCACTTAGGTTTATTATAGGATTCTTGTCTCATTAATGTCTTAGTGTAGGATTTGGACATCATAATTATGTTCTGTTTCTATTTGCTGTGCAGGTTGTCAATGACGATGGTGCTGTATCCTTTATATTGTTTATGATCTCCATGAGGCATGCCTTTAATAGTATCAGCTAATGCTCATAATTACTAGCCTTCTTTCAATTTTTTTGTTTATTTTTCTTTTTGAGGGAAATAATATCCCTCTCTACTGCTTCATATTTGCTTTGTGGTCTTTGTTTGTGGGACCTACATTCCCTGCAATTTCTTTGTCAGGACAGATTTGGTGGAAATGTAGCTTATAAGACAAATCAGGATAGAATAATATGCAGTGTGATAAGCATTTACTGACCTTTATTTTAACCTTTACATATTTGACCATGTTTTCTTGTCTTTGACATTAGAATTTTTTTTGTGTTACCTTGAGAAAGCATTAATTGAAAGGAGAGATGTTATAAACAGACTTCTTCTTTTGATTATTTTTATCAGAATGTATCGTCATTTCCCATCTGATGATTTTCTGAAGTCACAACTCAAAAATGAAATAACCTCTTCGAAACAATGAAAACATCATTATGGTTTTCAGGATTATAAAATTATTTGGCATCTCTCTTCTTGTTTTATGCAATTCTGTCACCCTTAGTTTTTGCCTTATAGCTTGTTAATGACAATGTATATTCTTTTAACTGTTGTGAATGGTTTGACGAACTATATTTTCCTTCACTCTATTTGAAAAGAATATGTTCATGCTTTCTTTTTTCAATTTCTCTTCAAGCAGTGAACTCTATGCCAGCCAAAGCCTATTCCTTTGTAAATGTTTCCTCGGCCATTTTGTTTGATAAGAACTTTTCTTGACCGGACTTCTATAGCTTCTTGTATGTGCCATAAATGCAGCATGTGCTGCCCTCGTAGATGCTGGAATCCCTTTGAAGCATCTTGCTGGTAATGTAGACTTACTCTTATCTACCTAGTTATTTGATACTCTGTTAATATGAATGTGCCCCATGCAGTTGCAATTTGTTGTTGTTTGGCCAAAGATGGACATGTTATACTGGATCCCACCAAATCGGAAGAGCAGGTTATAGCATAATTCTTTTTTGAACTCATAATCGATCATGTGAAGTTAGTTGCAGATGTTTATATTGCTGTCGATGATAATATCTTAATCCTGCATCTATATCTGGATATCCTTTTGTAGATACATCAATTATGTTTATAATTCATCAGTTATACCGCCTGTTCATTACCATACTTCTATCATGTCTTGTTTTGACAGAAAATGAAGGGATTTGCATATTTAGTCTTCCCAAATTCAGTCCTATCTGCTCTAACAGAAGGATCAGTTGCGAAAGGTGAATTAATGGAACATGGGATTATCACCTCTGTTACCCAAGGAGTAATATCAGGTACAAACATCTGAGTTATGAGTTGCTTCAGATATATTGTAGAACCCTGGAATTGAGGGCTTACCGTAGTTCCTCACCAGTAGTGCCGTCTATTCTGAAATCGAACTCCTAAAAGAAACCGCATTGAGGATTTCCCTCTTGTTTGTAAATGAAACATAATGAGGTTGGATTTATGCAGATCATCAAAATGAATAGGATGTCCCTGTGCTTTTTTATGATCACTGTTTTGTAAACTTTTATGGAGTTGGTGAAACGGGGATTCTGATCCTTTTCAATACATGATTTATGCAACTGGTAATTGCTTGCTCCTACCCATTACTATATATTTCTTTTCCACTTGACGACGAGAGTAGTATGACAATTCCCTATTGAATTTTTTATTTTTTTGGTTGCATTTTCTTACCAAGTTTTAATATCCTCTTGTATGGATTCTTTGGTTGGTGAATATTCCTATATCATTTCTTCGAATAGCAAAAGTTCCTCGTAAGGGTGTATTTGATTAACCCTTGCTTTGAAGTGAAGTACTTTCAACCATGGAGCTTTACCATAAATGATTTTAACATGATATTAGAATTGCTGACGATATATTTATAGGAGCTTTTAACCAAAACTCTTCTATTGCTTCCTCTTTTCTGATGAAGCATGTAAATTTAGCATTCCAATAAAGTCCTTGGAAGTCATTAATCTACATCAATTATAAGCACTCTTAAATCAAATAGACAGGTTTGGAAGAGTTGTTAGTTTACATGTATGTAATTGTAAATCCAGTTGGCTAACTCTATGAAACTTTCTTGAATATTCTTTTCTTGAATAACATCTAAAAGGTTTTGGATTTGCAAGGTTGAAAATGTAAGTTGTTGAATCGTCTAGAAACATCAAACTGATTGCCAAATGCTTACATGTAGATTTTGGTTCCCATGGCGACTACAGATTATAATTCTTCTGACCTTTAGGAGGATATTGGTTACTATTGCCATCTTATTGGATCAAGTCAATCATTAACTTGGGATCTTTTCTTTTCCAGTGGGAAGTTTTGGAATCATTGCAGGATGGTTAAATTAGTAAACTATAATACATTCCGTGTCTGCTATTCTCAGGGTTCAAGGATTCAAAAGTTCTATTCCAGGCTGATATTTTTCTTTTAAAAATTTTGTTTCATAGTTGAGGACTATTTCAAATGCTTGGACCGAGGGCGTGCAGCAAGTTCAAAGTTGTCTGATTTTCTTCGGAGGATCTTGAAATTGCAACTCCCAAGTGACTTGTCTAAAGTCGGGTGAATTTGAAGAGTAGTTTGAAGTGTCATGCATGGGGTTTGAATTGCGCTTCCCAATTTGTTCTGTTGGGTCTCAACTCTTAAGAAGAGTACTCACAAGGTAGCCCATTTTGACTGGTATGTAGGAATTCAGATATGCTTGGAATGTTACATCCACGAAAACTCTATTGTGTACCTTAAGTGCAGATTTTAGTCTATAATTTGTTCCCTGATGTTTACAGATCATCTGGCAAATAGATGATGAAGTGAATTCTAGGCTAGAACTGGTTTTGGTTAAGTTGTAACATTGATATTTGGCACAAGAGGATTACAATTCCTAGGGATTGACCTAAGCCATTTGCCACGTTTCCACCTTATCTTAGGACATTTTTCAAATTTCAACCGAAGTTAAAATTGGTATAGCATTGAGTTTTTATTTCTAATAGTAAAGCAAGACCAAGCTAGTTGAACCTCGCTTCTTGAAACTTGAGAAATGGAAATTTAAATATAATTTGTTTTGTTCTGTTCTGTTTCTTCCTTTTATTCAAGATTTCGGTTACTGAAATACAGTAATAAAAGTCATGAATAGTGATATTATTTGAGTCAAATTTCTCTGCAGAAGATCATTTTAGTATTCTGGCACCACTTGAATCACTCGCCAGACTACACCTGATAATAAATATGCTCTAGTATCTAGTTTCAACTTATTTTACATATTAGAATTCTTTTTCTCTAAAGATTGAGTTGTAAGTGCAATCTAAATAAATATTACAAAATGAAAATAAGTTCAAGTGTAAGATTTCATAATTGCAAAGTAGAGCCTATGCCTTCAACTTTGTAATTCAACAAAATTAGAGAACTATCCAACTTCAACTATATGGATTCGTATTTAATCTGTACCTAAAAAGAATAATTAATTGATCACCTTAAATAAACAAAATACATATTGTCAATATTTTTTTGGTATGTAACGCATTTTTAAGCATTCAATTTTTGCTATAATATGTCATAGTAAAATGTCATAAGCCAATTTGTTTTCAAAAAGATTGATCTAGTCATATTAAAACATGCATTTCGTTATTTTGATGTTATTAGTTAATGACTTTACATTATTACTTGAGTAATTGTGGTAAAGTATATCATTTCCTAAAAAGTTTAAATATTTCCTACAAATTGAATCTATGTAGTTTAGTTAAACAATTTAATCTATCAATTTAATTAAGAATGTTGTACATAAGTATTAAGAGTATCTGCCTTATATGGCAAGTAATGTTAATAATATTGGGCTATAATTGTAAAAAATTTAAAGTTTGAATATTTAATTGCTACTTTTTTAAATTCAAATTATAGTTACAAAATCAAGTAAAGTTTGGGATTTTTTAATTAAATCTTATTTATTATTTAGAAGTACTCCTAAATTATTAAAATTTTTCATAAGCAATCTTTAACATCTGCTAAATTATTTATGTATAAATTATTATTTTACTAATATAATATATGTATTTTTGTTGAAATTAATTTTGATAACGGATTTTATTAAAATAATTAGAGATAAATATTAAGATCTCTTTCTGGAAATTTTCATATGACAAAATATTATTAGATAATCTAAAATTAATAAAACACATAACCCATATATTGTACAAAACTTTGAGTTAATTGTTGGAAAAACTCTGTATTACAAAATTATACGAAAATGTAAGCACAATACCAAAAATTTTCAAATCTATTTGAATAATAGGAGTAAATAAATATTAACAATAATTCATCGATAATAACAGCAAATCAAACACAAATAAAGACATCACAATTTTTAATGTGAAAAACTCTTTTAAATCAAGGGTAAAAATCACAGAACCTCCAATTCGAAAATCAATTCCACTAAATCAAATTATGTACAAATATCTTCTTTCAAAGACACAAAACCAGCATCAAGAAGAGGCATAAGCAACTAAACAAGATAATATTATTAGGAACATAAAAGGAGAAAAATAATCCAAAAATATATTACTATTATGAGACTCCATTCTTAACATTCAAAATTTCAAAAGAAAAATTGATTGTTTAGAATGTAAATGAATGTCTTGAGAACACACCCCTAAATTTTCAACTTGATCCAACTGTCAATGAATGCAAATCAAGGATAAAAGTAAAGCAATTCATCTAAAAAGCACCCTCACCACTTCTTTGCTCTTTATTCCCTTTTTTTGCTTTCTATCGACAACATCTGTTGAACAAGAATCTAACTACTATAAACCATCAAAGGATGGTCCTATTGGGTCTTAAAAAAGAACCACCAAATAAGCACAATTAATTAACATAGTGGGCTAAAACATGGGGTTTTTCACATAAAATGAAACCCCAAGTCCAATAAATCTCCCTCTCCCTACTATATGGAGGTGATCGCCTTCCTAACAATCAAACAACATGTCTGAAACTTCCCTCTTGGCAAAGCCTTGGTCATCATATCAGAGTAATTATCATCTCTCTTGCGTATATCCAAGCTCCCTCACAAATCTCTTTATTCATAACAATTTTTTGCATGCTTTAATAACAGCTATATCCTCTGCTTCTGTGGTAGATAAAACAACGTATTTTGCCAACTTAGTGCTCCCCTTGCAAAGGTAATCAAATAGCTTGAGGTAAACTTTCTTGTATCAACATCTTCTGTCAAATCATAATTAGCGTAGCCTGAAAGAATAGGCTTTCCTGTTCCAAAACAAAGACTCACAGCAGATGTCCCACGGAGATATCTCATAATCTATTTCACAGCATACCAATAGTCTATCCCCGGATTGGAAAGAAACATGCTAACTATACCAATAATATGAGCAATATCTGGCCTAGTATAAAGCATAGCACATATTAAACTCCCTATAATTGAAGCATAAGAAACTCTTTGCATATTTTCCTTTTTCTTCTCATTTGAAAGACACAGCTTTTTACTCAACTTAAAGTGCATACCAAGAGTTGTACTTACAATTTTAGCTTTGTCCATGTTGAATCTTTAAAGTACTTTTCAATGTACATAACTTGTTGCCCTTTCTGTCATGAATGATCCCCATGCCAAGAATCTACCTTACTGGTAATAAGTCCTTCATAGCAAAAAAACTTACTCAAATCCTGTTTCAACTTAGCAATCCTACAATAATTATAACCAATAATAAGAATATCATTAACATATACATCAAAATGTAAAGTCATCATTAGAGAATTTATGCACATAAACACAATGATTAGAGGAAGTCTTCTTGAAGCCTTGTTGTTTCATAACTAAATCAAACTTCTTGTATCGCTTCCTTGGAGCTTATTTCAAACTATATAAGTTTTTCCTTAATCTACAAATATAATCCTCTGTCCATTTGATTCTAAAACCTTCTGTTTGCTTCACATATACCTCTTCATCTAAATCATCATGAAGAAAAGCAGTATTAACATCCATCTGTTCAATCCCCGTATCAAGGCGTGCTGACAATCCCAACAGAACTTGAATGGATGACATCTTCACTACTGGAGAACATATTTCTTCAAAATCAACTCCTTTCTTTTGACTAAAGCCTTTGATAACCAATCTAGCTTTGTGTCGTGGAACTGAAGTAACATCTTCATGTTTCAATATGAAAATCCATCGGTTCTTCAAAGTTTGTCTATTTTTAGGCAACTTAACTAAATCAGATATGAGATTGTTATGAAGTGATTTCATCTTATCTTCCATTGCTTGAAACCACTTCTTTTTTGCTCACCATCCATGGCTTCCTCAAAATTTTCTGGCTCTCCCCTTTCAGAGATAAGTACATACTCATTGAGAAAATAATGTGATGAAGGTCTACTTTCTTTAACAGATCTTCTAAGAGAAGTCTCTGGAGCCTTTTTAACTGTCGACTGCTAATCTATTGCAACATCATGTACTGGAACATCAAAAGTGTCTACACTTTGTTAATCATTTTATACTTGATTACCATTTTCACTATCATCTTAAACATCGTGATCTTGAAGGTCATTTCCAGATGCATTTGGGGTATCATATATAGAAACTGGCTCAACATCAACCAAGCTATCATTGCTCTGAGAATCTCTTTCCTCTGTCTTCTCAATATCCTCAATAGTTTGGTTTTTAAGAAATACTACATCATGACTTCTGATAAGTTTCTTCTCAGTTAGATCATACAATCGATAACCAAACTCATCCTGACCATAACCAATAAACATACATTGTCTAGTCTTAAAATATAGTTTCGACATCTCATCCCTAGGAACATGCACAAATGCTCTGCAACTAAAAACTCTCAAGTGATCATAGGAAACATCCTTGTCAAACCAAACTATATCAAGAACATCACCATCCAAAGCAATAATGGTGACAAATTGATAATATGAGCAACTATGCAAAGTGCTTCAGCTCAAAAGGAATTTCGCAACTTTGTTTTTGCAAGTAAGCATCTGGCCCTTGCTGCTAAACCATTCAACTGAAGAGTCTTCGGAGGAGTTTTCTGATGTCTGATATCTTGCTCTCTACAATAGTTATCAAATAGTCCACCACCATTATCAGTGCAGATGTATTTCAATTTCTTGTCAGTTTGTCTTCAACTAAGGCGTGAAATTCTTTAAATTTATCAAAAAAATGATCTTTGGTATTTAAAGCATAGACCTAAAGCTTCCTAGAATGATCATCAACAAATGTCATAAAATACAATACACTACCAAGTGATCTTACCTTCAAAGGGCCACGAACATCTAAGTAAACCAATTCCAGTAAATCAAAGTTTTTTTGAAGAAGGATGACTCTTAAAAGAAACTCTTTTTTGTTTCCCAGCTAAGCAGTGAACACACTTGTTCAACCTAGCTTCCTTAATCCCTTGAAGCAATTTTTCTTAGCCAAACAATTAATCCTCTTCTCCCTCATATGACTCAGTCTTTTATGCCTCAATTATGATGTAGTATCACTCTCTACTGTATTCACCGAACCTTCATAAATATAACCTCGCAATATGTACAAGTTAGAGGATCTGTTACCTCGAGCTACAATCATTGAACCTTTTGTAAGTTTCCAATATTCATTGTTAAAGACATTGCAATAATCATTTCATCGAGTTTTCCTGCAGATATCAAATTCAAGCGAATTCTTGGTGTATGTTTGACATTTTTAAAAACTAACCTTGATTTGACATTTTTAAAAACTAACCTTGAACATTTGTTAGTTTCCAAACAAACCATTCCAGTGCCAATCACACTTATCTTGCCACCATTTCCAATCTTCAATATCCTAAAATCTCCAGGAGTATAAGAAGTGAAGAATTCCTTTCTTGGCCTGACATGATAAGAAGCACCAGTATCTACAACCCAATTAGTCTCATGAAATACCAAATTAATGACATTCTTATCATAAGCGCAAGGAGATCACCATTAATAGCACTAGCAACACGATTTTGATCAACACTGTCCTTCTTTTTCTGTCTTATTTCCTTTTTCAACTTAAAGCAATATTTCATAATACATTTACACAATGATCACATACAAATTTTTTGTACTTAGACCTTGACTTGCTTCCACTTTTCTCTCTACCTTTTTGACCTCTGAATTTATTTCTCCCTCTCTCTTTTATAATCAAAACATCAGATTCTGAAGATAATGTAGAAGAGCCTAAGATCTTCTCACTTCCTTATTCAAAACACCACTCTTCGCATATTTTATGGTTACCACACCATTAAAAGCAAATTTGGTCAGTGAAACACGAAATGTTTCCCAAGAATTAAGTAAAGTATTAAGCAACCAAAGTCCCTATATCTCATCATCAAATCTTATACTCGGTCCAGACAATTGATCAATAACACCCTGAAAATCATTCAAATAATCAGAAATAGCATCGACCTCCTTATATTTCAAGTTCATCAACTGCTTGAGTATAAATAATTTGTTATTTCTTGTCTTCGATGCGTAAAGTTTCTCAAGCCTATCCCATAAAGCTCTAGCATGTGTATCATTAACAACGTAATTAAGAACATTATCTTCTACGCATTATCTAATATAACCACATACTTACTAATGTTCAAATTCCCAATTTTCGTCAAACATATACTCCATTTTATTAGTGGCAAACACAGGCAAATGCATCTTTTGCACAAATAACAAATGTTTCATCTTACCCTTCCATTTGTGGTAATTGGCTCCATTCAAACAAATCATTCTACTATTATTAACCTCCATAATTCAAATAGATCAAAAGGATTAAATCAACTAATGCTTTGGTACCACTGTGTTAGGAAAAAATCAGTATTGCAAAATTTTGCGAAAGTGTAAACACAATACAAAAAATTTCCAAATCTATTTGAATAATATGAGTAAATAAATACTAACAACAATTCACCAACAATAACAACAAATCAAACATAAAAAAGAAACCGTAATTTTTAACTTAGAAAATCCCTTTAAAGCAGGAGTAAATTTTACAGGGCCTATAGTCTAAAAATTAGCTCCACGAAATCAAATTGTGTATAAATATTCTCTTCTTAAAGACACAAAATTAGCATCAACAAGAAAAATAAGCAGTTACACAGGATAATATTATTAGGAATATGAAAGGAGAGAAATCATTAAAAAATGTGTTACTATTCTGAGGCTCTAATCTCAATTCAAACGAAAAAATGAACGTTTAGAATGTAGATGACTATCTTGGGAATATACTCTTAAATTTTCAGCTCGATCGAATAGTAAATGAGTGCGGATCAACGAGGAAAGTGAAGCAACTCGTCTAAAAAATGCCCCTGCAACTTCTCTACTCTAAATTCCCTTTTCTTTTTCCCTTTTTGTTGACATTATTTGTTGAAGAAGCTGGCTACTATAAGCCAACAAAAGATGGGCCTATTGGGCCTTAAAAATAAACACTAAATAAGCCCAATTAATTAACTTACTGGGCTAAAACATGGGCTTTTTTTAACGTAGAAAGGGACCCAAACTCAACATAATGAGAAGAGAAAGTAAAAAAAAAGAGAACAACAGACAATAAAATAATTTGTTAAAAAACACACACACACACACATAAATATATTCTTAGCCCTATGAATTTAAATTTATTAGTGATTTAATTTTGTTGGCTAAAAATTAAAAAATTTGAAATATAATTAAAAGAGATTTTTCTTAACATAAAAATTTTGAAGTTTAATTAAAAAGAATGTTAAATGAATATTAATTGATTTATTTTAGTTCATAAGAACTTATTAATTAATAAAAATTGATCGATTAATAAATATATTAATTAATTTTTATTAACAAAAATTATTAAAATAAATTGAATTAGAAAATAAAAAATCGAGGAAAACAACTGAGCCAACCAAATCTATTAAACTTTTAAATAATTTATTTTCGCTGCATTTATTGTTAAATTTGCTTCAAAAATCATTTTGATCCATACAATTGCAGTGGTCTCCATCCTTACCATTTCAAAGGTGACCTCCTAGACCTTTGGCGAATTTTCTTCATCCCTAAACTTGAGGGTCTTATCTTTAATTTTTGTAAACAAATATTAATTCAACAAAATGGGATTTTTTTTTCCTTTTAGCTACTAAATCGGCTTTAGTATCTCTGATTTCCCATCACAAAACCTGACATTTCAATCACCTTTCGATTCTTTCTCTCGCTGTGCAAGACCAACGAAGATCTCATCTTCTGGTTCTCATTTTCAACTCTAACAAGGGCTTGTTTCGTTCCACAACGAAGAAAACCCGGTAGAAAACCCGGTACCCTTTTAATCTTTTAACCTATACTCATTTGATCTTCTCTTATATTCTGTTTCCGATTTCAGTTTTAATAGTTATCTTCTAAGTTTCTGTCTTTTCTTCCTCTGGATGGTGGGTTTACTCTGTTTCCCTTTTTCTTACTGATTGGTTTATAAGATTAGAAACTTGATATTCCTAATGAATTGGCCTGATGAGAATTTTCTTGGTGTTTTGGTTTTCGCTTAGTAGTGCTTGTCAAATGGACCATCCCTTTATGAATGTGTAGTTGAAAAAGTTTTGGGGCTTACTCCTTAAATTTCTAGATTTTAATGTATTAGAGATTTGGGTGTTGGGGTAGGTGGTCAAAATTACAAGTTTGGCGATGCGTTTGACTTTGGGGAAGGTAATTGGTCGATCTTGATGTAAATTTTGTGGGAAGATGTTTTAGATATTGTTTGTTGTGTTAATGGTTTGTGATTTCATCGTGTTTGTTTTATCCTTTTCACCCTGTAAACTTTGATGCTGTTCTTGACCAAGCACCAATGCGGTGGTGCTATTTGGGAGTTTTTAATTATTACCTAGAAGTATGATGAGGCTATTGTAATCTGAACTGATGTTTGATGCTCTTGAACAAAAGAATATAATGAGATCTTTTTTTTCATTTTTTTGTCCAATCATAGTTGAATCAACAATACCCTTTCTCCGCTTTCTGTTATATTATTATTAGGTGCAAAAGAAAGATTGCAGCAGCCTTGGTGATAACCGAGAATCATATATGTTGTGGTAATGACCAGATAGACTTTGGATGAGAAATAGTGAGTAGTATTGTATAGCCTAGGATTTTATTTGATTGCATTTGAAGTTTGTAAGATCCGATTCTGGCTATTATAGCATACGAGCTGAAAAAACTCATTCCTATTTCCACCAGTTAACTATTGAGTTTTAGATACATATTGTTGGCTACCTTTTTCTGAATCTACATTCTTCCTCAATTTTTTTTCTTACAGGGATTGATTATACTTTATTGCCCCTAATCTGCCCATTGCTTCAAATGATTGCTGCGTACATCTGCTATCGCTTTTAGCTATCTGAAGATGTCAAATGAGGAAGTTTTGAAAGCTGTTTTCCCCTTACTAGATGGTGTAGACCTTGCTTCTTGCATGGTTGTATGCAATCAATGGAGAGATATAGCCAAAGATGATTACTTATGGAAGTGCGCATGTGCAAAGAGGTGGCCTTCCATTTGCAAGAGGCCAAATCCTTCAACTTTAACTTACCACGAGCTCTATAAAACTTTCTATAAACGCAAGAATCATCAAAGTCTGCTTCCTCCCAGACTTTCCCTTGATGTTTTGGAATTCTTCATCGACATTTGGAGTGACGATAAATTGATATTCTCAGAGGTGGTTCCTGGCCCAGTCTTGGAGGCAGGAATTAAAATCCCACCTCCTGGAACTTGTGACAGGCTTAAATATCACCTTGAAGGTGATGAATATAAGATGACTTTACCTCTTGAGCCTAGGTGCAGAATTCCTTCGAGTCAGAATGTGAGTGTTTCAGTGCTTGTGGGGCGCAAGGATACAAATAAGGTTGCATGCATAATTAGTAAATCTTTCTTTGATTATATAGATCGAACATCCTTCAGAGCTTTGGCGTTTGATTTTCTTAACTTCTCTCCACAACACCCTTTTATTCCATCAATTCGAGCATGGATTTCCTTGCTCTTCATTGACGATGGGACTGAGGGTGTCATTGATGTTTTTGGAATTGAATTGGATTTCTGTGATGCTGCAAACTCCAGGGAGCAGGTTCTGTGGCTATTAGATGTTCTTGATTGGAAGTGAAGAGCCGAGTTCTGCTGGCCCACAAGAGGAGTGAAGCTCCAAGTTAATTGAATGTACACTATTTTTCTCACCCCTCATTAGCATCCCTAGAAAGAGGGATGATTTGAAGTCCCTCAAACTAGCAAGTCCAGATTGTGTCAAACCAACTTATTTCTGAAGAATATTGTACATATAAATTTACCAAGAGAATTGCATTTTCCTTTTGAACTAAATGCTCCTGGTTATTTCATACAGTATGCTTGTGTGTCTGATTTATTATTGGTTCAAGTATCAAAACAATAGGAAGACACCTTGAAAATTTTCATCATTTGGATGCTTGTTTTTGGCCTCTTTGCTAGTACCCCTAAGAATAGTTGTCTATTTATGGATGTACTTGAATCTTCTTTTGTCTTTTATCCTCCTAGTGGAAGTCATTCCTTGAAAGGCTGTACGCATAAGCTCTACAAGTGCAATGCCATCCCCCTCTGAAGTCGCTAAATTTTAATTGAATCCAATTTATCACTTATTTTGAGTCATTTACTCATTAAATTATTTATTTAAATCACATAATTTGCATATTATTATATAGATTCCAGACTTTATTTAGTACATATTTGTTGTACCAAATTGCTATATGTAGTACTACGCATAAACGTTCGTCAATTTTTCTGGGATTGAATGAACGCTGGGTAATCATTTGATCCCAAGTAGTAAACGTAGAGCTTTCTCCGCAATCGATAAGGTTTATGCTTCTGTAATCAATAGCGTGTGTGTGTGTGTGTGTTTTTTACCCTAAGATATACATAAGATATATCATATGGGATCAAAATTGTTTACATCATGGGGTGTTACTTTCTATGAAAACTAGTTTCCTTTTCACCCCTAACATTCTCTAACAGGTTGTTTGGAAACTTTCGAATTGAATTCATTAGCAAGTTAGATTTAATAAGATTGAATTGAATTCAATTTACGTCGTTTAGAACAAATCCATTAATATTGGAATTGAATTTAAGTACACTGTTTAGAATACAATCAAAATAAATTCAATTATTTTATATAACATTTTTATCCTTGACTAAAAAATATGAAATTTTTTAATTATTATTATAAAATTGAAAAAGATGTAGTGCATAAATTAATACAGTTTAATCAAAGGATTTCATGATTTATTCTTTATTTTTAAAAAATCTCATATTCCTCTAAATTTACAATAATAATTTCATAATTAATGTTAAATTACAATTTCTAAATATAAAAAAGGAAAATTAATCTGGTTATTAATCATATATAAATATTTTTTATCAGGCAAAAATGGGTGAGATGTGATGTCAGGGCAACAAGTCAATCACTTGCATGAATTCAATTCCAATGCTTGAAGGAGTGAATTCAATTTGTAAAAGGGATAAATTTCAATTACATGCATGAATTGAACTCATCCAATTTTTGTGTTTCCAAACAACCTATAAAAGAACCTTCAGTTGTTGTTCCACTGCTTCTTCAAGAATCTTTGGAGTCCGCCGATGTTGCACCTATTCGTCCCAACTTATAAATTCCTTCTTCACAAAATGAAATTGGTGAGATCACGATGTTGCACCTATTCGTCCCAACTTATAAATTCCTTCTTCGTAAAACGAAATTGGTGAGACCACTCTTGTTCCAACATTCATATCCTTTAGTCCCAATACCTCAAAGGATACGACAATCACCTCTCATCTTTATGACTATGTGAATTATCTTCCTGGAGTAGATAAGTCCTCCTTGCCTACATCCAATATGGCTTCTTTACGTGCTTGTTACGTTATTTCTTTTCATTTATCATGTTCTCGTTTTTCTCATCTTATCAATCTTTCCTCACTAATATCTCCATTATTAGTGAATCTCAATCCTTTTCACAAGATACCAAAGAACCAAAATAGCGTAAGGCCATGAAATAAGAAATTTCTACAATAGAAAAAACAGTGTTTGATACGTGGTGCTTTTACCTTCAGGAAAGAAACCAACTTGTTCTTGTTGACTTTAAGAAATAAAATACAATGTTGATGGTTCTATTGAGCGCTATAAAGCATATCTAGTGACCTAAGGTTATACATGTATTGAGGGATTACATCATATAGAAACCTTTGAAATTATAGCGAAATCGACAAATGCTTGATGTTTGTTAGTTGTTGTTGCTGCTAAAGATTAGGAATTGCATAATGCCTTCTTTTACAGGGATTTGCATGAAGAAGTGTACATGTCTCCCTTTTCAAGCGATCTCTCCATAAGTGATATATACTCATGTATGTTTCCTATATAAATCATTGTATGGATTGAAGCGGGATCTATGCCAATGGTTTGAAGAATTCTTGTTAAGAAAAGATAATGAAATAGAAGATTAAAAGCCAGTAAACTAAGACGAATAATCATATTAAAATAAAAACAAAATAAAAACTTTTGTCCAGTTCGAAATTAACATTTTAATTAAAATCAACCGACTTATATTTTGTTAGTTGATCAATTTTTAATAAACCTAATTTAATTAGTTGATTCTATTCAATTTTGTATTAGTAAAAAACAGATAAAATCAAAAGTCACTTCATTTTAATAATATTGAAATTCATAATAGTTTGTTTATATTTAGGAAAGTAAGTTTTAATTAATGCTAAAATTAAAGTTCCTAATAACATTGAAATTAAGATATTGTATTATCATATTTATTTGCAAGCTTCGTTTTATTTTACAATTATGAATTCTTTTTTTTTTATTGCCGATGAGGTGTCCTAGGAGGGTCTTAATTATGGGAAGGCATCTTTAAGCTATCCATACCTAAATTAATTCCCGCTCGAACCGGATAAGTTCCGTACAGGAGACAAAGCTTGACCCCAAAATAAAAATATTGAAAGTATTTTATTTTGACAACCAAAAGTAGAAGTGTAGAAGTTTACAGAAGTGGGACAACTCTTGATGTGCCTTGTAAATCTAAACAATATGCAGTGGAATTAGGAACATGTAATTGAGTTTTATTGATAGGAAGCGTTGTTTAATCAACAAAACACAATTATGAATACTTTAATTTGTAGAAAAAAAACAACGGAAAACAATAAAACTGTCATCTAAAGTTAATCTTGCCGTCGTAAGTTCGACCAAACTGCCAGTTAGCATCAGTAACGTGGTTAAACTGCAGCCAGTTTCCATCGCCAAGAGTGACTTGAAAGGACAAACTTTGTCCAACCAAGTTAGTTCCAGTCTGCCAAATCTGACCCCAGTTTCTCTGCATTTTTATCCAATCAGTCTTATACCCCTTAACGTTGACGCGAATAACCGCACCAGCTCCTCCAACATTATAAACCAAAACTGTGAGGAAAGAGGGGTTGCCACCGACCTCAAACTTAACCCCGCCTTGTTTGATGCAAGAAGCTCTACGATATCGAACGGGGATGATACCAGCTGCGTAGTATGCAATTTTTTGGAACATTGGCCTCGTCAGATCGAAGTGTTTCAGTGGTGGGTTGCACCAGTTGTCATATTGTTTGCTGTAGTTTGGAGGGCAAAAATTCGTTGCAGTAACTGTGATCGAGCCAGCACCTTTTATGCACCAATGAGGGTCATCAACACAAATTATTTCAAAGCAAGCTCCACAAGTTGAGCCATCGTTGAAAAGCGCTGTGCTCAGTGCAGTTGTGGCTAATCCATATCCTTGTGTGAATAGGTCGCCATATCCGCAAGCCCCATCTGCAAATAACCAAGACCAGCTTTTGTTTTTTTGTTTTTTTTCTCTTCACTTAGCCAAACGAACTTGCAATATGAAAACGAGATTGATATCTTGTTGCTGAAAGTGGTTTTTCTTTCTAAAATGGTTAAAAAGAAAAGCAAAAGAAGATTAAAAAAAAAGTCTAAAATTACCCATTGTCCCTACTCCTTTCTCATCGCCATAAAATGTTGCATGTGCATAATCCCAATGGTCTGCATTTACACTGACAATTTTCTCACTCAAAACTACACACAAAGTACCTATCCAAAGAAAGGGTATGGTGAGATCCCCAGAACTAGCCGTCATCTATTGCCAAAGATGTACAACACACTCTAAAGCTTGTTGATTATGCTAAACTTATTCACAATATATATATTTGTAGGCATCAATTTAGAAGCAAAATAGGCAGTAAATTAATGAACAATATCTCAGCAATTTCCGTTTATATATGATATTCCTTTTTTTTGGTAAATCAGTAATTTAATAAGAGATTGCTTAAGTTGCAAATCTCATTCTCAAACCAAAATGAAACAACCAGACCTAAGAGAAATAGGAAAAACTCTATAACTACTGCTTCCTTAAGGAATAAAAGTAGGATACTAAATCTATATCTATACAAAGAATCAGATCACTACAATCAAACCTATTTATACCTTGTACGAAACCCAAAAGGGTACAACCTTTACCAGACACACACACATTCATATATATGATATTCTTGATATTTGTATCATATATATCATTCATATAAGCGATGCTGCTATCGATTGGTGTTGTCATGTTGATGCAGCAGTCTTTGCGTCTCACCGTTTGACCGGAAGTGCA
>JANVCQ010000008.1:13189591-13223051 GCA_025531925.1 Erythroxylum plowmanianum | reverse complement strand
CTCCAAGACGTCGTGGATAGTACTTTGCCACGTCCTACTTTTTAAACGACGTAAAAAACATAGATTTTCAACGACGTTTGCATCCAACGACGCCGAATTTTGACACCTCTCTTGACGTCTATGAAGACATCGCCAAAGCCCCCTACAATTCGCGACGTCTGAAATGAAGACGACGCGAAATGTGTATTTTTGTTGTAGTGCATGGTGCATTGTTCCTAACCTGAGTCCTAAACTGTTCCCCCATGTCCCTTTTGAGTCTCTCCCATCTGATTTTACAGAAAGGCTTGGTAAATAGCTGTGCTCTCTATCTCTTAATTCCTAGATCCAAAACTAACAATTTATGTTGGGTTAATAAGCATGCGGTCGGAAGTACTTTGCAATCCTTACACCATGATCTGGCGCTCGTCCTGACAAGAAGATAATCAATTTGCGTATTTATCGTGCTACTCTGAAATGTCACCAAGTACGCTTCTTTTTTCTTAAAGAAGGAATTTACTATTACTAACTCATAAGCCAAGGCCACGTCTAATAAATTCACCCCACTATCATTTCTAGCGTCGTATCTGAAACCCTCGTGAGTTCTTGTATAATTGCCTGAAACTGCCCCTATATGCCCATTAAAATTCCCTCCTAAGATGATCTGCTCAGTATTAGAGGTTTGCAAAAGCACCCCCTCCAACGTCTCCCAGAAAATACATTTTTGTTGTCCATCTGCGCCAGCTTGAGGTGCATATGCACATACTAAATTGAGAGCCCCACTACTTAAAACAATTTTTGCCACCATTGTCTTATCATTGATCCTTGTGATCTTCACTACTCTGTTCATAAGTCGCTTATCTACTAAAATACCTACTTCATTCTACTTTCGCATATTACCCGAGTACCATAATTTGAACCCTCCTATCTCATTTGCATTAGCTCCTGTCCACTTAGTCTCCTGAATGCATGCTGTATGTATCCTATACTTGTCTAAAATATCTACCAATTCTAGGGACTTTCCAGTGAGGGTCCCCACGTTCCAAGAGCCTATCTTTATTACTTCATCTCCGTCTTTATTCCCGTAAGTTGCTTGTACCGACTCGTTTGTACTAATTCTATCCTCGTGATCTGAAGGCATCTCTTCTAACTCGTGTCACTTACGTTTCCCGCACATACTATCCTAAGAAATCCGTGAAAGTTAAAACTAATACACCCCACCGCGAAAGGAAGTAAGAATAATATATAATAATAATAATAGATATAATAATAATAGTATAATAATAATAATAATAAAAAACTAAAGCTAGTAAGAAACTCAATAAAAGAATAATAATAGTAAAATAATACTAACAACAACGACAACCACAACAACATTAATAATAATAATAATAATAATAATAATAATAATAACAACAACAATAACAACAACAACAACAACAACAACAACACTAAACTACTAATAAGAATAACAATATTGATAATAATGAAGAAAATGTGAATAATCAAATAACTTAATAAAGTAATAAATTAATAATCGAAATAAATAAATAATAATAATAATAATAGCAATAAAGATATAAATAATAGTAATATATTTAAAAAATAATACTACACTACGAATAATAGTAATACAAGTAATAAAAGTAATAATAACTAGGTGCATGCCAGAAACTTCCGCAGAGACAATTTCGTAGTTGGAAAAAGAACTTCAACTGTGGAGGAATGAAGGTTAAGTGGAAGGAAGGGTCGATCCTAAAGTAAGAGGTTTTTATGAAAAGTTGTTGAGTCAAGTTGAAAATAAAACTAAGAAAAAAAATATTGAATTAACGTAGTGTATGGTTGCTGTCCCTTTTAGTGGGGACAGATGATAAAATAAAAAAAATCTTGTCCCTCTGCTTGTTTGGTTGCTATCCTAAGTAATTTTTGTTCTGTCCCCGGATGATGAAAACAAAATTTTTTGTTCCTTCCAAAACTGGAGGACAAAATTTCTTGTCTCCGTCTCCAAAACAAAACACATAAGCAACTTTCAGAAATACCCCTTCTCTCACATAAGCAAATTTTTTATTCTTAATTATATTATTATTATTATTGTTATTATTATTATGTTTATTATACGAAATTAATTATCTTATTATTATTATCATCATCATCATTATCATTATCATCATCATCATCATCATCATTACTAATTTTGTACTTAATATTATTATTATTAATTATTGCTATTATTATCATTATTAATTATTATTATAAAATTTGTTTTTCTTCTTCTTATTATTATTGTTGTTGTTGTTGTTGTTATTATTATTATTATTATTATTATACAAGATTAATTTTCTTATTATTATTTTTATTATCATTATTATACATAATTAATTTTCTTA
Source organism: Erythroxylum plowmanianum (assembly GCA_025531925.1). Classification (NCBI taxonomy): domain Eukaryota; kingdom Viridiplantae; phylum Streptophyta; class Magnoliopsida; order Malpighiales; family Erythroxylaceae; genus Erythroxylum; species Erythroxylum plowmanianum. Next base: position 13,220,688 of record JANVCQ010000008.1, on the reverse strand, counting down.
TTATTGTGATTATTAAATTCTTTATTATTATTAATTTTCTTCCTCTTCTTCTATTATTATTATTATTATTCTTATATGAAATTAATTTCTTATTGTTATTGTTATTGTTATTATTATTTGTTAACTTTTTTACTAATATAAATCATTTGTTTTAAAATAATCAATAAATTATATATTTTCAATCATATTATATTGTAGGGGCAATTTAGTTATTGACACTGTTTTTTATGTTCTATCAACTGTAACCAAACACATTTCTGTCTTCTAGACGGAGACAGCTTTATCTGTTTTGTCCATCACAATCAAATACCTCACTGTCTCTAATTTTTGTTCTGTTCTGTCTTTAAACTTTTGTTTCGTTCCGTCTCTGTATACGGGAGACAACAACCATACGCAGCGTAATAGACTCGAAAGGTTTAAAAATAGACTATCAATGATTATCTGAAAAAAAGATTGACTGCCTACACCATAACAGATTTGTCAGGTGGCGTCCTACTATAGCAGAGTTGTCAGTCAGCTTAAGGTGGGTTGCAGAGGGAACGGGTGGTATGCCAGACTTTATACGTAAGAAACGTTCATTAATATGGAAGCACTATCACAAAGCCTCATGTCCCTTAACAACCGTTTGTGTTAGATCTAACAAGAGCTACAAATAGAATCCTAGAAGCAGAACCCTCTCTGGCTCGTTCCATAGCAAGGTCGGACGTTACCCATGAGCTTCATCATCCCTCAGACGATTAGATAATACCAGTACATAACAGTAAAAAAAGCAATGAAGAGTGCACTGAAAAAAATTGGGACTAAAACCCGATACCACCACAGATGCCCAGGAGACACTCAAGGAGATAGCTAAAATAGCAACTTAACCAGAATATGCCCAAAGACACCCGATAATAAACTTGCAAGAAAAATTAAATAGGCATAAGGTAAAAGTGTGCACCTGGAAATCGTGAATTAGGGGTTGGGGCGGTTGCTTTGTGCCTTCTTATTAAAATGTGTCCTAAAAAATGTAACAAATTATCATAAAAGAGTCCTTGCTTCATACTTAAATTTTATGAAATAAAATCTATGTACTCTTACTAAAATCATTAAAATTGTGAGAAAATAATATTGACATGTAAATTTTACCATAGGAATTGTCCCCTAAGTCTTAGCTTGAATTAAACCAAATCAAACTTAATTAATAGTGTTGCTAATAAGAAAAGGCAATCTTTTGTGCTTAACAAAATGATAAATTTTATAAAGTGAATATGACATAGAATGTTGTATTGTAAGATTAAAATTTACAAGCAATTTCAATCTAACATATGATAAGTGGCCTAATTTATCATGCCAAAGATCTACTTTATTAATAATAGTGGAATTACAATGAAAATGATTAAAATTAGAAGAAACTTCATCAAAAAGTAGTAACAGGTGTAGACCATTGACCTTCTTAGCCAATATAATCATCCTCCACATTTGAAGGTCCTGAATAAAACATAAATTATATTGAAAAAGCAAAAAAAAATTGAATGACCTATAAATTTATGTACATATATGAGATTAAAGTTGAAGGGAGGAACAAAAACACATTCAACAATGTCAGTTAAGGAAAAAGTATAATATTTCCTATATATGTAGCAAGAAATTGAGATTGATTTGGTAATTTCATATAGATATTCTACATAGGCATCTTTGAATCAAATAATATAAGTAACCATACTCTATGATCAATAGCTCACAATCAATTATTCAACTATAATCAATAATTCCCTTAACAAAAGAATTAAGAGAAATATATCTATGTACTATATAGAAAGAGTGAGAAAATACCAGTAGACTAAGTATTCACTTGAGCCATTGGATCCTACTACATTCCTAAGTAATTTGGGGAAACTAAAGTAGTGGTTGAAACAAACTACTAAATCGTGCCTAGAAATTTTACATATTGATTTTTAATAAAAAGAAACGGAGGACAATCAACTTCTCTACCTGATTAGTTGCTATATAATAAGCCTTCCTTTATGATTTACGACAAAGGGAAAGTTGTGCTTCTTATATCATCATTCAACTATATGTCTCTTTTCTAAAGAACGTACACAAATTCTTTTATTAATATTAACATAAAAGTTTCCACCCTTTGATCTCCTTTGGTTAGTAAAAATTTTGCTTATATTAGAACTACCATTAATATTTTCACTCATAGAACTAGATGTTGTATTAATAAATGCATAAGAACAACATTACAAACATAATTATATGCAATTGCCTTTCTTATTGCATTATCAACAAGCAATTTATTAACGGGAGGTAATGAATCCATCAATATGATTTGATATATTACTTAATAAGTTTTCATTACTATTAAAGCACCATAAAAGCATGGAGGTTTATAAATACAAGTAAGTAAAGGTCTTAAAATCATGACTTCATCCTTTAAAATATTCATTCTTGTAAATTAATTAATCAAAAAAAAAATTTCTTCGATGAAAATTGTATATTTCTTCATGCAAATTAGAAAATTTGAAAGAATCATCTGCACGCCTCTAAATCTTGCGATACATCAAGGATAAAATTTAACTATATAATACTTGGTGCGAATGAACTAGATATAAAATGAATAAGCCAAGATAAAACTATAAAGTTGACACACCCCCAAATTGGATAAAGAGAATCATATTTGAGAGTAGTGACGATACTATCATCAATATACTTTAACTTGTTCTTTAAGAGTAATGGCATCTTCATCACACAACACTATAAAAAGTGACTAAGGCTAATAAGAATGAAAGAAACCGAAACTAATAAGAGATTCTCATTAGCATGTAGATAATATGAGCCTAAAAGGATTTCTTTAACTCACATGGATGAATTGATAGTAGCTAAAGAGGTTGTTGTCATTGATGAACAATAGAGCTTAAAAAAGATGAGAACTAGTATGATGAAACCCTAATTAATGAAATAGGAAAAAGATAAGTATTTGTTTAACGAGAAACTTTAAAAAGGAAGGAAAGAAAATTAACGTTCTGATACTATGCAAAGATTATAAAATAGGATGTAATTCTTCTTGCATCCAATAAAAATAAGGAAAAATGTGCATGTACAAATATTTATATTACATGAAAAGAGAACCAAAAGTAACAAATAATAACTGCCCATTAACTAGTTAACTAACTACTAACATAACTGAAAAAAAAACAATTTTCCTTTTATATAAATAATCGCAATAGAGGTTACATTAACTCATACTTTAGACTTGTAAAATGTAAACATCCATTATTTCATACAGTTTTTAGTATAGTTAATGAATTGATAATTTTGCTTCTTCACAAAAAAATAATAACTGAAAAGTTTTAAAATTAGTTTAATATCATAAATCCATTAAAATCAATGAAACCTAAAAATTATGAATTTAGTCGATTTTATTTAATAATATTATACCGACTCTAAATTTTCGGGGTCATGCAAAAAATGATAATAAATCTCGGAGGTAATTCGTTAATGTTAATGTTAATAAGGAATTAAATAATTAATATTCAAATAGTACTTACGTGACATAGTATTCTAAAAGAGTTTTGAAATTAATAAAGCTCCCTAAAGATGACAATTAAATTAACAGGATCGTTTTATGATAACGTAAAAAGTGTAAGAAATTGATTACATAATCATTTGTTCTTGATTTGAGGACAGGTAGGTGAGGATAAGAATTGAGAAAGAAAGTTGGCACTCTAATGTAATGAAAAGTATAGCAAAGATTCTGTCCATCAATTATAATCTAATAGCAATTACATTAATATGTTCAATTAAAATTTAGAAAAATAAAACTATATTAATTTTAAGTGCATTTTATGTCTCAATAAAATCATTATTGTGAAATGCTATGCGTTAAAACTTAAAACTTTTGTTTCAATTTCATTGATTTTAAATACTATTTAACATTGTGATTGTTTTAAAACTAGTAACAAGTCATAAATTAATGGGATATTCAATCATAAAATGTTCAATATTTGGAAAATTTTTAATTCAATGCTTAAGCTTTTAAATTTTTTAATTAGGTGATTAACTTTTAAAAATTTTAACAGTTCAATTCAATATAACTCATAAGATTATTTCTTTGTGACTGCAATGTCACAAGTTTACATCGGAGAAATAATTTCCTTATAAAAATGTAAATATAAAAGAAAGACTGTATATAATTAATATTCTAACCTCAATATTTACAAATCTTTTATGTTCATAATATATAGATATTTATAAAAAAGGAATAAATTATCAATGAAACTAATGTTTTGAACTTAATTATTAAAGATTTTAAAAGTTGGGTCATTTAATTGAAAATTTTTAAAACTTAGATGACAAATTAGAAAATTTTTTAAAAATTGAGCAATTTAACGTTTGTTATCTATAGATTAATATTTAAAAAAGGAGAGGAGGAGAGAAGTATATTGGCGCTTATTTTCTTCAATCACGACTTATTTTATGAGGCTAAATTAAACGCTATCCTTTTTATCTGCTAATTCTTTGAATCCCACTTGACGGCGGGTAATGCCAATTACCATTTACAGCCAATAATTAAATCAACAACAAAAAAACCCAGGGAACAAAGTGAAGGGCGTTTTTGTAGTTTCAGCCCCGGTGATTCAAACTCACGATTCAACATTTTCGAAAGTCCCGGAAAACCCCGTCAATGAAATCGGACAATAGGAAGCAAATGGGGGTCAACTATGGGTAATTTCGTAATTTGGAGAAGTCATGCTCTTTTCTATGTCCGGATAAATCCCGAGTGCAAAATACCCCTACAATTCTCAGAATTTCCCCGCCAATTGCTTCTTTCCATCATTTCCAGTCTCTCTCTTGCTCTAGGGCTCAGAACTCCGAATACCCTCTATTCTTCCCGAATTACCCTCGACCTTCCACATTATTACGCACGTACCACTTCGCCACCTGCTCTGCACCACACCCTCTTCATGCTCGTGTAACCGTCTCGCCGTTTAGCTAATTCAAGATGATGGCCACCAATTCAAATTCGAATTATGCAGGTTCCGGTTCCGGTTCCGGTTCGGGTCCCAAAGGAATTGGACTATCCAACACGATACACTCGGAGGTGGCTCCGTGCTTGCCGCTGCCTTCGCTTCCCGTATTTTGTGGCTCGTCGGATCCGGAGCTCCGGTTGTTCGATGAAGCTCCTGGTGTTAGCAGTGCTTGGACTATGAATCGGAATGAGATTCTTGCTCAGTCCGCGAGAATCGCTGATCTGCTTCGGCGAACGGATGTTTCTTACCTGTATGTAGTTTTCTCCTTTAAGTTGTGAAGTGACCTGAAGTTGGTGGGAAACTGTGGTTTTTGAATACGTGTGCTAGTCTAATCTAGTGGGAGTGTTGATTGAGCACGAACCGTGTCCAATACGATGCTTGCTGATTTTGACATGAAGTGCTTTTGAGATATGGACCTTGATTGAATTTCCACTTTGTGCAATAATTGGAGTTTTAGCAGAAGAAGTTTAAATATTAGTTATTCTTCTGATTTGTGGTGAATATTAGATGAAGTTCGAGCTTAACTTTTAAGCGGAGCGACTCAGGAGTAGGGTTGTGGAACCAGACAACTGTTTTTCTGTGATTGGACCTTTTGGAACTGATTAATGTCTTTGTACTTGATTGCACTATTTGATTGTGTTGTGATTTTATTACATGGTTGTATATGTGCAGAAATCTTAGGGAGGAGACAAGACCAGTTCCATTTGGTTATGCTGAGCCCTTGGAACTGCATGAGCAGGTTCTCCAATACAACCCTGAAGCATTCGAGTATGTAACTCCTGGTAAATAAATTGCAGACCATCGCTCCTTTTAGTTTAGTTTCTTGATAGGGTGGTTTGTTTCTTTAGTATTTCCTTTGCAGTTCGCACAAGAGCTCATTCTTAATTTATTACATTATAGGTTACTCATTGGATCCCTTTTTATTGATAAAAAGAGTAATTAGTTGGCTCCTTAGTGTGACGTAAAGTAATTACCCTAAAAAAAATAAATAGCTACGGTGGAGGCTCAAAGTTCAGATTCCTAGTGTTCATCATAATTTTGGTGCTTGGAACTTATACTTTGATGGAAAATGAGTTTTGGAAGCACGAGTTACTTGTTTTCTGAAATGGGCTATTCTATTTGATAGCTGAGAAAAAATTCATGATCATTCATGGTGAACTGGATATTACAAGAAGCCATAAATTTGTGAAATGAAAGGATTTCTACTGAATGTAACACTCTTCTGTATTGATGTTGAGATGGACAAGTGGCATAATGGGCATTAGGGGTAGAAAAAGTAGATACGGCTTGGTTAATATCATTTCTAGAGCATATCGCAATGCAAGAGTTACATGCTTCTACAGTATTTTCATAGTTTCTATTTTTGTATCATCATCTTAACTTAAGGATATGACCAAATTTTTGTGTCCATTAGTTGCATGTTATTAAGTTTTTTTTGAAGAAATATTTAATGCCATAAATTGACTTCTTTTCACTGGTCACAGTCAGACTTTATATTTGGAACAATTTGACAGTACTTCCTCAATGGATTATTCCAATATGGTTCCATTTTGGGAAATGAAATTTGTAATTGGATGCAAGCGTTAAGATTTTTTCTCAAATAAATCTTTCGCATAATAGATGTCTTCTTGTTCCTCTGAGAATACGTTGAATTATTATTTTGAATAGTCTATTCCAGACATTTATTGAAATTAGAAGACAAGTTTTAAATTGTAATTGGACTTCCACTTTGATTTAGCTATCCATGCTTGCTTCCAGCTTAGTATCACTTACACACAAGTTGCATATTGTTCACAAAAAAATCCTGAGTCCTTATGCTGATCTAACGAATAAGTCATGAATTTTAGTATATCAAGATCTGTGACCATGGAAATTGAATATGCTTTGTCAAATCGCTCTTGAGAATCATTATTTGACTCTTACTTGCAAAACATTTTAGTAAATATTGCATGAAATGACTGTTGCATGGGAATTATAATCGTAAAAAGGAAATGGAAGATAATAGCCAAAAATAATGTTTTTGGTCCTAAATTTCTATCAGAAAAAGATGTCCTTCTTAAGTTGATAATTATAAGGACAAAGGAACATAATTAAGAGGTAGGAGTGTGGGTTTTGAGGTAGTAAAGTTTTCCAAGTTTAAGTTGTAGATTCCCTGTGTTAATTATCTGAAAAATCCTATGAATGTGATCTACAATATCAATGACTTTTTGTTATATTTGGTATCGTTATTGGTTATGCTACATTTAGTGGTATTATGCTTGTGGTTTATTGCATTTGCCTAAGTTTCAGGTAAAGAGCATATTCCTGGAAACAAAGTATTTGAAACCAAGCCCCTTGAGCAAGGTATATCTGCTGCAAGTCAAGTGGGAAGCGGCTATGCTGGAGTACAAAATCACCGGCTGGACCACAGTCCTCATGTATGTTTGTGCAAATTTCTTTGCATGTAAGATTAGGTTACTCCTCTATTTCTGACATCAAAGTTTAAGTGCAGGAGGTTGCATCATCTTTAAGAAAACCTAAAGTGAAGAAGAAAGTTAACCGCGAGGTCACAACATTTGATCAGCCAGATCCTGCCGAGCTTCAAGGTGACGTAGCATAAAATATTAATTTCCTCCCTCCCTCTGTCTGTATGTGTGTGTGTGCATGTATATGGTGTTCTATTCTCAAGCTAACATTGTGCTACATACACCTTTTTCCAGAGGCCACCATTGGTAACTTTTGTGAAATGTTGGATGATATATGTGGAAGGGCTGAAGTTCCTAGTGATGAACGTGATGAAGCCGAGTGGCTGTCATTGCCTACTGTTGATCTCAAAATGCTTGTAAATGAAATAACATCCATACGTGTAAAAAACCTTCTACATTTGGTTCCTGTGGATATTCTTGTAAGACTCTTACGAGTTCTAGATCATCAAATACATCGAGCAGAAGGTTTATCTGTCACTGAATATGAACATGTGAGTGTCCTCACACCATTTCTCACTTTCATTTTCATTTAGGTATTGTGGAAATTGGTTTGCGTTAAATGCAATGACCTAGATTTACTGCAACTAACCTGAAATGTCTGCATATAGCTTGGTGTCACTCTAGCAAATTTTAAGCTTGCTTGAACTTATTTTACAAAGTCTCCTCTCTGAATTGATAATTCTCTTTTTAAATAAATCCCTGATGGTGAGAATGAGGATCCTTCATGTAATAATGATATCAAGGCATCATTATGCTGTATGTTAAAAATTTGACCAGTATCCAATAACATATGGAAATTTTAGTTTGTACTGTTGGTGCCTAAAATTGTTCAACAATTTGTAGATATGGATCAGAAGTCCTTCTAAATTCTTTGGTCATACCTCCCTTTTGTTTATACCCCTCGTGCAATTTTTTTCACATGGATATGTATCGTAGTTTTCATCTAAAGCACTTGGCTTGACAATATTTCCCCTTTTAGATAGTGAGGTCATTTCATTTTTCTAAATGCAGAATCTTCATTGCATTTAAAATATTATGTAACTGTCTCTTCTATGTTGTTTTCGTGATGGTGCAGTCAGATTCAGATGTAGTCTCTTTAGTATTTTGCGCACTGGAATCCATTCATGCAGCCCTAGCTGTAATGGCAAATAATAACATGCCAAAGCAGCTCTACAAGGAAGAGGTGCATCTTTTGTTAGCTCTTCATTACAAAAATTGTTATGTTTTTTCCCCGAGTTTTTATGACCATAATGCATGACTGTACTTACTGTTTCTATGTCAGATCATTGAAAGAATCCTGGAGTTCTCTAAGCATCAGATAATGGATGTTATGTCAGCTTATGATCCATCCTATCGTGCTTCACACAAGCCAAATGAGAATTGGGCACCTGAAGGTAGGCCTTGGTAGACTTGATCTTTCTGTAATTTGCTTTCTTCTAGTCTATCATTTCATTTTATATCACCATGAAAACTGAACCATTGTCTATGCTCATCTTTCTTAAAGAAGAAAAGGAAATAAAGGAAATTGATTTTTGTGATTTTATAGGATGGTAACCAATATTTCTGTAACCCTTTTTGTTTGTTCATATTTTATTGGTGAGTCTACAACACAGTTGTGTTGCGTGTTGGTTATCAGTTACTATTTGTTGGTTCTAAAATGTGGTATTACTTTCTGTTGACAGGTGAGGATGATGAAGAGCTTGAAGCGGATTATGGTTCAGCAAACAAGAGGCGTCGTACCGTAAAAAGTGCAAAAGTGAAGAAATCTGCAATAAACAAGTGTGCTTATCTATTTACTGTTTCCTCTAAGATTCAGCCACCGCTTAATTTTAATTTGTTGGAAGTAAGTTTTGTTCTTATATCTTACGTTTATCCTTGATAGGGTCTCTGGTGCTGTAAATACCATATTACAGAAACTGTGCACGATTCTTGGTTTACTGAAGGATCTGTTATTGATAGAGAAATTATCTGATAGCTGCATTCTACAACTGGTTAAGACAAGTTTTACAACATTTTTGGTTGATAACTTCCAGCTCATACAACTGAAGGCAATCAGTTTACTCAGTTCGGTATGGGTATTAGCAGACCTATTCACTTTCTTCTTCCCTTCTAGAAATCTTGTTTCTTCTTGAGTGCTTGTGTACATGCACTGATACATGTATGATTTCCACCTTGCCTGATATGTATCTCGTTGTTCTGTGATTTTAACCTCTAATTTATTAAATTTTGTCCAGATATTCTACTCGTATACACAGCATCGTGCATATATCATAGATGAACTCGTCCAGTTGCTTTGGAAATTGCCATTTTCTAAGCGAGTGCAGAGAGCCTATCACCTACCTGTTGAAGAACAGAGGCAAATTCAGATGATCACGGCTCTGCTGATTCAGTTGGTTCACAGTAGTGGAAACCTTCCTGGAGCTTTGAGGCAGGCATCAAGTGGTAGTCACATCTTAGAAGTTTCTTTGGATGCTAGTTATCTGACCAAATGCCATGAAGCTGTCACCGAGACTTGCTGCCTGTTCTGGACTCGAGTTCTGCAGCGGTTGACTACTGTCAAGAATCAGGATGCTTCTGAAATAAAAGTGATGATTGAGAATCTTGTTACAGATTTACTTACTTCTTTAAACTTACCAGAATATCCTGCATCAGCTCCAATCCTAGAGGTGATATTAATATGAATAACGTTTATATGCCTGTTTGCAGACACTGTTTTCTTTATGCTAACAGACCGCTTATTGCAGGTTCTTTGCGTCTTACTACTCCAGAATGCTGGGCTGAAATCCAAGGACACTTCAGCACGTTCCATGGCCATTGATATTCTTGGAACAATAGCTGCAAGGTTGAAGCATGATGCTGCCATTTGCAGCAAAAACAATTTTTGGATTTCTGTGGAGTTGGCTAGTGAGGACAATGAGGATCCAAGTTACCCAAAAGCCACATGTTGTGTTTGCTTAAATGGGAGGGGTGAGAAACTGTTGTTTTCTTGTCAAAGTTGTCAAAGAATGTTTCATGCCGATTGTATGGGATTGAGAGAACATGAAACTTCTAAAACGAGTTGCCACTGCCAGATCTGCCTCTGCAAGAAGCAACTTCTTGTGCTACAGTCTTACTGCAAATCTCAATGTAAGAATGAAGGGAAGATGGACAATGCTCAGTCAAAGAAAACTTCTGAAGTTTCTGACTGGATTACAAAGGTTGAAATCATTCAACAGTTTCTGTTGAATTATCTACAAGATGCTGTATCCAGTGATGATGTGCTTGTCTTTGTTCGCTGGTTTGTATTTGACAAAGCTCTAACCTTACTGTTCATTTGTTTAGATTGATTTTATAGAGAGAGCGTTGATGTGCAGGTTTTATCTGTGCTTGTGGTGTAAAGATGATTCAAAATCTCAAGAAAAGTTCTTTTATCATCTGACTCGACTCAAATCTAACATGATTGTGCGTGGCTCTGGAGCCACCTATCCATTGTTGACGAGGGACTCAGTTAAGAAGGTTACTTTAGCTCTGGGGCAAAACATTTCTTTCTCTAGAGGATTTGATAAAATCCTTCATATGCTTCTGGTCAGTGAAACATTTGATTACATCTGTTTTAATTTTTTAAAAAATTCCAGAGACTTGATTTACAAATATCTGTTCTTTACAGGCAAGCTTAAGGGAGAACTCTCCTGTGATTAGGGCCAAGGCTCTAAAAGCAGTGAGTAATTATTGAGATTGGCTTTTGATTTGATATTTTATTTTGGTTGCTTTATGTTACTACCTTTTGTATCGTTGAATCAGGTGAGTATTATTGTTGAAGCAGACCCAGAGGTATTGTGTGACAAACGTGTACAATTGGCTGTTGAAGGAAGATTTTGTGATTCTGCAATATCTGTAAGAGAAGCAGCATTGGAACTTGTTGGCAGGCATATTGCTTCACATCCTGATGTTGGTCTTAAGGTATGAAATTGAGTTCTGTATTCTTTGTTGTATTTTGTATGTGCATTAGTGAATATGGCTAATTCTTTCATCAATCACATTTGAGATTTTTCGGTGTTGCAGTACTTTGAGAAGATTGCTGAGAGGATAAAAGATACTGGTGTGAGTGTTAGGAAACGAGCTATCAAAATTATCCGAGATATGTGCACTTCAAATGCCAACTTCTCTGAATTTACAGCCGCTTGCATTGAGATTATTTCTCGTGTTGGTGATGATGAATCGAGTATTCAGGTAACTTGGGAGGCAAATGATGTGGACTAGTCTACTGTGAGCTATTTGTTTTTGTCTCTTATGGATGCGTATGTTGGAATCTAGCTCCCTTTTAAAGTCATGTTCAAGAGAAAGAAGTGGGTTATTCCTTTGCAAAATTGTGCTCATGGTTAAACTATGCTATTGTCCTGTTTCTCAAATGCATTCTTGTACTTATATATAAATGTTGGAAGTGCTGCAGAATTTTTGCTTTCAACCTGAAGATTTCATATCAGTAGGCATTTATTTATGATATTTTCCTGATGTTATATGCTTCGATTTATTTGTCTTTTACATGCAGGATCTTGTGTGCAAGACGTTTTATGAGTTTTGGTTTGAGGAACCTACTGGCTTGCAGACACAATACTACGGAGATGGCAGTTCCGTGCCATTGGAGGTCTCTAAGAAAACTGAGCAAATTGTTGAGATGTTGAGGAGGATGTCAAGTCATCAGCTTCTTGTGACAGTCATTAAGCGCAATCTGGCTCTTGACTTTTTTCCTCAATCAGCAAAAGCTGCTGGGATAAATCCTATGTCTCTTGCTGCAGTACGTAGACGCTGTGAGATAATGTGCAAATGCTTACTGGAAAGGATATTGCAGGTACTTGTTACTTGTTTGCTGTGTCTGCTTGTTTATTTGGGATGTAAAACATGTCAAAGATCTGTTCTGTCAGGTAGAGGAAATGACTAATGAGGAAATGGAAGCACGGACTCTCCCTTATGTACTAGTGCTGCATGCCTTTTGTGTTGTGGATCCAACACTTTGTGCACCAGCTTCTGACCCATCCCAGTTTGTGGTCACTCTACAGCCATATCTTAAGACTCAGGTTATCTATTACATTTTTAGGAAAGAATATTGTCTGTTGTTAATATGATGGTATGGATGTCACTTCAAAATTGTCACCTGCCTTGCATTAACACTCTGAGCATGACCACAAAAAGTAGATTTTTTTATGTGTTTAGGGTACATATTTCTCCAGAAGTTCCTGCTATCAATAGCTTTATCAGTGGTGATAAATGGTCTGCATTTTTCAGCCCTGTAAATTTGGAACTTTCGAAAGGTTAGAACTGTTTTAGTACCGCATAATATTTTTCTCATTATGCCCGAGAAGTAGTAAGTTGTGTTTTTCCAAGGATATATGCAGATAAGCTGAATCAAGTTCCTCTGTTTCTGTTGGTTTTAAAAATCTAAGCCTTGGACCTGGAGAACATGCTGTAGCAATTATTGTAGATGATAGTTTTGACCCATTCTATACTGTGAAGTTTTTTAGATGGGCTTAATGGCATAGATTTAATACATTTTAAATGTCTCAATGCTTGCTATATGTAGAGATAAGGTCCTACTTGAAAAGCACTCTAGACTTGTACATGAGGTTCTATACCTAGCATTTTGATACTTCCCTGTGCAAACCAAGTTTGGGCTCCCTTCCTTGCAATTTCTCATAACTCTGATGTAATGATACTTTTCGTATTTATTGTGGGAGAACATCTTGTTTGAGTTTTCCAGTTTAATTAAATTAACAAATATTAGAAATAAGATGGGATGTTAGGTGCTGTGCACATTTTTAACTGGCTTTTGCTGGATTCCAGGTTGATAACAGAGCTGTTGCACAGCTATTGGAGAGTATAATCTTCATAATAGATTCTGTTATCCCATTGGTGTGGAAATTGCCCCAAAGTGTTATAGAAGAACTTGAACAAGATTTGAAGCAGATGATTGTTCGACATCCTTTTCTGACAGTTGTCCATGCTTGCATCAAGTATTGCATTTTCCTCTTTCACCGTATAAATTTTCAACTTGCCATATTGTTGACTGCTCAAGTGGTTTATTTATGTTGGATCTGTATACCAGATCAATTGGACCTGTGTTATTCTTTGTTCTCAAAAAGGTCCTTTTCTGCTTCACATGACAGGTGTCTATGCTCTTTGAGTAGAGTAGCAGGAAAGGGTGCAAGTGTCATTGAATATCTTATCCAGGTGTTTTTCAAACGTCTGGATTCTCAAGGAACTGATAACAAGCAGGTTCGTGAATGAAATAAATGTTGATTACTTTAAATCCACGATGTTTGAGATAAGTAGCTTGTAGTTTGTTTTAGCACTTGGAAAGCTGCATTATATATTTCTTTTGGAAGAGGATTTTCAAACCTGTACTGTTCATTGGATATAATGTTTTGGATTGGATGAAATGTTGTTTAGTTCTGGATATTAATTTGGATTGAGAAAAAACAGTTTTCTGTCAGGCTTCCTTATAGCTTGTTTGTATGGATGCATACCTAGTTACCTACAAAGCAGCATGCCACAGGTTTGGGGAGACATAGATACCAAACGGAGGGGAAAACACTTTCTTTATATGGAACATGTTCGGCAGAAATTTCATTTTTCATTTATTACACATGCTATAGTTGCCAGCTCAAATTTTCAGGTCAATTAACATGAAAAAACTGAGATTGCTTTGCCTACAAATTGCAGTTAGTAGTTCGATCTCTGTTCTGTCTTGGGTTGCTTATTCGCTATGGAAACCCATTGCTGACTAACTCCAATAACAAGAACATTGATGTTGCAAGCAGTCTCAATTTGTTTAAGAAATACCTCCAAGTTGAGGATTTTGGTATAAAAGTTAGGTCCTTGCAGGTATTGTTCCAAATTGGCTTATTAGTTTTTTGATTCTACTCCACACTATATGGATGTGGTGAGCTGATTCGGTAATCGTTGTAGGCATTAGGCTTTGTTCTAATTGCTAGGCCTGAGTTTATGCTGGAAAAAGACATTGGTAAAATCTTGGAGGCAACCTTATCATCTGGCTCTGATGTTCGTTTGAAGGTAAAAAGGCCTTGAAACTTTTCATCACTTATGTTTACTCCATACGCTAAAGTCATACTTCTTATCAGGTTCAAGCACTGCAAAATATACTCGAATATCTTCTTGATGCGGAAAGTCAAATGGGAACTGAAAAGACCAGTAATAATGTAACTCAAGATTCCACAGAGGACGGTAATGCTGTACCTGTTGCCGCAGGTGCTGGTGATACTAATATCTGTGGAGGTATAGTTCAGTTGTACTGGGATAAGATACTGGGGAGATGCCTAGACTTAAGTGAACATGTTCGTCAGACTGCTTTAAAGGTGAGGACTTGATTCGATGCCCATTTTCTTATTTATGTTACATAGAGGAAACTTTTAAACATGCTACAGCTTAGGACATGAAGGTTAATAAAGTGAAGAAAGGTAGGTAGCTTTAGGAAATTGAACGCTTGACCTGTTATTTACGTTTGTTGAATAACAAAAAATGCTGAGGATCCAGATATTTCATTGGTTCAAACTAGTTGACAGTTTTAGTTTCTCTTTTCAGCCTATGCTTGAACGCACAATAGTTGAACTAAAAAATACCATGCTTTGTTTTATTTGCAGATTGTAGAGGTGGTGCTACGTCAAGGTCTTGTGCATCCTATTACTTGTGTGCCACATCTCATAGCACTTGAAACAGATCCCCAAGAAATTAATTCAAAGTTGGCGCATCATTTGCTGATGAATATGAATGAGAAGTAATTTTCTTGAAGCTAAAATACTTTTTTCTTTTTCTTTTTTGCTATCTTTTGGTTGTTAACTAAAGGAGGCAATAATTCCAGGTATCCTGCATTTTTTGAAAGTCGTTTAGGGGATGGTCTTCAACTGTCATTTTTATTCATGCGATCTCTTTCTGGGATTTCTTCTGAATATCTGAACCAAAACATCCAATCCAAGTCCACCGGAAACTTGAAGGGAAAACCTGAAGGTGGCTCCATGACGCAAGCCAGGCTTGGGGTATCTCGAATATACAAGCTTATTCGGGCAAACCGTGTTTCACGGAACAAATTTATGTCTTCAATTGTCCGCAAATTTGATAATCCAAGCTGGAACGATTCAGTTGTTCCATTTTTGATGTAAGTTCTGTCTTAATGCAAGTCCAAGGTTTCTATTATTTGAACGTTTATGAAATCTTTTGTGGGTATCTTTTTACAGGTACTGCACTGAGGTACTGGCTTTGTTGCCATTTACTATACCTGATGAACCCCTATACTTGGTTTATTCAATAAATCGAGTCATACAAGTTAGGGCTGGGGCACTTGAGGCAAATATGAAGGGCCTAATTTTGCACTTGTCACAAAGAAATTCACGAAAATTGCATCATGAGAATGGGACCACTCAGCAGCTTCCAACTCAGTCATTTTTCCATCACACCTACATGACGGATTTGAACATGACAACTCAACAAGAGGCAGCTCCTCATCCTGCCTACAATCCCTCGAGTACATCTGATTTTAATGGAGTAATTCAGGAAGAACCCATTGATTTGAATGGGCTTTTGAATACGACAATTTTAAGAGATGCAGAATTGGATCCTTTAAGTTCAAGTGAACCCTACAGCATGTCCAAAGATGATGTTGAGAAAATTCAGGTACTCCTATGCATCTCAAACAGTAAATTTTAGGTAGTATTATTTCTCAAACTTCTCGTTGGTATTTTGGGGTCTGTTGGATCTTTTGCTTTGGCTGGTGCTGGAGATTGGAGAACTTAGGGGAGGATCTATGGGCTTGTAGGGCACCATCTGCAACATTTCCTTATGTAGTCTTGCCCCTTTACTCCATGCTGTGCTTCTTAGCGTTTGCTTATTACTTTTGTGTTACTTATACAGGTAGATTGTCTATCAGCAACCGCATTGCAACTTCTTTTGAAACTTAAAAGACACTTGAAAATAGTTTATAGCTTGAATGATGCTCGCTGCCAGGTAATGGTCTTCGCAATTTGTTTTCTTCATGCAAATAATGTTATTTCTATAATTAACTTTTCTGATGTATATACAAACACGACCAGGCCTTTTCTCCAAATGAGCCTCCGAAGCCAGGAGAGAATCTCTCGAGGCAGAATATTTCCTTGGATATCAGCAACACAAGCACCACTATACCATCCACATACCAAGATTTGTTACGAAGATATCAGGTACAAGCGGATGGAGATAATATGTTGTGTGAAAAACGCACATATTTGAGCTCTTAATTTTCTTTTCATGAAACTTCATGGCTTTATTATTGCATAGGAATTCAAAAATGCTTTAAAAGAAGATGCCGTTGATTACACCACATACACTGCAAACATCAAAAGGAAGCGCCCTACCCCAAGAAAGAAATCCGGACGTGCAATGGGAGATGACGATGACGATGACGATGATGCGGATTGGACGGGTGGGGGTCGGAGACTTGGCAGTGCCAGGAAAATAAGCACTAGAGGAGTTAGGCAGCGGTAGCGGCCATAGTTTTGTATTTTGTAAATACACAGAAGGTAGGCTAACATATAGATTGTGTAGGATAGAATGATAACTGAAATATAAAATTCTAGAAACCAAGGAAAGTGTGGAGGTGAGTATGATGGGGCGCTCTCTCTGGTTTCCATTTTGCATTTTGTACAACACGGGTGAATACCGGCATTTCATTCAATGGAATTCAAGATTCCAGCATTTGTTGCCTGTAAGTTCAACACTTACTGTAAGATGTAAGAAAATTGTTGATTCCTAGGATGTTAGGTTTGTAAAAAGCAAGCCTGAAAATGTCATATTCTTTTATATGAAATTAATTATATCGGAATGCATTTTTTGGTTTTCATGTTGCCAAAAAAAAAAATTATGTGCCTCTTACTGCAGTAAAGATATAAGAAAGAGATTAGATGATAAAACAAGAAAGTGTTTTACCTTCTAATTTTAAAATTTTCCTTTGCTTCTTTATGATTGTTTGACTAATCCGCCTGTTGGCTTGTGACATATTTACCTTGGAATGACCAAAGGTATGCTCTCTCCATCAGTGCTTTGTAACTCTGCTACTTTTTGTGAGAGCAGATTTTGTAGGCTCCATTAGATTACATGTAATCGGCATTAGTCATGAAATCTTCTCATGAACTAGAGTGGGTAATGCTCTTAATTTCAACGGCATAGTTCTAGCGGCAGCTACCAAGGAGCTATGCCAATTTGCTCTAAGCATTCAAATCTTAAATATGCGGATAAACATCCCCGATCAGAATCTGTGTTTTCTCCTTTGGGTCACTGGAGAGGAAGGATTCTTAATCTTGCACTGGCAATGAAACCTCTTACTCCCCAATCTCTCAATCAACTAGTAATTTTAATCCACTTCACCTAACAAACGTCACCACAATTGCGGGAGTGTTTTGAAGTGCAGCTTTTACCATTGTTCCCACTAATAACGCTGCACTATTGCATATATTATCGTACATAATAGGCCGACGGATGACAACAAAGTACATAGACACCGCTACTATTTGGCAAAACAGTCTTGGCATGAAATGATTTACCAATTTCAAAAGCACCACAGCATAAAATCCCAGTCATCTAGGAATGCTCCACAGCTGGAAACCAATTGCGCTAACATCTCTTACATTAAGATTGAACCTAAACTATCAAAATCGGCCACCATGCAAACTTTCTTAAGTCCAATCGATCAGGGGGCAATCACAATCCGGCCAGCAACTTGGTCGAGGTCCCGTTGACCACTTGATGTGATTCTCCTTCCGCTAATACAAGATCAAAAGTATAAAAGTTGAAGCATAAGAACATATCTAAAAGAAACATGAAAGCCAGACGGGGGAAATATGTCTACCGGAGGCAAAATATCATTGTTTGTAATGTGATACTTGTATATACCATAAACAGTCGCAACTATGAAAACAAAGGGCACCAAAGAATGAAAACTCACCCTTTAGGGTCAAACTCAATGATATTCATACACTCCAACTGTTGAAGAATGTGACGAGCAACAGCACCACTACTCTTGCAAAAATGGGGAGGACGACTTCCGTTTCTTTTGCTCCCACCATAGATTCTACGGAAAGCACCAACACCAAGGCCTCCCCTCAAATAAATCTTCCTTGCCATAGAGGCTAAGTTAAGATTAAAAGAATAAAAGTTTAACTCTAAATCTTCCTTGCCATAGAGGCTAATCGAAGATTAAAAGGATAAAAGTTTATGCACCAAACAGTCATAATTGCACCACAAACAATATAGCACGTAATTTTTGCATGTACAATGTACGCTAAAATTAATACACATACACATATGCATGCAGATACACACACACATCATACCAGCTCTAATGTAGTACCAGTCCGGGTCATAAGGTGCAAGCTCCTTCAATGTACCAGTCTTCACAATATCAGTCCACTGCGGTAATTCAATCTGTTTTAAAAAGAATAAAAATGAAACATTTAGGGCCAATTAAACACTCAATGCATGTGATTTTGTGATCTTTTATTTGGGCAGAGTTTATTTTAGGTAGGCATTCATAACTGAAGACTGGAATGGTACTTCAACTTTTTAAACCATAATATCTAGAAACCATTGGTCGCATCAACTCTTTAAACTGGTCATTTAGAACAAATTCTTGCAAGGTATTAACAAGAAGTCTGCCACTAGACTAATGTAAGACATGCACTGACTCAATAACCATGTTTCATAAAAGCATCTGAAGCTGCAATATTGTATACCAACAAGTACTATTAACATTACGTAAAAAGTAAACTATCAACTTGTTTAAGAACGAAAGAAACCAATAGAGATCAGCAACGTCTTTCTCCCACCACTTTCCTCCTCACTATACATTAAGCAAATCTGAACTAATCAACACGGCTGTCAGTTCAAAAAGTTCCAAAATTTCGGTCACCATATAAACAAATTTCGGCTACGCAGAGTTCTAATCCTAACTACAAGAGTTATCTACTCAGAAAAACATCAGCCATAAAACTAATCAAAAAATACTTGAAAAGCTGAGCTTTCAGCGTTTTCCACCAAGTCGAATCCTTGAATTTTACAATTGAAAATTTCTAAAATAGCAACAAATTCAATATCAATTTGGTCGACAATGAGTAATAGAACCTGGAGTACTTAAAATTCAATCACAAACACAATAAGAATGTAAACTCAAGCTCAAATGCAAAATCTCAAAACCCACATACAAGACTCCAGACTCAAAGAGAGAAAAACCAGTCAATTTTCCCCGATAACAATCAAATCTTTTCATAACTCAATATCACCAAATCCAACTTGATTTTACACATCCCGATCAAAAACCCACTTAGCACACCAAAATACAGATTCATACACATAGAATACAAGCTAATCAATCAGTGTTAGGTGTAGATTTTGAAGCGAATACCTTGCCAGAGCGCTTGAGATGAGCAGAGTAAGCCCTGACGAACTCGTGGGGTGAGACATCTTTTACAGTCTTAGCGGTAGCCATTGTACAAGGTAGCCCCGCCAAGACGCCTGTTCTTCGGCTGAATGAGGAACTCTCTCTTCTAGGGCTTCTGTCCGTTAAAATGATAAAATTACCAGCGAAGAATGGATACATTGTTATGGATCGGATCGGATCGGATCGGGTCGGGTCAAGTTATAACATGCTAATGGCTAAATTGCATCACTAGGTTTCTAAGAGGTGTAATTTATTTATTTTCAAAAATAAAATTTAAACGTTTATGACTCTAGAATGTTTTTGATAATATATCTTTCTTAAGTTTCATAATTAATTTTTGTTGAATTTTGAACACTTAAATAATCATATCAAAAGATTGAAAAAGCAAACTATAGAGGCAATATGTGTTAAATAAATTAATTTAATAATATTTCATATTATTATATTAAAAATTAAAAATTTAACATATTTATAATTTTTAATAATATATTTATCAATTTAATATAATATTAAAATTATTAAAAATTATATCATCAATTTTTTTTGAATAATATCATCAATTTCTTATGTATATATTTTTATTATTAAAATAAAATTATAAAATATCTTACTATTTAATTAATTTATCATTTTTGTTTATTACGAGCAAACTTAATAATATTAATTAAATTTAATATTATAGTAAATTAAAAAATTTTATTTTAATTATTATATCTATATATTATTTTTATATTAAATATTACCATAATATGAATATGTGATTCGAATTTAAATTATTAATAAAGAATAAATATTATTTTTCATGCTTTGTTAATAAAAAATAATATATTTATTATTTTTATATAACTGTAAATTATATATTTCATTAAATTTTTATTATTATCTAAAATACTAATAAGTAATATTATAATTTTTTATATTTTATTATAAACCAAACAAGCCTAATTATTTGTTGTCATTATAAACCAAACAAGCCTAATGAGTTTTGGATTTTGGCGTCTGCTCATTTCAGCATCTGTGCATCCTAGACAAAAAGATCATTATATACCTACGCACAAATGCATCCTGATTTTTCACTTTATTTGAACTTTGAATGAGACACAAACTTTGGATGAGGATGTATCGTTACAACCCCTTTTATCCAATGCCATTTGTCATGCAAAGTTCTTTTCATATTTTTGAACCTGAATGTGTTGCAGAAATTGGAGCTATGAAGTTGTGAGAGATAGATATTGTTGAGCTGTCAATGGAATGGAATTCATTCTGAAGGGTCCAGTGTCTCCATTTCACAATCAGTTGCGAGTCATTGCTTTGGTTGAAACTTGATGCAGGATCCCATTTTGACGCTTTTCCACATGTGAACTCCAGATACTTATTTTGTTCTTTTCGTAATACTTGTTAGGAAAGTTGCAAAGCATATGGATTTATTTATGTTGCAAAACCTACCATTCAGACTAATGAATGGAGTGTTCACGGTAGATGCAGAAATGGAAAACTGTAGGAAGGAACAAATGAGGGCTTGACAACCTTTATGAGGTACCCGGTCTATTCATTCAGAATCAATCCCAAGTCTCAAAATTGCAACTAATTTGGTTGCATCATTTACAGTGAATTCATCATATACTGGGGTGCCACAGTGGGAGGACAGAGCCGGATCATGTTCTTTTAAGTGCTTAAAAGAAACTTCTACTGCTGTTGCCTTACTGTTGGTATGTGAAGGTACTCATGTCACTCCAGGAGAGGCCACATTTGATCTTCTTAAGTTGAGGAATGTGAAACTTTGGTTCTTTAGGCACGGTAGGATGCTTTGTTGATCTGGATAAAATCAAAAGAAAACTATTAGCATGTCATCCCATCTAGAGGGGTATTAATTTTTTTTATTAACATTTCAAAAGAAGTATTCAGTGCAAGAAGACAAATATCATGATCAGTAACAAAGAATACTTATTCGTAATTCCTCATTACAGGCCAAGTTCCCGAGAACTTTTTGAGGGTTTACCAGTAAAAAAGAATAGATGTAGTATTTCTAGACTAGGTGGTTTTTATAAGATGTATAGCACTCTCATTAACCCAACAGGTAGTATTTTACCTTCTGGGAATGAAGGGCCTATCAAAGTAGGGCATGGGTTGTGCTTTTGGAACGAGCTCCTTTCTCAATCTGCGTACTTCTTCTTCTTCTGCCAACTACACAAGAACAAGAAAGAAATATCGGTAATATCATTTGAAACAGAACGAACCTCCTTTGTTTTATTCAGTTCCATTCACCTTTTGCAGCCTCTCTCTTTCCATCTTGTATAGTTCAATCAAATTCGTCTTCTCAGCAACCTATCATATTCAAAGAAAATATGGATTTATGATAAATTAATTTTCCTAATCCTGATTCAGTCTAAGCATTTGCATATTTACACAACAAGTAATACAATGACGTATATATATATATACCTTTTTATCATTACAATAAGAAAGGGAACATAAACACGATGAAATCAACCGGCAGAACTACCTTAAAATGATACCCTTTGGATGATTACCTGATAGTCAAACTCGGCACGTTCTACAGCCCGAATATCACTATGTAGCTGGAGATCAATAGGCCTTGTATTCTCTTTTACAGGAGGTTTGATTAGGTTCTAAAAATAACCATGAAGAAGTCAAAGAAAAAGAACTGACAAGAACAAAAGAACAAGTGAATTAGAGTAAATGCTAGTTTATCAGATGTGCTAAATTTCTGATCTGGAAAGCTTTTGGTCTCCTTTTTTAATACATTCAAAAGAGTTCCCAGCAAGTAGAGAATATATGGCAGTTTAAAAAACCAAGCAATTTATTTCATTTTCAGGTTAGCAATGTTTCATAACACTAGCCAATGTTCCCTGCAATGAACCTCCTGGGACAATTTACAGCCTTCTGGAAATTACATAAAGTAATTGCAGCCTTCTTTTCAAACAAAATTACTTGAAATATCTCACCTCTGGTTCATCTGTTGTCCATGGAAGACCCTGTGCTATAGGAATCCGCTGCTTCTCCTCCTCCACCATCATTTCTTGTATCTTCTTGGTAAATAACTCCTCCTTCTGTTTTCCCCTTTGCTACAACAAAATCCACCATCAACACAATGAGATAGAGGACTATTGGTTAAGGTAAACTTTCTGCCATAGAATGTGCATACCTCTGTCCTTAGCTTAAATGGCTGTTGGCTTGTGACTTTTGCTTGCTTCTTCTTCCACCTTCTTGCACCCATGGTTCCACAAGAGTCAGAGCTCTAAATGATAGCCAAGACCACGAATCCATAAGTTGAAACATTTTATGTCAATTCTAAGCAATTGAAAGGAGATATCACTCACATTTCTTCGGCTTCTCCTGCCTCCATTAGATGCTCTGCCGGAGACACTAAAATTTCAGGAGAAAACAACAAAAATAGCAACTGCTCAGGACCTGAAGACGCCAAACAAAATCCAGTAGCGATTTCTGTATAGATAATTTGGGACTAGTCACTAACCTGCTTTGACTACCATCCCAGGAAGAGGAAATAGAAAATCTCGAGTCCAGACCCAGATTCTCCGATGTCAGAAACAAATTGGATGGGCAGAATTCACCCGAAGTGCTCTCGAACTCTGGCAAGGAAAATGGTGATGAAGAGACCTCCGTCTCTGCGAATTTAGGACGGTGCAAACACGGCAATGCCCACTGAATTGCCTTCTTTTTGACCTCCTTATTCTCTTGCTTCTCGTTGTTATCAGCTTCCTGGGAACTAGGCATCAAGCGTAACTTCTCAAATGTGTTAACCAGATGCTTCACCTTTCCAAATTCAGGAACACTGTTCCTAGCCTCCTCAAGCAACCTCTCTCTTCGCCTCTTGATTGTAGAGCTACCCATTGAGCCCAGTTGCTCAGTTTCACTAGGAATTTTCTCATCAGATCCATACCCATCTTCATCTTCAAGATTTTGTGCCGCAAAACCCTTTTCCATGGCCTCGTCTTCAACTTCACTCTCGGCTCTATAATCATCATCGCCCTCTTCTTTCTCAGATTCCTTTGCTTTCTTATGGTCACCATTCGGGTTCTTGAAAAACTCCTCCTGTGAAGCCCTCAAAGTCTCATAGGCCAAGCACACACACTTCTTTACATTACCTCCAAATCTCTCTTTGCACTTACAATAAATCACCCCAGGGTTAGAAACCACCTTCTCTTTCTTCGAATTCTTCTTCGCCACCACAAATTTCCTCTCTCTAATCTTCTTTTTGGGAGAGTAAAAGACCGGATTTTGATTAGAAACAGAGTCCTTTGCAGCCGATTTCTGAGATTTAACAGATTTTGTCAACGGAGAAGAAGTGTGTTTTGAATGGGAAATGTTAGGATTGGAATTTTCTGATAATTTGGAGATAAATCCATGTGGGTCTTTCACTGGAGTTGCGGATTTTGGGTTCTTGGTGCTCGACTCCATCGAAAAGAAGTGCCTCTAGTACAGTAAAAGAATCTCCTTGAAATCAAAAGGGTGTAATTTGGGGGTTTTTTTTGCACAGAAAGTTTGGGGCGTTAGAGAGAGAAAGATAGAGGAGTTGAGGTTTCTCTGATCGAATGAGAGACAAAGCATATTAGATGAAGAGGAGACGAAATGGGAACGTTGAGGGTTTTGGTTGGACGCTCTTCGTAACGGCTAGTTTCCTGATCAGAGGTGTGAAATGTGTGGGCCGTTCGATTATTAATTTTAAATTAATATTTGCCGTTAAATCAATCAAGACCATATATATATATATGTATATATATATATATATATATAAGTCACGGCAAGTTTAGTCACAGTCGTGACAATGTTATATATTTATTCACGGGTGTGACATAATTTCTTTTTTTTATTCTTCTAATTAACTACATATATATATATAAACTATATAATAATCATTAATGCAATAACATATATACGAAATATTAATATTGACTACTTAATCAAGTAACTATATTTTAATAAATCAAATAATTAAATATATTCCAATAATTGTTAATAATAATTGAATTAATTTATTATATTCTAATAACTATTAATTAGATCAAAATTAATTAATTAATTAACTATGATTAATTCATTAACTATTGTTTAAGTATGTTGAAATAATAAGAAGAAAAATATTCAATGATATAAACTATATAATAATTATTAATAATAAACAATAATTATTAATACAGTAACATATATATCAAATATTCATATTGACTATTTAATCAAGTAATTATACTTTAATAAATCAAATAATTAATTATATACTAATAATAATTGAATTAATTTATTATATTCTAATAACTATTAATTATATCAAAATTAATTATTTAACGAATCATTTAAGTGTATTTAAATAGTACGAACTGCTTATTATTATTCATTATTTTATACATAGTATTTTATACTTAATAAAATTATATTTAATTTAAAATGAAAAAATACATGAGCTAATTATATTTCAATTATTAATTAATTAATTATAATTTAATTATATTTAATTTAAAATCACAACAAAAATATTTTTAGTATATTTAATAAAAAATTAACTAATTAATTAATCATTATAAATGTGTCGACAATATATTTTTAATTAATTAATTATTATTTTAATAATAGTGACACATGAAAGGAGTAAATGTTAACTCAAAAACTAAAAAAAAAGAAGTCACGCCTGTGAGTAATAAGCACGCACAGGCGTGACGCGAGGATAAACTTAAAGGGTAATAACTAAATCAATTAATTATATTCTAATAATTATTTATTACATCAAAATTAATTATATTTAAGTATATTAAAATAATACAAATTAATGTAATATATTATATATAATTATAGATTATAATATAATAAATTTTATTAAATCAAAATTAATTCATTAACTATTATTTAAATATAAGCATATTTATATTATAAGATGAAAATTTTTTTAGTAAAAAATCTTATTCATTAAGAAAAAATAAATCACGCCTGTGACTAAGAGTGAAGAATCACACTTGTAACTGTTAGTCACAGGCGTGAGTAAGAATAGGAGAGAAGAGAAACAAATATCGGGAAAAAATGCAAAAAAATAATAAACTTTCAATTATTTGGATGAAAAAATACAACTGCGAAAGAATATAAGTTGTTGATGAAACGGACAAACAGGATGGATTTCGTGATCATCAATCATGTTCATCCTTAGTATTATATACTTAATAATCATATTTAGATGCACAGGCTAAATTAGAAGAAGATTTCATTACATACTTTTATAAGGTAATGTATTTTGAATTGAAAAATATAGGTGTAACATACCAAATTCACATATAAACTTGTTAAATACCTAAAAGTCCCTCCAACTCTTTAATCTCAATGTCTAGCTAGATACCTAGATATCAATGATTTTAAAACCAGACCAGACCAACTAATTTAAACAAATTAAGCTCAAACTAACCTGATTTTTAGCCTAGTTTTTGTTTTTTTTCTTTCTAAAATATTAGGATCCTTCGTACGCATTGTCAAGTATTAAGGTCTAATTTAAATTTTGGTACAACTATTTAAAAAAATTGTACCTTCAACCAAAGTTAAATTAGCATTCAGATCATATGATTTCAAGCTTAACCTTAATTATATATGCTTAATGTCATATATTGAAAATTTTGTCTAGATAATACCTTCATCCATGGTCTATCTATATTTTTTAAGTTATTCAATCTGTTTGACTTTATAACAATATTGGTATAAAAGTGCTAATATAAAACTATGTAGTTTTCTTGACAACTCCTTATTCCCACCTCACTGTCCCTACCTACTTACAACTCAACCTAATAATGCATGTTAAAATCTCAAAACATGGATCAAAATAGTATAGAGAAAATTCAATTTGACTATTTATAATAAAGAAACCATTTATACCTAAATGTATGTCCAGTGTAGCAGCAACCATGGCATTAATAGCATTAGTAATAAATGGATACCAAGTGCTTTTTTTACTTAAAGTTTAAACACTAAATATAGAAGGACCGAAAGTAAACCGAAATTTTGAAAAAGAAATAAAATAACTGAATTAGGAATGTCAAAATAAAAATTGAAAATAAATAGAAGAGGGATAACTAGTAGATAGTACCTAGATAATGAAAAAACCACATTGCTTGACACACTCGATACATTTGGGATAATAGCTTTGCCTTCATGGACTCTCATCATTCCCCATTTAAGTATAAAATCATTCTAAATTTTAAGGAATCAAAAAGTGTGAAAACTCCTCATGTAAAGAATCATATGCATGTATATAATAAAAAGAGACCTATATGCCAATAATTAAGAAAGTTGCATGCTTCCATTTATTATACTCTGTTATGGTCTATTGCTAGTTCCAATAAAGATTACAAAAAAACTATGACTTTAGAACTAAATAAAATTTACAGTAGAAAACCGATTCCGTATTACATAAGAACGACATCCTTGATGAGCCTTTTCTTGTTTGCAATAGTTATGGATGAGTTCACCAAAAATATCTAAGGGAAAGTGTCTTAGTGTATGTTGATCGCTAATGACATTGTGTTAGTAGATGAAATAAAAGAGAGTGTTAAAGTCAAGTTAGAACTTTGAAGGGATATGCTAGAGTCGAAAGATTTTAAATTGAGTAGGACTAAGAGCAAGTGCATAGAGTGTAATTTTCTAGGTCATAAGGTTGCGTATGATATAGAGATAAAGTTTGGTTCAAAAACTATACCTTATATAGATTGTTTTAAGTACCTTGGATTCATCATGCAAAGCAATAGTGAGATAGATGATGACGTAGTTCAACATATCAAATCAAAGCGGCTTAAATGAAGGGTGCATCAAGAATTTTATATGAAAAAAAATATGACCCAAGCTAAAAGGTAAATTTTATAATTTAATAATTAGGTTGATCGCGATCTACAAGGTGAAATATTGGCTTATTAAACAGGTGCACAGTCATAAGTTAATGATGACCAAGATGAGGACGTTTCATTAGATGTGCAACTTTACAAGAAGAGGTAAGGTCAAGAACGTAGTAGTAAGAGACAAGTTATGGGTTGCTAGCATTGAGGTAAGTTAAGGGAGACAAGGCCTAGGTGGTATAGACATGTTAAGATGAGACAACTTGACACCCCCGTGAGAAGATGTACTTAGAGACTATAAGAGAACAAAAGGAAGACCCAAGAAGAATTAGGGTGAGGTGATCTAGCATGACATGAGCCTACCAAAGCTTATCAAGGACTTGACTCTCAATAGAAAACTTTAACGGGCTAGAATTTGAGTAAAGGATCTTACACAAAGAGAATAACCCTCCTTTCACGAGGTGCGGAAAACAAAAAAAATTTGTTCCAGGACTTTCCCGAAGTCCAGGATCTATGTGTCTATACAAAGAAGTACCAGAATTCTCAAACCACAACGACCAAAGGAGACCGTCTCTAACGGTATTCACGTAGAGGTCGGAGAATCTAACCGAATCAAACTCTTTGATTCGGAAATAGCTAGAATAAAGGAGAGAGTGCTAGCTCTTACCTTAATTCTTGGAGAATAACTTGAAGGAGGATGAAAGCTTGGAAGAGGAAGATGATGAGGAGAGCTTCGAAGATGTTGAAAACTTATTTCTAAAACATGATTTTTATCTCACGATCATCCTACCTTTCTAGCTTTCATTTTTGTCTTTTTGTGATTTTTGTCCTAAACCATTCAAAGACATTAAATGAAACTTATGAAAGAAGCAACCCTCTTCGTCTTACACGTTAGTCATATATATATATATATACTGAAGTGGTCCAGTCATACTGGGGTCGGTCCTACCGGGTCCTGAGTGTGAAAAAATACTGGAGACCTATTTCAGCAATATCGATGTCGCGATCTCATCGGGACATATCCCGATCTCATCGGGATCCATTTGGTTCTATTGCTCTCCATATAATGGATCTCCATCTAAAACCATTTTACGAATTCTCCAAGTCACTCTTATGCGTGTGACCTATTAGGTTCCCAGTTATGTTGGCCACTTAGATTAATAATTAATCCAAGCAAGTCATGAGTGGTGTCTAGCAACACATCATGACCCCCAATTAACCGGAAAGTAAGTGGTTTGACGAATGAACTCGTGCTCACCACGAACCATCTTGTGAACCCTCTCATAGACAATTGTTGTGCAATTTGTCCTTTCACCATAGCTATATCCCACTTGGTTATGAGTATGGGCAAAGTGTCAACTCTCACTAGATTGACTATGTCAAATCTAGTCCAAGTGCTATCAGTTCTCATCCTGGGACTCATTACTCTATATGTCAATGAAGACATTCTTTATGACTTATATACTCCGGCCAGAGATTTCCAAGTAATGACCCAGATAAGAGGCCATGGGTATCATCTTCTGCTATCACAAAAGTGGTGAATCCTCTATTAGCTACTCAATTACCTTCGAATACCTCAAGCTGTACCCAATCACCACCCTATACGTGACCTGTGTAAGGCAATAAGGAATGGAGTCAAAGCATATAATCAGTATCCAAGATATCCTTGAGTACCTCAAGTCTAAGGAAACTTGCATCATTGCTATGATGAGATTATCACTGACATTATAATAGGACATCCATGTGATGATCTCATAGTAGGTCATCCAATGTACTTACTACCTCTAGTAAGCATTCACATCTCAACTCTAAACATCTCATGTCTACAATTTCTGAGATCCACTACTTGATCAAATCAAGGAGTTTGACATGTACTAGTCTATCCGGATTAACGATGTCCAGTTTTATTAATCCTATGACTAGGGATAATTTAGATACTGACATAATTGTACATGATAGGAATCTCAATAGTATGATCTCATCATAATTTCCTTTATGCTATGTCATATATCATGGACTTCATTAATTTGCTTATAAATCATAATGAAATATGCCTTTCTTTATTATTCAAAATAAAGTCTATACATAACTTTGTACAAAACGCGCTAAAGGCCATTGCCTTTAGGGCACCACTCTAACAAATCTCCCACTTGACCTAAAACCAATTGCCTTGGTATCTAATACCATAGGTGAGTACATGAGAATCAAATCTATTCTGTGATATTGACTTCGTAAAAAGATCAGCAATATTTTGCTCGGTGGGAATTCTCTCTATCTGGACATCAGCTCGACCAATGATCTCCCTAATCATATGATATCTGCGGAGTACGTGCTTGGATCATTGATGAGACCTTAGTTCCTTTGCCTGCGCAATAGCCCCATTGTTGTCACAATACAACTGTATAGGCCCATCACAGCTAGGAACCACACCAAGTTCAGTAATGAACTTCTTGATCCAAACTGTTTCCTTTGTTGTGTCTGAAGCGGCAATGTACTCTGCCTTGATTGATGAATCAGCAGTCGTCTCTTGTTTGTAACTCTTCCAACTGACTGCCCCACCGTTTAGTATGAATATATAACCTGATTGGGATTTGGAATCATCCTTATCAGATTGAAAACTGGCATTTGTATGCCCACTCACTTTTAGATTTCTATCTCCATATATCAAGAAAACATCCTTAGTCCTTATCAAGTACTTGAGGATATTCTTCACAGCCACCCAATGACCCTCACCAG
The DNA here is from genome assembly GCA_025531925.1 of Erythroxylum plowmanianum. Classification (NCBI taxonomy): domain Eukaryota; kingdom Viridiplantae; phylum Streptophyta; class Magnoliopsida; order Malpighiales; family Erythroxylaceae; genus Erythroxylum; species Erythroxylum plowmanianum. Next base: position 13,190,177 of record JANVCQ010000008.1, on the reverse strand, counting down.
GATTCGATTGGTATCTGCTCATAACACTTAAAGCATATGATACATCGGGTCTCGTACATAGCATAGCGTATATGATAGATCCTACTGCAGATGTATATGAGATCATATTCATGTGCGTCCTCTCATCTTATGTCTTAGGACACATATATTTCGAGAGTGTTATCCCATGAGTCATGGGAAGATACCCTCTCTTGGACTGTTCCGTGCTAAACCTCTTTAGCATCTTATCTATGTACGTTGATTGTGAAAGACCAAGCAACCTTTTTGATCTATCTCTATAGATCTTTATCCCAATGATATAAGTTGCTTCACCAAGATCTGTCATGGCAAATTGTTTGGACAACCAAATCTTCACAAATTGTAGCATAGAGACATCATTTCCTAGTAATAATATGTCATCTACATATAGCACGAGGAATACGATTGTACTCCCACTAACCTTCTTATACACACAGTGTTCATCCAGATTTTGTGAGAAACCAAACTCTTTGATTATCTCATCAAAGCGAATATTCCAACTCCTAGATGCTTGTTTCAATCCATAGATGGATTTCTGAAGCTTGCATACCTTTTCACCATCATAGGA
>JANVCQ010000008.1:13176099-13189491 GCA_025531925.1 Erythroxylum plowmanianum | reverse complement strand
ATATCATGGACTTCATTAATTTGCTTATAAATCATAATGAAATATGCCTTTCTTTATTATTGAAAATAAAGTCTGTATATAACTTTGTGCAAAACGCGCTAAAGGCGGTTGCCTTTAGGGCACTACTCTAACACTTTTTTCATAGGTCTTTTAAACCTTTTTCCTTTCTTTTTCTTTGTTTCTTGTGTCTTATATTTACCTTAAATGCTTTGTTTAATATACTTTATTTTTAATTCATTTTTAATTATTTTTCTTTATTTTTGTGAATCTATCAAAAACATCTCTACTGATTAAAAGTGAGATTGCGTACTACTGAATTTCTTTAGACCCTACATATTAGCGAGAATTCTATCAGGACATTGTCGTTATCTGGAGTGACATTAGACTCGGTGATGACAAAAACCCTTGAAATAAAAGATAAAAATTAATGTAAAAATTGAATTAACAATAATAATTTGTTATCTTTTGAAGTATTTGATTCTTCCTTATTTTTGGTTCTTTATTTAAATGCCTGTGTGGTTGAGGTTTTGGAGAGTGAATTAAGTATTTTTCTACCGCAAAAGCATGTTTTAAGAAAAATGAGTGTTTGGCTATAAAATAAAAAATCACTTTTTTAGTAGATATAGTTTTTTTTGTAGCTAAAATATAGTTTTTTAAGAAGCTCAAATTTGGAGCTTATAAAAAAAGCGCTTTTTCAGGTAAATTTTTTGGATCAATTAATGAGCCTATTTTTAGTTCCTTTTGTCCTTATTTTTGACACATAATTTTTATAATACCCACAAACACATCTTCACGTTTATTTTGAGATTTATATAATATATTTGAATTTTTATATGTTTAAATATTTATTTTTGATATTAGTTTTACTTATGTTATAATCCATATAAAAGATTTTGTTAGATATATTTTTATTTGTGTTTCATATGGTTTAAAATTATATAATAATTAATATATTGTGCTTTGTATATTGTTTAATATATTTTAAACAATATTTATATGCATAAATAATTTTTATTACAAAATAAAACTATAATTAAAATTAAAAGTACTTTTTATTTTTATGTTATTAAATAGTCTATCGTATGAAGCTCTTTTTTAAATGACAGTCAAACAGTCAACTGACTTCTTAGAAAAGCTCTTCTCATAAAAACTCTACTAATAAAAGCTCTACTGATATAAACTCATCCAAATAGGCACTAAATCTATTTGAAGTTTAATTTTGTTATATTTAATACTTTTATTTTGCTCATTCATCTCCATTTAATGACTTTGCTCATTAAATTGCTTTTCTCTTTTATTAAATTTAAATTTTCACATATTATTTAATTCTACTACATGTAAATTATTAGTACCATTAAAAAATTATCATCACATCCATGAGTCAAACCTTCATTTAATCCAATTGACAATATATTGAAAATTCACGAATGTAAATGATAATACTTAGACTATAGGGAGCATTTAATAATTGTGTAAATCATATGAGCTCTCAAGGAATTAACCCTAACGTTTTGTGTTACAATTTTGTTAAGAATTTACTAAATCAAATTAATACATTTCAATTTTATTTCTAGAATGTTCAAGATTGAAACTTGATTTGATAAGGAAGGAAGATTCCCCTCCTTACCAGCCAGGTTACTTCCTTTGGGTTGATAAATAATTGAGTGGGAGATGTAATCGAACCATCGTATACCCATTTGGAGGCTCCATAAAGGATAACTTTTGTAATCTCAACGAAGGGAAGAGGATCATACATGAAGATGCGATGAGATCCCCACGAAGAAAAGCGTCATCTCTAAGGGTTACGATAATCATCATCATTACACTCAGTCTAAAGTCCCGCAATGAAGCGGGATTTGCGGAGGTCTGATAGTACGTAACCTTACCCCTACATAATAGAGAGGCTATTTTTAGTAGATCCACATACAAATGAGATAATATAAGAGTGATGCAAGTTATAGAGAGAATAGGTAAAACTAGCTCAAAAAATTATTAAGTAAATAAAATTTCACTAAACACATAAATAAATGACAATAAAAACCAATGATTTAAAAATTGGACTGGACATTGAACCGGCCGAAGGAAAGATTTAAGGTTTAGAGTTTCAATTAGTAGTGAATCACTATAAAATCGGTATATAATAAATAAGAAACAAAACTTATAAGAATAAGTAAAATAAAATATTTTATTGAAATAAAAATACAACAATGTCTATTATTATATAATGAATTAATAATAAATAAATATGAGTCTAATATAAATATTAAAATAATAATACAAATCAAAATTGTATTTCTGAAGGAGGATGTGTCTTATCATCGTCAAAAGTTTCAAATTCTCCAACGCTATTTAAAGATTCGTAAACTACACCTTCATCTAAAGTATTTGCATCAACTTCTTCTACTGCATTAAAATAAATTATAAATTAGTAATGTGTAAAATTATTCTCAATTGTAATATTGTAATATAGTGTAATTTTAACTTAAATATGATCAAAATAAAATATGAACTAACCATCAATAGATGTTCTTAATTCATTCGTTGTGACAAATGCATTTTCTTCATAAATCGTTTTTTCAAGTTCATTATAATCAAGATCAGGTGATGGTTCTTCTTCTTCGATCCAAAAATCAATATGTTCAATACAATCAATATCAACTGGATCATATGTTATCTTCTTACTAAACGATCTGAATACATAATAAAAAAATTATAAAATCAATAATAAAAATAAAATTAATGAAATAAAAATAAAACTATAAAATAGTAAAATATTTGTTCTTCATTCTCAAAATATAAGTAACATAAACAAGGTTATTAGTCTTTTATGTTCCACACGATTTCGTTTCTTTGTATGAATATTTTCAAAAACACTCCAATTTCGTTCATAACTTATGGAGAAGTTGTTTGACTGAGTAACCTAATAACAAGTTTTCTTAATGTTGGAGCACTGTCACTGAATAATCTTCACCACTCATTTATATTTTAAATTAATAATTACGATAAAAATATATATTATTAATAAGTAAATAATGAATTAAAATTATAAAACTTACCTGGCTGCATTTTTTTCAATATAAGTTCTCTCTTTGCTGATGATCTAACAAAACTCTCTAAACCTGCACGATACAATTTAATTTCATTTATCGCTTATGATTGCTCATCAATAAAGAAGATACCTTTGCATTCAATCATATCAAACAAACTGCCTATAATATTAATTGTACGTTCTTCTCCATTATATAAGCAATAAGGATTGAGAAAATAAGCTGCTAAGTGGATCCTTTGAATAAGATGCTTATTCCATCATCGATCAATAATATCTATATAAGGCTTGTACAATTTCTCTTTCCCTTTAAAAATATTTATAATTATTTTGTGAGCTCTATACGTACCATCATATATATATACCAGAGATGGCTTTTCATTTGAATCAACAATCATCAACAGTCTTATAAGCGGAGCCATAATCTTCACAATGATCAAGTAAGCATCCCAAAATTTATTATCTAGAATAATAGCACAAACTTCTTTTCCTTTTTCACTCTTTGATAATTTATGACTTGAAAAGTATTTACTTGTAACTAAATTTTGAAGTAGTTGCTTATGTTAATAAACACTTTTCAAAGTAAAAAATGTAGTTGTAAACCTGGTAGTAGCGGGATGAATAATCTCAACCCAATCTTCTTGTTTTCTTAACCAAGACAAAAATGTCACATGATTATACATAAAAATTGTGATCTTAGATGCGTATGAAGCAAGACTAGAAATATGGCTCATACTACCAATATCTTTCAAAATAAGATTTATACAATAAGCAGCGCATGGAGACCAATAAATATGCTCATACTTTAATTGTAATAAGTACCCATCTGATATATAATTAGCTGTATTATCTGTAGCAAAATGCACAATATTCTTTGGTCTACAATTTCAGAGAATAATTCACATAAAGCATTAGCACTTTTTATCATGTGAGAAGCGTCAACGGATTTGATAAAAGTTGTTCCAATATTACAATAAACCAAGAAATTAATCAAGGTTCTTTGTCTTTGATCAGTCCACTCATCTGCCATAATAGTGTATCTTGTTGATTCCCATCTAGATTTATATGTATCTATAATTAACTGACATTCCCTTTTTAAATCTTGAAACAAAGGCATACGTAACTCATAATAACATGGTAACTTAAATCCTGGACCTATTGCTATTGTATCATCAATTGCTTCTTGAAAATATGGTGAATTTAAAGCATTTAAAGGAATACATGAATGATAAAACCATCTAGCCCATGTTCTTTTATATCGTAAAATAACTTCCTTATCAACCATAAAACTTTTTAGACTAGGTTAAGAACCAGGAGTAGTTCTTGGAGAAAAATAAGAATCTATGTCAATGGTAGCTTTTCTTTTTCTTTTATCTAATATTTGTAGTGTTTCATCATCTCCAAAAGATATATCATGAGCCTCTTTATTTTCCTTCTTCTTTTTTACTTGTTGCTGCAAATATTTTCTAATCATATCACGTACATCAAGTGGTACTTTTTTGCAAGAAGCAATATTACCTTTAATAATAGCTAGATGTTCTTTCATTCTAAAAATTCCTCTCCCTTTAAATATTCTATCGCAAAACATACAGTTATATTGGATATTCTCATCAAATGCTTGAGAAGAAGAAAAATAATTCCATGCTGGATCAGACTTACCACAAGTAGAGGATGGTTTTATATTCTCCATTATAATTTAACCTAAAAAGTATTAAATAAAAATTGCGTGTATCTTGCGAGACTGTCACTGGAGTCTCCTTCTGTAACAGCCCAGATCACTCGCTTACAGATATTGTCCGTTTTGGGCCTTGACTCAGCCAAGCCCTAACGGTTTTGCTTTTCTTGAGAACTTCCCAAGAGGTCACCCATCCTGGTACTACTCTTGCCCTAATATATTTAACTTCAAAATTCTGATGGGATCCCGTGTGTTAGGGCATGAAAAACGCGTCTGTAAGGGGGAGGTATCCGTACCCTTATAGGGCGTACTTCGTTCCTCTCTCCAATCGATGTAGGATCTCACGTTTTCCACCCCCTTATAGCCCAGTCTTCTTTAGGACCCCTCTTAGCTGGTACAACTATTCGGGTATCGGCTCTGATGTCACTGTAACAGCCCAGATCACCCGCTTACAGATATTGTCTGCTTTGGGTCTTGGCTCAGCCAAGCCCTCACGGTTTTGCTTTTCCCGAGAACTTCCCAAGAGGTCACCCATCCTGGTACAACTCTTACCCTAGTACATTTAACTTTGACGTTCTGAAGGGATCTCGTGCGTTAGGACATGAAAAATGCGTATGTAAGGGGGAGATATCCGTACCCTTATAAGACGTACTTCGTTCCCCTCTCCAACCGATGTAGGATTTCACACCTTCCTCCAAGGGTGTGCAACATGGTAAACAGCTCAGCGCAAGATAGTTGGCAGAAACCTCAATTGTTTTTTCGTGCAACACTCATATAGGTCTTTAGGTTGGATTAGGATTAAAAGAGGAAGCAAGAGGAAATGGCGGAGAATAGATTTTTATTGTATTTTTTATTTTTAAATAAATTTATTTATGCACACAAGAATCGAACCGTCCGGTTCGATCAAAAAAAGTTTGAACCGGCTAGTTTTTATTGAGGTTATTAAGTGAAACTGAACCGGACCACTGACCGGTTCAAACTTTTTCCAGTCGAACCGGATAGTCCGGTCCAGATTTTAAAACCTTGATAAAAACAACGACACTAAATAGAAATAATAATAATAGAAATAACAAAAAATATATATACATATAAAATACAGAAAATAATGCTAATGATAATAGTACTAATAATGCTCTTAATAATAAATATTAAAATGCTAATACATATACGAAAAGACAATTAAACAATACTAAAATAATAATAAAATAAAATGGAGGAAAAGTAATAACTAGTGTGTCAACCGAAGGTACCCTCAGTCCTGTAGACATACACATGTTCTCATCATAGTGGAAGAGCTCACAAGGAAAAAATTGAGGTGTCTAGCGAGAAAGTCTCCAAGCCTGGTAAAGAGAGATTCTATAGATAGAAAGGAAGTTGCATGCCATACTTTATAATCCACACAAATAAAACAACCTAAAATAACCAAGGATGTCGCGTAAGACAAAGGAGTTTGCTATTAACAGGAAGCAAGAGGATAAGACTGACGGGAGAGGATTCTATCCTGTCAACAATCTGCAGCCGTTTTTTGCTTGCAGGTACACGAACTGTCCTAAACTGCGATGCAGTTGGTGGTCTTCCCAATTAAGGGAAAAGCAAATTTTGCAGGTTTCCAATGATGAAAAGTTATTTCAGCAGAGTTTTAATAAATGTATTGCGAAAATGACAAAAAGACTTTTCAAAACACACATTCTCCCTTTCTCTTCCTCTGTCTCCATCTACAACTACAACCTACTTCTTTCTATATAAAGAACTCCACACCAAACTACCTTACAAGCTACGCAAGCCTTGCCTCCAATCAGTAACACAACTGAAGTTGCTAACCGTCTATCTGTACTAACCCTCCTATCTAACGGAGACATCTAACTTACAAGTATAGAAGAAACTAAGTTAGAGATTTGTTAAACATGTATATAGAGAGCAAGTATGCAGGCTACACCCTCCATAAGGAATAACAACAAAGAAAACAGTAACACCTTAATACCAGAAAACCTCTTTTTTCATGTCAAAGAAAAAGGTGAGCTTTAATAAGTGACTCAAAAAGAAAGATACTAGTTGTAAGGAAAGTAGTTACTAAAAACCTCCACACTCTGAACCTTCCACATCCATTAAAAAATCCATGCAAGAAACTTACTAATGATCTGCATAAACAATGACTACTACTCACAACATAAGTAAACGCACCATATCCAAAGAATTTTGACCTCCCCAAACCTCCAAACCCAAAACCTATATCTGAAAGACTCAGGACTCACCCTAAAAAACACAAGAGGTATACAAAGAGAAAGCAATAGATGTAACGGGAAATCTGCAGGGAGTAAAGTAGAGAAAGAAAAGATAGCTTACTTGCACCCATGCCAAAACGAAAATGCTTAATTGCTCACTTACCTTTGATTGTTCAGGACAAAACAACTGTTAATCCAGCAATTTTTCGATCCCTTATATGATTTTGGATGTAGGTTGTCCGCAGTCCAACAATTAACTGGCTAGAGAGACTTTTCTAGACAACCAAACAAAGAACAAAAAATCAATATTCGCAACTGAACCTGGGAAGGCCAAACGTGGATAAGGGCCTGCCCACACAAGTCTAAGTACTTATGGTGTGCCTCGAGAAACCCAAAACCAGAACCCTGCAGAAAGAAAATGTCCTAGCATCACTGTATGTTAGCTAAACTATGACGTTTTAGGCATAGGTCACTGTATGTCTAACGACATCATTTGGTCTTCTTCAATTGCCTGGTTTCTTTGTAAGCTATAACTCCTAAATGATTGCTAGGGGTGAGCATTATTCGGGCCGGCCCGATTACCCGGCCCGGCCCGAATTAATTTGGGTAAAAAAAATTTCAAATTTCGGGTGATTCGGGTAATTCGGGTATTACCCGAATTATTTTCGGGCTGGGGTCGGGTAATTCCAAAAAATTTCGGGCCGGCCCAATTACCCGAATTAGGTTATAAAAATACAAAATTTTGGGTTTTTTAAAAAAAAAATAATAATAAAAACAACTTCGGGTAATTCGGGTAAAACCGAACAAAATTTCGGGTAATTTGGGTCAGGTAAGCTCGGGTAAGAAAAAGTTTGGATTCGGGCCGGGTAAGATGAAAAAAATTCGGGTAATTCGGGCCGGGCCTGAACAGTGAAATTTCGGCCCGAATTACCCGAATGCTCACCCCTAATGATTGCATTATTTTACCATAAATGAAAATGACCACTTGAATAGTAACTAAGAAATAAAGAAAATGCTAGGGATCTCTCTTACCAGAGGTTTTTACTCCATAACGAGGGCTTTTTATAGTTATCTTTACATAGTTATCATTGAGCATTATGGTTACACCAACTAAACAAGGATTTGTCTTTTATGTTGTTCTTAGGATAAACACGCATTTTTTATGTTCTCTCACCATATTTAAACTCTAATTGAGTGAGCAAATACGTTTAGATATATTTTTGTTGACTTTAAGATTTTACACACACAAACATATTAAATTATTAAGTCATCATCATCACCCATGACCCAAACCTTTTGGCTCCCACAATTTCCACTCGAAGGTCTCAAACTGTCAGCTTTTACTAAAATACTTATAAGCTTCAAAGACACTCAACATTTCCTGAGACCTCAAGCAAATCCATTCTTGATTTTCAAGCCTTCCCTGTACACTTTACCTGCTATTTCTGGACGCTCGTTTTCCATGCGCTTCGTTAATAATAAAAGTTAAGAACGGCCCATAATATTAGAGGCATGCTTGAGGTTTGGAATCAATAGCTGTATAACATCTCAAAAAGAACCATCCTATCATCCTAGTAAAAAGGTTAAACGCCACAACCGTTATGTTTATACATCAGACTTGCACAGATACGAATTAAAACAAAGGGCTGGCGTTGCTTCGAGGGTCATGCGTCGTTGCTTTACAGATAACTGTCTGTTGACATCTTTACGTTTAAAACGCGTGGACTTTCGATTTTACCATTAGGCCCTTATCATCGCTCATTCTAAGAAACCAGAGACTGACCTCACTCTTTTTGCACTTACAATCGCGGTGCGCACTTTCCTCGACTGTATCAGATCTCGCCTTCCCGTTGGTGTATTTAAACACCATCCGCTCTCGTCCCTTTGCGTGAGTTACGAATAGAAATCGTTTCTTTTTTTCTTCCTCTCTCTAGATTCTCGCTCCGACCCAAGGTAACCTTCCTTCAGCTCCGACCCGAACCCTATTTCTATCCTCGTCTTGTCGATTCTCTCTCTAGATCTGGATGTAGTCTGATCTTTTAACTGGTGGTTTTCATTTGGAATTTGTGTTCTTGAGCTTCAAATCAGTCTTTTTTCACTAACTTCTCTTGCGACTAATTGAGCAAGATCTGTCGCCAACTGGAAGTTTAATTGTGTGGCATTACTCATTTGACGCGTTTTGGCTTGACGAACCTGAGCTTAGATTAGAAAAAATTAATGATATGTGGCTTCTTTTGTTGTCTTGATTTGCTTGTCTGGAAATAACTGTAACGGTAGCTTTTTGTTTTTGAGATCCAGACGGTGTCCGAAAATTTAGATCTAGTGATGAATTCGTCTACGATCATTATGTAAATGGTAATAAATTCAGTTGAATGTAATTGGAACTTTATGGATTTGTTAACTGATTTTGTGCGTTCAATTCATAAATTTGGTCCCCTTTAAATGACGTGGGATGTTTTGATTCTTTCAGGCTTTGAACTTGTAGGAGGAAAATGGTGAAGATCTGTTGCATTGGAGCAGGGTATGTAGGCGGGCCGACTATGGCCGTGATTGCACTGAAGTGCCCATCCATTGAAGTGGCAGTTGTTGATATCTCTGTTTCTAGGATCAATGCCTGGAACAGCGATCAGCTGCCTATTTATGAGCCTGGACTTGACGGGGTTGTGAAGCAGTGCAGAGGCAGGAACCTCTTCTTCAGCACTGAGGTGGAGAAACATGTATCAGAGGCTGATATTGTTTTCGTCTCAGTTAACACCCCAACCAAAACTAGGGGTCTTGGTGCTGGCAAAGCTGCAGATCTGACATATTGGGAGAGTGCAGCCCGTATGATTGCTGATGTATCGAAATCTGACAAAATTGTTGTTGAGAAATCAACAGTTCCTGTTAAGACAGCTGAGGCAATTGAAAAGATTTTGACCCACAATAGCAAGGGGATCAAATTCCAGATCCTGTCCAACCCTGAGTTCCTTGCTGAGGGAACTGCCATCAATGATCTGTTTTCACCAGATCGTGTCCTTATTGGAGGTAGGGAAACCCCTGAAGGGCAGAAAGCTATTCAAGCATTGAAGGATGTGTATGCTCATTGGGTTCCTGAAGATCGCATCTTAACCACTAACCTTTGGTCTGCTGAGCTTTCCAAGCTTGCTGCCAATGCCTTTTTGGCGCAGAGGATATCATCTGTTAATGCTATGTCTGCTCTCTGCGAGGCAACTGGAGCTGATGTAACTCAGGTTTCGTATGCTGTTGGTAAGGACAGCAGAATTGGTCCCAAGTTCTTGAATGCTAGTGTTGGTTTCGGTGGATCATGCTTTCAGAAGGACATTCTTAATCTGGTCTACATCTGCGAGTGCAATGGCCTTCCAGAAGTGGCCGAGTACTGGAAACAGGTTATTAAGATCAATGATTATCAGAAGAACCGTTTTGTGAACCGCCTTGTTTCCTCAATGTTTAACACTGTTTCAAACAAGAAGATTGCCATTCTTGGGTTTGCTTTCAAGAAAGATACTGGGGACACAAGGGAGACCCCTGCTATTGACGTATGCAAGGGGCTGTTGGGAGATAAGGCCAGGTTGAGCATCTACGATCCACAGGTTACTGCAGACCAGATACAGAGGGATCTTACAATGAACAAATTTGATTGGGACCACCCTCTTCATCTCCAGCCCATGAGCCCCACCACTGTTAAACAAGTCAGCGTGGTTTGGGATGCTTATGAGGCAACAAAGGATGCCCACGGACTTTGCATTTTGACCGAGTGGGATGAGTTCAAGACCCTGGATTTCAAGAGGATCTATGACAACATGCAGAAACCGGCTTTCGTGTTCGATGGAAGGAACGTTGTGAACGTGGATCAGCTGAGGGAGATTGGTTTTATTGTGTATTCAATTGGCAAGCCACTGGACGCATGGCTCAAGGACATGCCTGCCGTTGCATGAAAAAGATGCTTTTAGTTGTTTCCTCATATTGCGGCCACCCGATCATAGTCTGAGGCAGTCAAATTCGATTCTTTATGTTTTTTCTCTTTCTTTCTTTCTTTTTTTTTTTCACTTTCTCCTGCTCGCCCATTCCTTTTCCACTATAATAGGGACAATTGATGTAGACCATCTGTGCGAGAAGGGGCTTTTATGTTTTGCCTTTACTCATTAATGTCAATTGCTACTTTCTTCTTTCTGTATTGGATTTAGTGTAGATTGGTGAATTCCAGAAATCATTTGTCATTTTGTCTTCGCTTCTTTCTTTGGCTTATTTAACTGTCCAAACCTTTGTGTATTTTGAAGGGAAGGTTGAAATAAACGTTTTTGGTGTCTTCGACTCAGCTTCTGATTGTGTACTCTGTAAAAGTCAATTCACAGATTCGATATACAGTAAAAGATAATGCCATGGAAGCTTTGAATGAGAAAAGAAAGACACGCAGTCTTATCTGAGACCTCTGTTTCACTTGCTTTTCACCTCCAGACTCCAGTCCTTTCTTCATTGTTGCAGTACCTGTTAAAAGAGAAGTGTGATACATCAGATAAACTTCCGGTCGTCTGGGAAGTTAATGAATTAAAGTATTTGACAATTTGTGACATAAGATCGATCTAAAGCTCTATTCTATTTCTTTCTTCCCTCCATATTAATTAAAGTTTATTCTAATTTTTAAAAAAATATATACTTGATCTGCTGAATCAAATATAATTATTTTAAATTTTCAAATCCAAATTAGATTTATTATAAAAATTTAAATTTAAACTCAATCCTTATATTTATTTTTATAATTTTAATGATTATGCAAAACAAAAATTATTTTTAAAATGATCTATAAAATAAATATATAAAACTGTTTTAAAATAAAAATATAATCTCTTATAATACCATACACAAAATATCAATAATAACTCATAATAAGATAACCTTAAAAAAATAATTATAAAATTTCGTAATCAATGAGATTTAAATAATACAATATTATAAAATAAATATTAAATGATAATTATAAAACGAAATAATTATCAATATTATGTCTAAATTATTTTTTAATAACTTAAATTGGCTTTAAAATTTTAAAATTTAAAAGTATAAAATCTAAATTTAAAACTTATTTTTAAAACTTCATAAAGACATGGGTTAATTTATTCAGATATAGCTAAAGTGGATTTTCGAGTTCTGTATAGGTGTTTAATGTTATGAATATTGTATCGATATCAGTGCCAAATTTGGTTTTGGTGTCGTATTGCACTGATATTGATCAATATCGTATACTATTTCGGATAATTTTTTAAATCTATGAAATAGTTCCTGAATTTTTTTTAAATTACAAACTAATCCTTTAATATATTGTAATGATACTTTATAATTTTGCATCAATTATGTCTCCAAAAATCATAATAATAGAAATTTAAAATAACAACAATTTATTTATTTTTATTAACATTATTTTCACATATTTCACATATAAATAATAACCAAATTAATATTATAAAAGATCATTTAATCATCATTCAAATATAAAAATAAAAACAATACAAAGTATTTAAAATATTACAATTTCATTATATAATAAATAACAATTACATCAAATCGTTAAATAAAAAGAATAATAAATATATATTACTCTCTAACAATTACAATTTACAATAAGAGTTTGTACTAAAAAATCAACTAGAAGTAAAATTTGAAATAAATATATGTACAATTATATTGCACTTATAGAATTTAACATGTATATCAAATATAAGTGAAATTAAAAGAAGAGGAAAACAAAACCTGAAACTTCATTCAGTTGAATATCCCTTATAACTACATTGACCTCAATTCTCATTTGGTATAAAATTCACATAATTGAGATGAGCCCCATCATCACCATCATTCAAATTTATTGTATCAAATGACATGTCAATATTTTTTAATCCAAGATCATCTTCTAAGTCACTCTCGTCTATCAATCTCGGTTTCTTGTAAACCCAATCTGCCAAAAGATTGATATTATCAATGTAAATTGGATCTACTGAACAACTTGTTCTATTAAGAGTCCTAGTAAATAATAAAATTAAATTATTAAAAAATTATAAGAAATTATATCTATCTTAATAATGAAAATAACTTACATTTTCTAAAGTTTTAAATTGTATCGAACAAAGACTAAGTTATTGAACCTTTTGTGCTTCAATCTATTCATTTTCTTAGAATAAATGAATTCAAAGGTGCTCCAATTCCTTTCATACCTTGTTGCACTCACACATTAGCTTGGAATTCGAATTACAAACCTTTGCAATTTTAGAACACTATTTCCTAATTGATTTCACTAAGAAATTATAAGTCGTAAGATAACAAAAGTAGAGCTATAAATAAAATAAAGTGATGATTAATATTCAACTATATATATATATGTGTGTGTGTGTATATATATATGTGTGTGTGTGTGTGTGTGTGTGTGTGTATATATATATATATATATATATATATAGTAT
>JANVCQ010000008.1:13148519-13165259 GCA_025531925.1 Erythroxylum plowmanianum | reverse complement strand
CAAGTAATACCAATCTGGATTTCCAGCTTGGTATTGTCACCTTCACCCAAAACCTCTTTATCAGTGAGGGAAAGGAACCTAATTTTATCTAGCGCCTAAAATTCAAGCAATATAAAATTTTACATCGAACTGAGGCAGTAAATAAGAGCCTAGTTTAGCTTTAAAACAGCATATAATACTTGCATCAGATGCGTTAGATATCAATTCCCTCAGGAAAATGTCCTTATTGCTGTAAAGAGAGCTGATAATAATATCCATAAGCCGAGACACCTCAGCTTGGAACTCAAACTTCTCCGCGTTACTGCAAAGCAATCTCTTCTAAATCGACTCTGCTTCTCTGAGCCAATATCATTTCCACATATTTCAAAACTCACGCACATTACAATCGTGTACATGAATCACACCGCGCATCGCCAACCATAATCTAAGTTCATAAAAGCCTTACCTCTTCGCGACATCAGAATCAGTTGATAAACCGTGTGGAACAGCGCCTAGTTTCTCTTCAACCTTTGGAAGATCGGCCACGTCGTCGGAGTCGTCCTCTGCATTTGCCTGCAGCTTGTGGCCTACCCAACCACAGATCCAAACCAAAGCTCAGAGAAAATGAGTTGAAGAGAAGAAGCTAAGCAACCTAAAGACACTGTTAAATAGTAACACAGCGTCAATCAAACACAAACACGAAGAAACAGTGAGAGAACATTTAAGCATACCTTGATCTGCAATCAGAGAAAAGATGCAAAGAATAAACAGAAGGGAAGGGATCATCCACTTCCTCATCGTCATTGATTTGAGTTTCTAGTAGCTTCTATAAGTGAAGAGCTCTCTCTGTGACTCTGCGTAGCCAGGCTCTTCCGCGTAAAGGAGAACATGAAAAAGGACGCACCCTCTTACCAGATCAAACAAAAGTCAAAATTAAAGAAAACCCCTTCCAAGAAACCCTAAAAGGCTCAAGCAAGTTAACCGTGTTACAGAGGAAAAGGAAGAAGACGAAGATGGCGACGCAGCAGAGGCGACTTCAGTAGCCGTTAGAGAGTAATACGAAACGCAGCTTTTAAATAAATGTCCACCATTGTTAGCGTACGGAATAATCTACGATACCGTATCTTTCCACTGTATGTGGTTGCTGGTGGGCACAGATGACAGTGAGATATTTATATGATTAAAAAAGAATTATAAAAGTTATAAATATATATAGATCGATACCTTATTTAATCAATAATTAATGATTAAAAATGAATTATAAAAATTATAAATATATATAGTTCGATACCTGTGACTTTTGCTCATTAGCGCGACTTCTTATTTTTTATTTTTGTTTTTTATTCAACATTCAATTAACCACTCGAATGCATCCATTTTTATTATTTTTGTATATTATTTTATTTAGCCTTTTTAGGCTTTTTCGTTATTGTTAATTATTATAGAAATTTTATTATTAATTCTTTCATTATATAATTAAGCATTAACTTGTTAGTTTTTAATATTATAATTAGTTATACTTAATATACAATTAATAATTGATCAATTAAAATATAATTAATTAATTAAGTAGTTGATGCTAATAGCCTAATATATACAGACCCGAGCCCCATTCTTGCTGGCCATGGCCCAAGCCACGACTATGCTTCTGTTTTTTCATGTCTGTCTCCAACACCCAATCTCTCCCCCAAACAAAACCTATTTATATACAAAAGTTGAAGGGCACCCTCAATTTCATGGAGTACACAGCTTGGTCTGGCATCAAACCTAACCCTAATCCACCGTCACAGATAGAACCATGTTACTACGCTTCTTCTAATTACACTCTGTATGATCCTTCTCAGTCCTGTCTCTATTGCCCCGAACCAAACACCAGTCTGAGGCCACCTGGGGTGGATTCCTATGCCTCCTTGAGCTCGTACCCGCCTGTATCAATATCTGGATATTTCACCGATCCGAATCGGCCGAATTGGGCTGCCAAAGAAGCCGTTCGGCAATATGGCTCGGATCCAGCTGCCGCTGTTGTAAGTGGTTCGTCTTTTTCTTTTCTATTTTTTGGTTAGTTTCCTTTTTGAGTATTTTGTCGTTGAATTGATGCAAGAGTTGGGTTTGTTTAATTGCCCGTGATAATTAGGAACTTTGTGTGCATAATCGCAGAACTCTTTCGAATTGTTCTGTTGTTAATGATTTAAGTGAAGATTTAGAAGAGGTCAGTGGGAGGACATGGTTTGTTTTACAAATTAGTATCGGAAGCTGCTGCATTTTGTCTTTTCCCTACAACCATAGCTCAAACTTGTAAAGGGGATGATATGATATTGTTTTAGGTGTTTGCTTGATTCCAATAACCCGAATTTTAAATGCAGCAGGGGTTGAGCATGGCTTCAGCTCCAAATGGGACAGAGCAGTTGGCTGTTGCTAATACAGGATCCTTCGTGTGGCCCAAACTAGCAGTCCATCCTCAACCTTGGAAGAAGCGCCAAAAGAAAACCAAAGCTGTCCAGTCTGCGTTTTGCGAAATTTGTAAGGTGGACTGTAACAGTGAGGATGTATTCGACCAGCATAAATTGGGGAAGAGGCACAAGAAAAACTTGGAGAAACTCCAAGCAGATTGTGACAAAACCAAAAGAAGTGGCAACAAACAACAGACCAGGAAGAAGGGTGGAGAAGCGTTGGAAGATTTGGAGACTAAAAGACGTAAAATTGTGCAAGGTGGAGCTGCAGCAGAGGCTGTCAGGGTATGCGCTGTTTGTAACATCGTGTGTAATAGTGAGACAGTGTTCAATTACCATCTAGCTGGACAAAAGCATGCTAATATGCTAAAGAAACAAGCAGCCGGAGTGGCCGCAGCCACCTTAATATGAACAGAATTACAAAAACGATGTCTTTGGACTTCCGGTGACTGCCTGATTTAGCGCACGGTTTATATTTTCAACCGTTCGGCAAATACAAAATATGGTCAAGTCTAATTTATAACACGTGATGTACTTTGCGATGGTTCTCAAATTTGCATGCTGATCTCTTAAGTACCTCATTTTAGGCTTTTTTTTTTCCTGAGAATAGAAATTTCTTTTCCCAAGCTAGATGAAGATGTATAAATCTAACATTCGTTTAACAGATTTTAAATAAATTTAAAACCTCATTTACTTGAGCAAAGATAGAGGACTACAATGCGAAAATGTGCAACAATTTAAGACATCTTGGGTAGTTATGCAATATAAATCTTAAAAGAAAGACGGCTAATAAGTAGATTTTTTATTATTTCCTTTTTTATATATATTTATATAGGGTTTGCGGGTTTCTCCCTCCAATTAAGCTTGTCATCCATTTTGTTTAACAGACTATGTCTTTTAATAATTTAAACTTTTTTAAATTATCAAAAGACAGTATGGAAAGTTTAATCAGGTTATGGCAACGGTTGGAAGTTTATTAATTTCGTTATTCCGACCAACAAAGGCAGTTGCAGTTTCAGAGGTACAAGCTTGTTTTATGTTACATTATTAAGTAATAAAACTCTTCGCCTGGAAATCAGACCATATATGGTCATCTGAAACACGGGCACTGACTCCGGATCTAGCGTGTTTATGACAAGGTGACGGGTTGAATATTCCAGATGTCACGGGCATATTCATGGATGGTTCTGTCGCTGCTGAACTTGTATGAACCTGCTGTGTTCATGATTGACATTTTGGTCCATTTCTGCAAAGATACCAAGTTGACAACTAAAATACGCAAAGCAGGTGCATACCAGATGGAACAGGTCGATGTGAGCACAAAAACGATACTTATGAGAAGCTTCTAATCAAAACGTAAGTGCTAGGGACAAAAGAAAGGAGTGTTGTAATGTGCATGCATGCTTCTCTACCATCTGAGAAGGAAGTGGTTATGTATACCTTTTGGTCCTTATATGCCTGCTCGACTTCCTCTTGGCATTCTATATAGCTAGGGAAGTCTTTTCCAACAAGGAAATAATCAGCACGCCCAAAACCTTCATTTCCTTCTAATGATCCCATCAGTTCGTCATAGTTGTACTTTCCAAAGACGCCGCTTCTCACAAATTCCTTCACTTCCTCAAAACGTGGATCCGGTACGAACTTTATTAAGATGACAAGAACGCTAAAATGTAAGTGCCAAGCCCAAAATTCATCAGTTATAATGGATAATTATAGTGCACGTTGCTTTCATCCAATATTTGGTTTTGCATCTAGCAAGAACACCGTGTACAAAATTACGTGTAGATAATAAGTGTTCCTAGAATTAAAAAGAATTAAAATGGAAATGATCACATACACAAAAACAAAATGAAGATCAAGAAGCCTGTATCAGACACGTATAAACATATACATAACGTTGATGTTAATTTGGTTCAGAAGGAATACCTTTCCCTCGGCCCTTTCTTTCCTAAGTCCTGCAATCTCATGAGCTTTAGCGCCAAAGAGGAAAAAGTTCTCTTCGCCAACTTCTTCTCGTATCTCAACATTAGCCCCATCTAAGGTCCCAATGAGAACGCAGCCATTCATTGCAAATTTCATGTTACTTGTTCCACTGGCTTCCATCCCAGCCGTACTACAGGTTAAGGCAGGTAAGAATTTCAACAAATCGTACACATTGTGCAGAATCTCTTATAGTTAACCAAGCAAAGAGCTTGACCACTTATCTCAGACAGGCAGTTCACAAACTTCATCTGAATAAAGAAATGATCAAAAAGAGATTTCGAAAAGTTTTCTGTGAAGAGCACAATCTTAGAACCAAAACCATAAAGGCCTAGAGAAAATTTTCAACCAGGAAGCTTGATATGTTAGGTGAGACTATGACTGAATTATTGTGACAATCTGTTAAATTATTACTAATATGTACTTGATAGTCTTGCGTTTAGTATGTCATATTTAGGGAGTATAAAACAAATTTGATAAATAAACTAAAAGACAAAACAACTCGGCAAGATAAGTACAATTGTGTTACCTAATATGCTGTGAGAGCTCGCTTGCAGGGATAAGCAATTCAGCAACACTCACATTGTAATCAGGGACAAAAACAACCTAATTTATCAAGGAATTGAGTTAGCGTAACCTAAAAACCAAGACTCTCATAGAACTTGTAAACATTTGCATTCATGGAGAAAAAATAAAGGCACATGTGGTCAACTAAAAGATTTCACAGGTCGAAGTAACATCAAAACGTTTGAACCCAATAATCTACAGATATAAATTGTGAACAGCAGTCAATGAAAAGAATATTGCATCCTCCCCCATTTTCATTCTCATTATGTTCTTTATGATGATTCATATACAAGAAAGGGTGATCACAGAAATCAGTCAAGCAACTATTGAATGATAGTGCCCGTGGAAACTTAAATCACTGTAATGAACTTGTTAAGAAACAAGATTTGAACATTAGTCAAAAATCAAATGACTAGAGATTTCACAATAAAATCATAACTAAAGCAGGATGAGAACACAATGAGCGAAATTCAGCCATCACTAATATTGACATACTATAATTAGAGGACTATTAAAATGAAAGTGAAGTATATACTCTAAAGGGGTACCACCATACCTTCAGTAGATCACCTATTTCTGGATCACGATTGACTGTAGCCCCCACATCTGTAATAAACTTGACAATTCTCTTGGCCTGAACATATGTAGCAAATGCCTTCCCACCAAATACACAAACTCGTGGAACATACTTTTCTTTCCTTTCAACTGGCGTCATTTCTTTAATCTTCTTGTAGCGATATACAATTCCCAAAATGTTCAACAGCTGTCTTTTGTACTCATGAATGCGCTTCACCTGAATTTGATAGCTCGTGAGAACATTGAACAAGCAAATGTAGATAGAAAGAATATTTTAGTAAAATCTTTTCTACATTGTTCTTGATCATGGACCAAACAATCATTAACTTTTATTTCCAAAGTGACATCTGCTAACTGATGCTTTCCACTGATAGATCACCTGGATATCAAACATTGCATCGGGGCTGACGGAATACCCTGTTCTTTCTTTAATCAATGACACAACCTTCATCTTATTGCTCCTTTTTGCTGCTCTCCATTGTGTTTGGAAATCCTCATTGTCCGCAAACTTATAAGAAGTCAAACAACTTTGATTAGGTTGTAGAGAAGGCACTATAATGACACATTCAGGTGAAGTATGCAACCTCATCAAACAAATAGTCAGTTGGTCAAGGAGATGAAATTCGATACTAGAAAGCAAGTGCCATGCATTAAGGTGGCATTGTCTTGCTCTAATTGCAGTGTAACATTGCCTATTGAAAAATGAGAAGTGCTTCGAGGCTTATATCTTATTGGAAGCATTTTGTTGGCTTAAGAAGGAAAGTTGAATTTTGAGTGCATGAAAAACTCAGTTTTTAGGAGCCAAACTTCATAGTTCTGAAACTTGAGGACACAAAGCAATGGATTTCACAAACCAGGAAAACTCTTCTTCTCCAATTCCTGCATTAAAATAAAGTTTTGTTGCAACAGTATTTATAAAATCTTCACAGCGAGGACATTTGAATGGTTTTGCATGGTGCAATATATTAAAGATGCACTTTCCTGATAACCGTCTCACCCAAACATTTCAGAAGTTGCCATTAGCCACATCTTCCTATTCCTACCAAATTAACCAACTCTTTCTTTATGTACATTCTGGCATATGCTACATAAATTCAAAATTTTAACAACTGAAAGCACACCAATATGCTGAAAGAATAATAAAGTAATTTTAGGTTTAATTTAATGAAAATCTGCTATCAATTAAAGGAAGATTACCTTTCTCAATTCGGCCAGTTTTTCAGTATGCAGGACCCAATCCTCTGTGCCAGTCCAGGCTGTGATGATCTTACTTAAACCAGGATTGCAGAAATGGATCCATCTTCTAGGTGTAACTCCGTTAGTTTTATTTTGAAACTTTTGAGGACACAACTGTAGAGAAACATCCCATATAGATCAAGATATTAGCATTAGTTTTTTTTGCAATGGACCAGAAAAAGTAAGTTACAACTTGTCAGAAACATTGTATTCAAATACGCTCTAAACAAGAAATGTGATAGTACCTCATAGAATTCCTTGAACACTTCATGCTTAACTATTTCACTGTGTATCTCTGCAACTCCATTTACTGCATGGCCACCTACAACACATAGATTGGCCATTCGGACCAACTTTGGTGGTTTTGGTGGTGGTTCTGCTACCACCTTTTCCTTCTTCTGAGTGATTTTTTTCTTGGGTTCGTTTGTTTCATTGGTATGGTTAATCTCTTCATCAGGTGTTTCATCTTTAGAAATTTCCTCTTCAGAAGCTTCAACATCGTCAGTAGTGACAGCAACAGGACTTTTCTTAGGTTTAGTAATTACATCTGCAAATTCCTCTTCAGAAGCTTCAACATCCTCAGTAGTGACAGCAACAGGACTTTTCTTAGGTTTAGTAATTACATCTGCAAAGGCAGCAGGAAGATCAACATTTTCTAAGATCCTCATTTCTTTCAGTTTTTTCTCCAACAGGCTGGAATCTGCTCTACCATTCTCAGAGACAATAGTGCGAACCAGCTGTAGCATGGGAAAAAAAAAAATGAAATGAAATGAAACAATGATGCCAAGAAGAAAACTACAAATAGAAAGAGCTGTTATTGATTGAAATATACAGACCTCTTCATCAATCATTTCTATGATTTCAACATGCCGTGGCAGTAGTTTCTGCATAAGTTCCAAACTCCACTTCTCCAATGCTTCTGGAAGTACAGTATGGTTTGTGTACGCCACAGTTCTAACACCCAAGTCGCAGAATATCAAGACTAACAATCTACACATGCCTAAAACACAACGATAGCATTATAAAGAAAAAAAAAAGATATAAGTCAGATTTTCGTCCATCTTTTTCATGCAGGGAAAGGAGTTTGTATAGGTAAGCGGTGAAATGAGGAGTTGTAATGGGTCCAACAGTAGCAACTCCAACTTCCAACCTATAGGTTGGGGGTCTCAATCTATGTAGTTGGTTAAGGGAATAGGGTATGTTTGGCCTCAAAGTTCCATGTAATTGGAAAGACAAGATAAGCTGTGCAATGCAGAAATCAAATTGACTAATAACCAGACAAAAAGAAGTACAAAGAAAAGGTTAAAATTGGGCCAACTTCAAATGGCCAAGATCGATGGGAACAAGAAGTGATCATCAGTCAATGGTAGATGAGGAATAAGAGGTATAGTCAAATTCTACTTTGCATCTTTCAATTAAGTTTAAATCATTGAAAAACAAGTTAAGATAAATTTAACAACAAAAGAGAAAATGAAAACAGGTATAAGATACTAAGATGAAATCCACTGACCAGTATCATCCAAAAATTGGTAATGGAATCCTAACGCAAATTAACAACATCAAATGTCTCAATTACGTCATAATCATTAGGCTAACAATACCAGTACCATGGATCTCAATAAAGGTGATCAACAGTGCATCTTCTCCAATGCAGTGAAATGAAACACCGATGGTATTTGAAAGATCCTAAGTGGCATTACCTTTGAGTTATGTTCCAAGCCTCCTGCCAGTTCAAACCCTTCGCATCCATCAAAATTCTCATCAGCTCTGGAATACAAAGAGTGGGGTGAGTATCATTCATCTGCACTGCAACTTTCTCAGGAAACTCTTCCCAATTTATCGCTGGTCCATTTCTTCTCTCAAAACGAGAAATAATATCTTGAAGAGAAGCTGAACATAAGGTGTACTGTTGTTTCAAACGAAGAATCTTTCCCTCAATGGAGTCATCTCCAGGATAGAGAACATAGCAAATCTGAATTAAAAAGTGCTTTTCGTCAATACAATTCACATTATGCATTCATCAATACCTTTTACTTTGTCCTGATGTTAATGTTAGGTGAGAGGCATCTATGCATATGGGTTCACACACATGTGCATAAGAAATGACAGACAATTAGTCATTAAGTTTTCAGTAAAGTTCAAGGAACACAGATAAACCTCCAATATTCAATTTAAGGATAGGAATTGCAAAAAGAAGAATAATCTGTTGCAAGCAGGACCCACGAGAATAAATTTGCAACTTAAGCTTTTGGAACAGCTATGCAGATGTACACACAGAGATCAACTTTTAGTCAACACATTATGAGGATAGAGAAATTGGGGGCGCACCTTTTCAGCATTTGCTAAGGCTTCATAAGCCTTAGTGTGGTCTCCAGAATTAAAAGCATGCAAATCGAATTCGCTTGAGGGAGCCTTGGTAGACCAAAGACGCAGGTTAATGGTTGTCTTAGTTTTATAACCTGGTATAGGCACATCATATGCTGAAGCTTTTATCTCTTCTCCTCCTATCCAGTGCTTTTTACCATCTGATCCAGAAACAACCTTGCCATAGAATTTCACAGGGTATGAAACATCATTTCTTACTATTTCCCAAGGATTGCTCATCTGCAAGAATGTAAAGAAAGAACACAAAAGGGTGAAGAAATTGTTAAAACGGGAAGACACAACGCCAACAAAACCTCATGTAGGCCTTGCATTATCTTAACGTGATTGGAGAAAACGCCTTAAATAAAAGATTCTGGGTAGGACTTATACCTCAAGCCAATCTTCAGCGACTTCTTCCTGACCATCTTTTGTAATCCTCTGCTTGAACAAGCCATACCTGTATCTTAGTCCATAACCCCATGCAGGGTAATCTAAAGTTGCCAAAGAGTCCAAAAAACAGGAAGCCAGACGCCCAAGGCCCCCATTTCCAAGTGCTGCATCGGGCTCCTAATATAGTTTAATCAATGAACTCAAAACACAGGAAAAAACAAAAACAATATGCTAACACAGAAACATTCGTAGGCACTTACACCCATTCACCTACTTTCACGCATATACACATCTCCATATCATCAAAGTTACAGAGAAACAGACAAAGTAATTTGTTTATTTGTTCTGCAAACCATTAATACTAGCTCAAAGCAACAAAATTTAGTCATGCTTCAAAACCAGAGGTAGTTTAAATTTGTCAAATCATTAAAATTGATTCTTTCAACTCAGCATTCAAATTATTTATTTTCACCATGTTAT
Organism: Erythroxylum plowmanianum; assembly: GCA_025531925.1. Taxonomy (NCBI): domain Eukaryota; kingdom Viridiplantae; phylum Streptophyta; class Magnoliopsida; order Malpighiales; family Erythroxylaceae; genus Erythroxylum; species Erythroxylum plowmanianum. The sequence goes on along the minus strand of JANVCQ010000008.1, from coordinate 13,155,237 downwards.
CAATACATCTGTCAAATAATTCCAATAGAACTTTTCAACTCACCTTATTTGCTTACCATATTATCAATTTTTATATGATTATCGTAGAGAAGCCTAATGACATTTAACAATAATCCATTGAACCTCTCAGTAATAAGCTGGAACACTTAGGTAAAACCGCATTCCTTCCAACCTCCCCACTTTGGTTTTTCTACAGAAGCAGCACAGCCGCTTCTTTGTGAGAAATTTTTGACTTAGATATTATTCGAACAAATTTTGGTTGTTAGAAGAAGGGATTGATAATATACAGCAAAATCAGATGGTAGCGGAAAAATACAGAGAACCTCACCTGGCAAGCCACACTCTCTAGGCTGTGTCCAAGCTTTTCTAAAGCCTCTGCATAGGCACCAGTCAACTCTAGATTACCTATTGCATTTAGGAGTGCTCTGCCCTACAAAAAGTGAAGACGATAATAAACAAAAGCAAAAAGAATATGCATGATAAGTAAACAGAAATTTTTATATTGCTGGGGAATTTATTAATGAAACAAGACTGCAACAAAAACCTGTAGAAATTCCATTGACAGATAGTATGCTTGCTTTACATTTAACCTCTCATATCTTTCATTAGTGGCATTCCAATTTATGATGAGGGAATCACGAACACTTTGAGCAGTGGCAAAGAAAGTCTTTGGCAGATCAAATCCCTCCGGAGAAAATGCTGGCGTGAACTCCGCATGGTATTTGATACTTGAGGCAATAGACGAAGCATCTGGAGTGAAAGAACTGAGTGTGCCCAAGGCTTCTATAACAACAAAAAGAAATACGAATTCAGTACGATACTAAATTCCACCATTTTAGCTGAAATAAACATCACAAAGCTCGCATTATCAAAAATAAAAATTAAAAAAAGGAGATGCACATCACTAACAAGAACAAGCGCGCGCGGGCACGCACCAAGTGACTAACAAAGTAGAAAAGTTAATACGGTAACTACACCACAACCAGAAACGAAAAAGCATATATAAGATCGACATTTAACCTTCTCCTCCGGAGACCTTGTCCTTGGGCTCAATGGACACATTCTTGACTGAAAACGACCTCCTGACTGGCAACGAGCTCCGCCTCCTGATGAACAACAGCTTCGATCTCGATCCGCCATCGTTGCTGGAATTGAAACTGATAAATCTAGAAAGGGGAGAATTCGCCGTGAAATAAGAGGGCGTAGTCGTCATGTTTGGAGCTTTCTCAGACTCGAAGGTGATCGGAGTGTAGAGTGAAGTGAAGCGAGGCTAAGCATGCATCTATATATCTGGTAGGAAAGTTAAAAGTGCGGGGAGGTGTAACATCACTGCAAACTCTGACCATTGGATGGAATGTAATAGAAATCTAATAAGAGATCTGAGGGATTTCTGCTAGGTCCTATGATGAACGTAAGTGCACATTTATTTTCTTCCTTTACTATTATAATGGTTTTGCGGGAGCCATGGATCTGGTAAACGGGTCCCACGTAGAAAAGGATGAATTCACGAGGGACGTTGAAGTGCGGTACTCCGCGAGTAAATTCAGTGGGGAATATCCACGTGGAAAAATGTAACTATAACTATCTAGCGTGGCACATTTTGATTGGATAAATATGTGATGAGTGCACAAATCTTCTTCGCTTAGAAGAGGGAGGATATTTCTTAGTAAAACTGACAAATACAGGAATCCTAGACACCAGAGCGTGGAAGTGAATGTGCACCGTTCATCCGAAAGAATATGATTTGCTACGCAATCATATCACAATTATTTGTTTTCATTTTTATTTATTTTTATTTTTTATTATTATTTAAAAATTAAAGATAAAGTAACTAAATATTTTAAACATTACACTAATAAAATTGTTGATAGCCTGGCCTCCCTTGTCGTCTTTGTCTAACCTGGTCTTCACTTTATTCGGGATCCTCCAACTTCGGTCCGGACCCATCTCTTCCGAGATCATAATGATTTTGTATACCGTAGGAATTGCGCTAGTTAAGATTGAGTTATAATTTTTGTTTTCCTTCCCTTGTAAAAAAAAAATAAAATTGTTATTAGATATTTGTTTAGAAGCAACCACCTTTGAAGGATTGCGTAATAACTCACGGGTTGAGCGTTCTTGCATCAAACATAAACAAAGCTAAGCTATTCGCTGAAGCTGTAGGATGTAATTGCTAATCATATCAAAATTACCATAGCATGGAAGTGAATGAGGGGATGAAATCTTTTATTTAAATTAATCAATTCTTATCATATTTTATTAAATTTTATCAATATATTTATATAAAATCTACACAAATATATGAATAAAATTAAATAAACGGTTAGAAGTTAGAACAGGTCCTCCAACCTGTGAATGAGCGCCGTTCGTCTGGAAGGGTACTATTTGCTGTTGTATCATTCCTAGAGCATGGAAGTGAATATGCGCCGTACATGTGGAAGACAATGATTTGCCGTTACCTAATCATATCAAATTATTTTGATATAGTCCAAATCCATCGCAAGCACTGTGAGATGAGAAAAGATATTATTTGTGAAGACACATTTTAAGTATAATTTAAACGGAAGCTAAGTATAGCTTATAAGGTCTTTGGATGATTGCCACATATTGAGACTAAAATTTGATTTCACTGTTTCTATTTTTATTTTTGTTTTCTTTTTCCATGAAGACAAAATGTTACTTAGTTGTTATAATATCGTATTTAATCATAAAATAAGATTTGAAATTAATTATATATTTTCTAATTTATTTTATAATATATAAATAGTACCGATTTATTCATCATATTTATTAGCCGTGTATTTTAGTTATAAATTTAAAATTTATTGTTTAAAATAAATTTAAATTTCTAGAAAATTTTATATTTATATTATTAAAAACCAAATTATGATAAAAACCATACTTAATATTTACCTAATTAATAATAAAACAAATTCTAATTAAAAAACAAAACTATAAAACCAAAACCAAAACAACTTTTATAGGTTTAATAAATTATGAAAACAAGAAAAAAATTAAAATTTTGGAAGTAGAAATTTATCCAAACAAATTGTTTTATAAAATTTAAAAATGAAAAAAGCTAAATATAGAAATAAAATTTATATACAAAAAAGTAAGCCAAGCTTTAAGATGTTTGATACTTTTAATAGGATATTGTCGAATATCTTGTTTACAATAAAAATTGAATAAAATGAAAATCTTGAATCCATCAATAGAAACTTTATAATGTAACATGTAGCATAAACCTTATTACGTGTTCTGAATCGTTCAAAAGAGAGAAATAAACAAAAGAAATGTAGAATATCTGATTTTGGTTTCATTTCAATTTTTGAGACAGTTTCCAAGGCCCAAACGAGCTCTAATCTTTGGAATCTTCACAGGAATCTTTCACCGATACATGGTTAACGTTCTTTTACAGTTTTCTCAAAACATAAACGCTCTCAATAGGTCAGAGAATTCGTATGCTTACAAATTATATGAACAACTGCAGGAAACCTTAACCTTTATATATAGCTTCTATATCGGATTTCCCTTTTACAAACCCGATATAGGTTCGATTTACATTAATCGGGATCTGTTTTCCTTTAAACTTCAACTCATTATCTTATGTCATTTATTAGGTCACTTTATTATCTTTATCTGGATCAAATTACGTAACTTAATCTATAAATCATTGAAAAACTAAAAACTACAATTAATGATTATTCAAGTTTATAAAAATTGTCTAAATTATCCAACATTTTCCCCCTTTGAAGCATTGAATGATGAACTTGTGTCATACCACCGTCTAACTACTATCATATTTACATTGTGAGTCGCATTTCTTGATTGCATAATACTACAAATTGAAGATTAGGTTGCAGGAGTTGTTCGCGGTGCAAAAAAACTAGTCACCTATCTTCTTCTTTTCCTAACATCAGATTCGGGTGTAACATTCACTTTTAGCTGGCCCTGGGATGGAACACTACCACTACCACTATTATTATCACCTTTAACATTTCTACAATCATCACGAAAATCAACAAACAAACTTCCACTACCAATTTCAAAATTAAACATTTCCCTTCTATCTTTCTTGTGTTAATATTCGTAAAGAAAAGTTTTCATTTGCTACTTCACGTCATGACTTACTTTTTTTACAAGATTTCACATCTCTTTTAACCCCAGCTAAATGCTTCTTTAATCAGGTGATTCCTCCTCTTTTTAAATTCTTGTTACAAAACAAACAAATAATATAGTTCCTTATATCAAAAATCAATGCTATATGAGCCCAAGCCGGATCATTGTATTTTCCTACAGTGGTTTGATCAGGAGTACTTCAACTTTCTTCTATTTATCTGTAAAAATAAATGAATGCATATATAAAAATAAAGAATACATAATTTTATTACACAATACGCATGTCCATCTTATATAATATAACTCATTTTATATGATTACATTATACAAAATTCAATTTCATTAAACACAATTCACCATAAGTAAAAAAACTAACAATTCAGTTATTCAACATACATAATTACACAAAACATATGCAAACAATTTACCTTTCCAACAGTCATAAAACATATATAAAAATTTCAATTTTAAACAATTTTAATTCAAAGTTTCAAACAATAAGGAAGGTATGATTTGCATAATCATCAAATAATGAATGACATATCTTATACAATTGCTCATATACATCTATTCATAATATGGGGATCAAGTTGAAAGATATATTCATAACATGAAGATCAAGTTGATGGATATATCTTCTTTTGGAAATGTTTTTTTTTCTTATTCAAACTTTTGAATTTTTTTTTCATTTCTAACAAACTATAATATTATAGCCACCATTCTATATTTGGTTCTTAAATATGTAAGTTGCTTCTATAATTTTTTATGGACATTAAGAAGTCTTAGTATAAGTGGTTGGAGTTTGGCCTACAACATGTTCACAATTTAGAAAAAAGAAGTTCCTTTTGGATGCATATACATCATTACTTTCACACATAATTTAACATATTTTACATATTGATTAAATGTAAAGAAATGGTAGTTTATGTTTCCAAAATTCTCCAATTTCAATTCAAAGTTTCAAACATCATAAAACATACATAAACAATTCTCATTTTCAACAATCTCCATTTTCAAATTTCCAACAATTTCATTTCTAATATTTTCCAACAATTTCAATTCAGCAATTACAAAAAATATATAAACAATTTCTATTGCCAATATTTTTCATTTCCAATAATTTCCAACAATTTTAATTCAAAGTTTCAAACTTCACAAAACATATATAAACAATTTCCATTTTTAAATTCCAACAATTTCATTTCTAATATTTTCTAACAATTTCAATTCAACCATTACAAACACATACATAAACAATTTTCATTTCCAATAATTTCCAACAATTTCATTCCCAACAATTTTGAACAATTTCAATTCAAAGTTTCAAACTTCTCAAAACATACATAAATAATTTCATTTCTAAATCTTCAAAAATCAACAATTTCAACCATCACAAATTCACAATTCACACTGCCTAACACATAGTTGAGAAAATTTCATTTATGAAGTAATAAGCCAAATTTGAATTGCTAATTGATTGCCTAAGAGAAATATACCTTAAGTATACCAAAAGCAATAAACTTGCAAGTTTTGTTATTTGCTTCAATTAGATGTAAATCCAAAATGCATTATTAGTAGTTATGCAATTTGAAGGGAAAAAAGTAAGCAATGAAATTATATGTTATTGCTATCATAATAGTTGTGCTGCCAATAGGCCATAGATTTCATCAAGCCTACTGGATCTCCATCTACTATGTTCTAAATTCTAGAACATGCAAATGGATGCAACCTGACATTGGATTGTATTATTGTTCAATGATGGAGGCTTTTCATATTTCCACAAAATACTTTTTAGATTTTCAAAAAACAAAATATGTTTTGGTTAGATATTTGATCTATGTTCTTCAAATATCCAAAAACAAAAACAAAATCGATTAGAAGGTAGAGTTTGGGATTACGAGGAATTGATGTTAATATTAGGACAACACATAATAGCAATTGTAGATTTTTAGTGACTAATCACCAAAAGAAATGTTGATATTCAAAATGCAAAAAGATTGAGTCATCCACCAATAAACAACTCTCTCAAACTAATTCACTAGTTATGTTTAAATAGTGTTTAAACATTTCAAATGTATGAATAAATATTTCAAATAATATCTTTTTCATTTTGTGTTAATGTCAAATTTAAGAAAAATATCTTATTTTAAATTTGAAATTCAACATTCAACTATAACAGCTCAAAATAATTAACACCTTTTCATATGTTAGAAGATTTAGTTACCAAAATTATCAAAATAAAAATATTTCAATTTATATTCAATAAATAATTTTTATGATCACCAGGATACAAATTAAAGAATATTATGATACAATGAATAAACCAATTTGCGCAAATCAAGTGATGAGACTGAAAAAATTTGCATCACTATTCCTTTAACATAAATCACTTATGACTTTTTGTTTAGTTTTTCATATATTAAAGGATGTAATCCTTTTACTTGTAAGCTTTTAAATAAACTTACTTTTATTTTTAGAAGTCATTTTTGTTAAGGATAAGGATACAACTCAATTAACAAAAGATTCTCAAGATCCTTGACCAGTTCAAACATGTACAATCTGTTGTATCAAGATAGCCATAGCTGTTTGAATTTAAATT
>JANVCQ010000008.1:13136107-13148419 GCA_025531925.1 Erythroxylum plowmanianum | reverse complement strand
GTGGTGCTCTTCGTGTTTCACACATATCTTCAAAGGACCAACTTGCAGACTTACTCACCAAACCACTTCCCAAGCACAAGTTTCAACTCAACAGATCCAAGATTGGTCTCCTCAATGGTTCCTCAATCTTGCGGGGGAGTGTTAAGGATAAGGATACAACTCAATCAACACAAAATTCTCAAGATCCTTGACCAGTTCAAACATGTACAATCTGTTGTATCAAGATAGCCATAGCTGTTTGAATTTAAATTGATTATTCATTGGATTCTGCTGTAACCCAAAGCTTCTCTTCTCCTATTAATATCTCTGTAAATGAAGTAATGAATTAAGCCTTCATATTATTTTGCTCATTCTCGTAATCTTTACAATTTTATGCATAATAGTTTTCAGAATTCAATTATATCTTTCACGATTAAGAAGTTATTAGCCAAAATTAGATAAGAGTATTATTTATCTCGATTAGACAATCACTGTAAAAAAAAGAAAGCATTTCTTTCTATTTCTTATATTTTATATCTATTTTTAATGCTAAGAAAATATAAAGTTTTAAAAAAGAAATTTAATACAATAAATTTTATTTTCAATAAAATTTTGTTCCCAAATAAATATATATTTCAAAAATTGCCCCTAACTTTTGGTTTGGTTCAATCTTAATGAAACTCCTTAACACAATAACAACAAATAAACAATAACAATAAGAACAATGTCTCGTTACAAATCTCGCTGAAATATAAGATTTGGAAAGGTCTAAAAGTATGTAACTTTATCCTGTAGAAAGACTGTTTTCGATAGACTCATTAAAAAAGTTATTGAAGATGGTTGAAAGAAAACAATAGATAATTACGTAAACAGATAACTACATAAAAACTAGAAAATGAATAAATTAAATAACTAAAGGAATAAGTGTTATAAACAAAGTGTTTGGGCTAACTAAAATATACAAGAATTGAACAAAAAAGTTCAAAAGGCCTATAAAAGAGGAGCTCTATATATAGGATCTTCTACTAATATCTTAGTTACTCAAAGTTTCCTATTAAGGACCAAGCTTTTTGTAAGCTTTAACAAGATCATATCATTCTTGATCAATTTCCTACAATTTTTCTTGGGTCTTGCTCTTCTTCTCTTACAAGTCCTAAGTATAATCTTCTTACATTTTCTTATTGAGATGTCGAGATGTCTCCTTTTAATATACACAAACCACTTAAGCTGGTCTCTATAATTTTACTATCAATATTAGCCACCCAAACTTATATCTTACCACTTTATTTATGACCTTACCTCTTTTAGGAAGGTTGCACATCTAACGGAACATCTGCCACCATTAACTTATCAATCTTTTAGTTTGAGAGGTATCATTTTGTCGTTTTCTTGAAATACTCCTCCATTTTAGCCATGATTTGATGCAGTGAACTATGATGTTATCTATATGACCACTGCTTTGGATGATAGATCAAAGGTGCTTAAAATAACTTTGATGTTATCTATATGACCACTGCTTTGGATGATAGATCAAAGGTATTTAAAACAACTTTCTATGATATAACTTCAACACCAATTGTAATCTATTTATTGAATGCAACCCTGCAATTTAAAAAGTTACATTACAAGGTCTTGTTTGGTAATTAGTAATAAAGAGGTGGGAATATAAATGCAATCTTTATTCCCTAATTTTTTCTTATTTAGTTATTAGGAATGGATAAAATGAAGAATGACAAAACTAAAAAAAAAATCTAAACAATATGAGACTTTTATTCGGTGTGGATATAAGCAAAAACCAAATATCATGAATAAAGATATTATTAGAACATTGTTAAATTATTAGCAAAATATTATCACGATATTGTCATAATATTGATTCTTATCAAAATATTATCTTTAAAATCACATACTACAATCTTTTATGTTAATTTCTTAAGCAATTATTTTTATTTTGTTTCATTAATACTTTTATTTTTATTAAAAAATTATTTATAATTATTTAAAAATTAATAATTTAAAAATCATTGAATTTTTATTAATTATTTATAAAATATATAATATTTTAAATAATTATTTTTGCACAATAAATCATATAGTAACTAAATATAAGTAAAAAAAATTATTATCTATACTTGATATCAAATACGGACATAACTATTAACTTTGTTTATTCTTATATTAAACATGTATAATCAATAATTTCATTCATATTCTAATTCTCAAGTTATATTCCTATTGTTATTTTTTATTTCAATTTCTTCATTATTGTTTATCAAATAAAATATAATCATCAGTAAACAATATACAATAAGACATATCTCTTTAGGAAGAAATAGAAAGAAATCCTTTGTAATGAGACTACACAACAATAAGACTCTACAACAATATAGTCTCACCTGTAACTACCAAAGAAGCTCAATGAACCATCAAATACTGGTTTGCGAGTACTGTAAGCATGTCCGGTCCACCCAGTCCGGTCGGACCATAATAGTAAGTTCACGTAGGTTAATTTCTTCGAACGGGTTAAGCTTTTTGCTGCTTAACAAAAACATTGATGAATGGACCGTCTCGGGCTTTGCTCAAAGATAAACGCTCACTCGCCGACATTACCGCGCAGTTCCAGTCTTTCTTAAAACGCTATGCAGCCACTAGATCTCTCACCAAAGTTAAACTGCTCCATGGCCATACCATCACCGCCGACATCCTTCACTCGTCACTGGGCTCCGCCGCAGACGTCCGCCCATATCTGGTGGTGTCTTACTCTCGTTGCGGGGAAGTTAGATATGCGCGGAAACTGTTTGATGAATTGCCGCAACCAGGGGTCGTGGTGTACAATCACATGATGAGAATATGTGTTGATAGAGGAGAGTATTTTGGTGTGTTAAGGATGTTTGCGGAGTTGCTTCAGTTGGGATATTGTGCACCGGATAAGTATACGTTCCCACTTGTTTTTAAGGCTTGCGGTGAATTATCGTCGGTAGAATTGGGTAGAGTGATTCACGGGCAGACGTTAATGTCAAAGTTTGGTTCAGACACGATTGTGCAGAATTCTTTGCTGGCAATGTATCTGAATTGTGGACAAAAAGTAGAAGCGAGGAAGGTTTTTGATGCCATGAAGGAGAAGAGTGTGGTTTCTTGGAATACTATGATCAATGGGTACTTTAAAAATGGATGTGCACAGACGGCTTTGGTGTTTTTTAACCAAATGGTGGATTTCGGGGTTGAAATTGATGGTGCCACTGCCGTTTCTGTGTTGCCAGCTTGTGCGTCTTTGAAGAAATTGAATGTTGGAAGAAGGGTTCATGCAGCAGTGGAGAAGAAGGTTTTAGGCAACAATATAGTAGTTAGGAATGCTTTGGTAGACATGTATGTAAAATGTGGTAGTATGGAGGAAGCAAAATCAGTTTTTGATGGGATAGTTGAGAAGGATGTGGTAAGTTGGACATCCATGATAAATGGGTATATTTTAAATGGTGATGTAAGAAAGGCATTGGTACTTTGTAAGGCTATGCAGATTGAAGGGATTCGTCCCAATTCAGTGACTATTGCATCACTTCTTTCTGCATGTGCCAGTTTGAAGTATTTGAATGATGGTCGTTGCTTGCATGGGTGGGTAATGAGGCAAAAGCTAGATTCAGAAGTTGTGGTGGAAACTTCATTGATTGACATGTATGCAAAATGTAATCGCATTGAGGTGAGCTTTGGAGTCTTTGCAAGAACTTCAAGGAAGAGAGCAGCTCCATGGAGTGCAATGCTTTCTGGTTACAATTATAATGGTCTTGCAGCTGAGGCAGTAGGATTATTTAAGCAAATGCTAATGGAAGGAGTAAAACCATATGAGGTAACATTTAACAGTCTCCTTCCTGCATATGCAACTCTTGCTGATTTGCAGCCAGCTATGAATCTTCATTGTTACTTGATGAAGTCTGGGTTTCTTTCAACAATAGAAATTGCTACAAGCCTGATTGATATATATTCAAAGTGTGGAAATTTAGAGTTTGCTCACAAGGTTTTTAACGCTATCCCTGAAGAAATCAAGGACATCTTTTCATGGAGTGTAATCATAGGTAGTTATGGAGTGCACGGGCATGGTAAGACTGCTGTTTCACTTTTCAGTCAAATGGTTCAGTCTGGAATAAAGGCAAATGAAATAACCTTTACGTCTGTGCTGCATGCTTGTAGCCATTCTGGCCTGGTTGATGAGGGTTTGAATTTATTTAAGCTCATGCTCAAGGATCGGAAAACCAATCCTGGTGATGATCATTATACTTGCATTGTTGACCTGCTTGGTCGAGCAGGTCGATTGAATGAAGCTTACGATCTAATCATAAGAATGCCATTTAGGCCCAGCCATGCAGTTTGGGGTGCATTGCTTGGTGCTTGTGTAATTCATGGTGATGTTGAACTCGGAGAGATTGCAGCAAAATGGCTTTTTGAGCTTGAACCAGAGAATACAGGGAACTTCGTTCTGCTGGCAAAACTTTATTCTGCTTTAGGGAGATGGGAAGATGCAGAAAATGTGAGACATTTGATGAATGATGTAGGAATAAGAAAAGAACCTGCCCATAGTCTAATTGAGGTCAGAAATATGTAAAAGAGCACTTGTCATTTGCATCAAAAGGTTTAAGTTGTGACCATGCTGATCTATTGAAGATCCAGTGAACATCGGATTCAAGAGTAGATACTATTTTGATCTCCACAAGGATGGAACAGATGGATAGCCTTTCTGGATCTGTTAACCCTAAAATCATGTGGAGGTGAGGAATTTAGTTTTAGTCCAAATTAAAGATGTGATAAATTGATTTGAATAAGCAGGTCATGCTCGAGAGTTGTTTTCTTTCCCCAGTTGCCGTTTATACGTCTCTTATCAAAGGAATTTGTTCAATTTGATGGAGTTGGTAGTACATATCCTTGGCCGTGACGGAGTTGCTGTCTATATAATTCAGAACTGACCCCAACTACATTAAAGCCTGAAGAAAGTTCCATTCTCTTACCATAATTTTCTACAAGCAAAATCATCTTTCTCATGGCATTGATGTGAGAATTGACTACCAAAAAGTTCCTTTCAATTACAAAATGTATCTTTCATTACAAACTTCAATTTTAAGACCCATCTAAAGTTTCTATCGTCCCATTTAAGTTGCATACAAGATTGTGGTACAGAGCTTGGAACTGAGAAAGCTGTTTCAACTGCGAAATCGTATTCATCGATTTATTAATTTCCAAGTCATCTGAAGCATGACAGGTATATTTAGGTCGTTATACAACTACAGGGACCATGTGTAGAGTGCTCCCAAGGCCAACTAGTCAAGTATATATAGAACCGTATATTGCTGCCTTGTATTAATCTACTGAAGGATTGTGTCCTCTTGGTCTTGTAATAAATGATTTCAGCCCCTCACTTAAGGCTTTCCCTTTCAGGAGATTTTGAATTCGAGTTATACCAAAGGAGGAGAAATAAGAAATGTTCCTATTGATGATCTTCTAGTCCCCCGGGCAAAACTCGTTGATTGGATTAATTACGGACGCTTCATTTCTGTCGACAATGTGGGAGTTGGAGCTACTAGGAAACCTAGGGGCTGATGGAAACTTGATGTTGAGCAGGAGGAGACCAATGATCAATCATCAGCTGAACAATCAAATATGTGAAGACTTCTTATGCGCAGAAATGTACAGGCTACGTAGGAACCTGAGGGATCTTAGGATTCCAAGTTTACATCTTCTAGGGCTTTTAGGGTGAGGTTTTAGGGGTTTAGGATTAGTCCGATTATATCGGGATACCTAATGTAATTAAAAAAAAAAATCCACATGTCAACCAACAAGTCATGTGCACGTCCTTAATCTCGACTTGATCAATTCCCGTTGCGGGGCCACTCGGTTAATGTTGACTGATGAAAACAAGTTTTCTACTATCGCCAATGGCCAGCGCAACTCATTTGGCAGTTTATAAACATTGTACAATTAACCTTTTGTGCCTTTTTGTTTTAAAAGTTAAAATCATTACAAGGGTGAGTAGATAGATTCCATTGCACATGTAGAGGACATGGCATTTTGGTTTCAACTGGCTAAATTACAAATCATTAGAGTTCACAAGTTTTTAACCTTTAATAATACTCATCGAGAGAACTTTGAAATTAGCAGAAAGAGGAGTAGGTTATGAGTGTTTAACTTTTATATAGTCCACATCTATTTATAATATAATTTTAATTAATTCTAATTAGTAATAATTAGATATCAACAAACTCAAATATCTAATATTGATTCCTATTTGACAAATATGTTATATTTAACTATAAAATTTTTCAAACTTTACAATTAAACTTGATTAATTTTTTCCTCTTTAATCATTTTTGTATATGACTCCTAAATATATTAAAAATAAATAAAATATTATCTTAAAATATGTTTAAAATTAGATAAATTAAAATTAAAATTTATTTTTAATTGAATAATTTATATTTATAAATCAATATTAGTATTAGGTAACAATAAAAATGACAAATTGGCTCGGATTTGGATTAACCAAGACTTAGCCTAGTATGAAGTGAACGGATTTGGCCAGAGTAAATAAGTTTATGATTCGTGTCCTCCTCTCACTCAATTTATCTCTTCTTATTCACAATCACTCCTTTCTCCCAATTTCTTCATTGTGCTCCTTCTACATAGTCCCTTCCCCTCCAACATTATAACTATCTCTCCTCTCCATTCGTCACCATCTATCCTCTCCATCCTTCAACTAGCATGAGCCATCCTTGGCTGGGAGTGCATATGGCTAGGCCAAACTAGTGCTTGATTGAGCTTCGGGCGATACGAGCCAGCCCTGATCGATAGAGTGTATGGTTGGACCAAGCTAGTGGCGAACTTGGCCTAGCTTGACTCATTATCATCAATAAATAACACATTATAGCTACTTAAATATTATGAATTTCAAAAAAATTCTAACCTTTTTATACATGAATTATCTGTATAATCAATCTTTTCATTATAAAATGTCCCAATTAAATATAAAGTTCTAATTTAGTATTTAATTTATTTGAATCTAATTGTATTAGTTTTAAAACTTTAATAGTTAGTTTTCTAATGATATTTAAATTTTATTTTATAAGTATCATTCCACTCTGACTAAAGATTTTTTAAATCATTACTAATTAAGAATAATGAAATATTATCCTTAATTGCTTTAGGGTAATAAATCTTATAATACTTACTCAACTATTTCTATATAGTTCATGTCAAGTCTATTGAGCAGTAATCAAGCTATTTTTGATAAGGAAAGGTCCTAGTGGCATTAAAATATTGCAATTCATATATGATATTTCTTGTAGATTTAAGTTTAAGAACCATTTATACAATCATCAAAATGAGATTACCTATAGAAACAAGTAATATCTTGTGTAAACTTCTCATACAAATCAACTCGATAAATTTTGTTCTCTAAAAAATACTCACACATATAGTTAAGTATCTTTATACATCTATAAGATTGACTACTTTTTTAATAACAAAAAATATGATGCATGTTGTTATTTCCATTCTGTTAATGTCTAATATTAATCTTAGTCGTTATTATATTAAATTTAGACATTAATATATTGGAAATAAAAAACATCTATTATATTTTTCCTCATTATATATATATATCTATATATATATCTATATATATATATATATATATATATATCTATATATATATATATATATATAGATAGATAGATTTAAATTTAAGAATCATTTATACAATCATCAAAATGAGATTACCTATAGAAACAAGTAATATCTTGTGTAAAGTTCTCATACAAATCAGCTCGATAAACTTTGTTCTCTAAAAAATACCCACACATATAGTTAAGTATCTTTATCCATCTATAAGATTGACTACTTTTTTAATAACGAATAATATAATGCATGTTGTTATTTCCATTCTATTAATGTCTAATTTTAATCTTTAGACATTAATATATTGGAAATAAAAAACATCTATTATATTTTTCCTCATTAAAGATGTAGTCATTCCATATATCTATATATATATATATATATGTATGTATGTATGTATGTATATATGTATATGAGGATACTTAAATATATGTGTGGGTGTTTTGTATTCTATGGTCTTATCATAATTTTATTTGTAAAGTATAATTACTTTATCCTATTAGTTAGTTGATTAAATATGCATTTATAAGATAAATAATGACTTAAAATAAATATGTTATAAATATAAAACTAACTAATTCATTATAAGTTATAAACCATAATAAAAAATTAACTTTGATTTCTTTTAAATGACAATTTCACCTTTCAAATCTCTAAGAACTCATAACAGTAGTGTGGGAAATAAATATATCCAACCATCCTCAATAACTTATAGAATTTAGTTTTAAGGTTATTCGTTATAGACATATAAAGTGGGATTGACAAGTACCATTTAGTCTTTACATTATTTAGCGTCATCTTTGAGCAAAACTTTGAAATAATTATAATATGCTTATGTAAGAAAAATGCCAAATTAGTTAAGTTACTCCTACCAAGAAATAATAATGGATACCTATGGAAGAAATCTATCTTCCAGTCTAACGGGAATAACAAATACCGCTAAAGCACTTAACACTAATGAGCAACTCGAGGATCAAATCACAAAACTACATATGTTATGATAACAATTTAAATAATTATTATAAGATAGGCAACATAGGTATAAATGAAAACATAGTCACTCCCTAACAAATGTCAGAAGGAGCCTTATTTACACATGTGCATCTATTTGCATATATGTAATTAATACCACTAAAACATGACATATATTAGTTAAAGTTTAATAGTTGATAACTGATTAATACATGACATCCTAGTCGAGTCATATCCTTAGGTTTAAAATGTTAACTGTGGATACTTATAATGACATGCATGAACCTTTTAATCATATGCACTGATATAGAGAACTCATGGACATATATAGTGCATCTAATGTTATAAAGTGCAAAGTTTCTCCTCTAGCCTGATTTGTAAGACACATTCATGATTTTAGACCTTGCTTTTTTCCTAGTGGCCACCTTTCAATAGCTAGCCACCATATTCACTTCACATTTTGTTATTAATAGGTGCATATTAATAACAAAATGTGAATACTTATCTGAACCTTTTAAAGAGCGAGAAAGTTAGAGCGAGAAAGTGGCGAGATTTCTGTTTTGTTTTTTCTTCAGTGCACTCAGTTCAGCTTCTACAGTCGCATTCGTTCTTGTTTTAGCATTGGTAATTTCCAGTTAAACGTGGCCATGGAGCCCCTCGTTCACGAGGGCATCCAGCAAAACGGAGCCGCACTCGTAAATGTGATGAAGGTGACCAGGATGCTCCCACAATGTCCCAAAACCTCTCCCCGCTGTCTTATAAAGCCGCAGTAGCCGGACAACCTGGTGAGCACGAGGAGAGGGAGGAATTACTCTGGCCCACCGAGGAAACTATCGAACTTACTGAAGGCGATATTGTTAACCCCATAGGAGACCAAGGAAAGGGCATTACACTGTCTCAATCCTTCAAGGATAAACTGGATCAACAGTGGTCGCAGCCAGTGGTGGTTCACCTTCTGGGTAGGAAAATCGGATACCAGGCATTGAGTACTCGACTGCGGGCACTATGGAAACCTCGAGGTCCCATTAAAATCGTGGATCTTGAACATGAGTTTTTTCTGGTCCGTTTCCTGGAGGAATCCGACTACTACCACGCCTTAACGGATGGTCCTTGGCTCATCTATGGCCAAGCTTTGGCAGTACAACGATGGCAGCTTACCTTTCGTCCAAAGCAGGGGAGGCTTCTGCGGGCTGTCACCTGGATCAGACTCCCAGACTTATCGTTTGCTCGATATCATCCTGGCATTCTCACGGAGTTGGGGAATATTATCGGGTAGACAGTTAAAATTGACGAGGTCACCCTTCAAGCTCATCGCGGTCGTTATGCCCGCGTAGCGGTAGATATCGATCTTACACAACCCCTAACAACTACGGTAGAGCTGGACAATGAAGTGATCCCGGTGATGTATGAGGGCCTCCCACAGCTA
This sequence comes from Erythroxylum plowmanianum, assembly GCA_025531925.1. Lineage (NCBI taxonomy): Eukaryota > Viridiplantae > Streptophyta > Magnoliopsida > Malpighiales > Erythroxylaceae > Erythroxylum > Erythroxylum plowmanianum. The sequence goes on along the minus strand of JANVCQ010000008.1, from coordinate 13,138,386 downwards.
TGTTACTCCTGTGGGAAGGTGGGCCATGCGACAGCTGCTTGTCCTCAGCGAAACAATGTTTCTCGCCTCTCTATCGTGCCAGCAGCAAGAAATCGATCGCCGGCAACACCAGTTGCAGAGCAGGGTGCGTAGTCAGTTTCCGCGACAGACGACCGTGCGCCGGCACTCCAGAACGTTGAAGACTCTCCTCCGGCCACTGATGGGTATGGCCCCTGGTTGTATGTCTAAAGGAAACCACGCCCATCACCACAACGGACACCACATGTGTCTCTGCTCCCTAAATCACGTCAATCAGCTTTGGGACAGAACACCTCCGCACGTCCTAGGGCAAGTTCACGTTTTAATGCCTTGAAATACAAGGGACTGCTGGAGAGCATAGAGCAATCTTCAACTACGGCCGCCCCCACGCAGATCTTCACAGGAGTAGGCCACCGACGCCCTATTAAGGATATTATTGGGCCCAATCCAGGTTTTCAACCTGGTCAATTCGTTAAGGCCCAAGGGCCTAAACCACCTACTAGGAAAGGGACTAAGGGCCCACGGGTTAGTCCCAAAAACATACACCCGGGTGAGAGCTGTCGCAGCCTTCCTCCTTCCTCTGTCCGCCCGGACCGTGACACGCCTATCCAACTGCAACCTAACTCGTCGGTTCAGAATGTCGCCATTGTTATACCCTCTCATACGAAAATGGTCTGTGATCAAAAGGTGCTCAGGGATACAGAGCCGGAGGCGGCCGCTGATCTACAGCAGATGACTGACGTTGCGATTATGGTGGGTCACCCTTTCGAGAAAATTACCGACCCCTCGGATGCTGAACCCCCAAATAGTGCTGGCCTAGCTATTTCCACCGAGGTACTTCCCCCAGACGCTCCTATGGGAGGTACCGAATCTCATTAATTTTGTTTATGTCGATTTTAATCTGGAATTGCCAAGCAGGGGGGACCAGATTTCGATCTATCCTGCGGAATTACATTTGCCATTATAATATCGGTATTCTAGTTTTACTAGAAACCCGTATTAGTGGGACTCGGGCGTAAGCGGTGATTAAAACTCTAGGGTTTGACTTCTCCTTCTGTGTCGAAGTCAACGGCTTTGCAGGTGGGATTTGGATCCTATGGAAGGGGAAGTATCAAATTTATATTGTTTTAGCCCATCGACAATTTATCCATACCACGGTAACGTCCGAGGACTCCTCGTTTGACTTTACCGCGGTGTATGCTAGCCCCCAACCCTCCACTCAATTTCATCTCTGGCCCGCACTGGAGTGGCTTGGTCAATCCTCCACTAGGCCCTGGCTTATAGGAGGAGATTTTAATGCTAAATTAAATCTAGCAGACAAGAGAGGGGGTGCTCTAGCCACAAGGGTCGTGAACCAACATTTTCAGGAGTGGTTGCAAGCTTGTAGCCTCCATGACTTGGGATATGTTGGCTCTCGCTTCACGTGGCGGCGAGGCATGGTTCAAGCTCGTTTGGATAGAGTTTTTGCATCGTCTTCCTGGTTGCACGCTTTCCCCCATGCCGTGAATCATCATCCAGCCTTTCTAGGTTCGGACCATCGACCCATGTGGATTAACTTTCAACCCTCGGTGTCGCAGCCGTCGGGGCTCTCTGGCTTTCGGTTTCAGAATGCCTGGCTTTCTCACCCGGGGTTCGATGAGCTGATGACTGAACATTGGCTGCCGGAAGAAGACACGATGAGTAAATCGCTTACTAATTTTTCTCAACACCTCACGCACTGGAATCGGGCTGAGTTTGACAATATTTTTCATCGCAAGAAGCGATTGCTCGCTAGACTTTAGGGCATCCAGAGAGCGATTAACGATGACAATTTTGATTCCTTGACAGCTTTGGAAGACCAGTTAAGTGGGGATCTCGCCCAAGTCTTGAGTGAGGAAGAGATCTATTGGCATTAGAAAGCTAGGTACGAGTGGATCTCACAGGGGGACCGGAACACTAAATATTACCATACCCTCACTTTGACCAAGCGTAAGACACTGAAGATTGAGAGCCTCAAGGACGTTCAGGGGCATTTAGTTTCCGACCCAGAGCAACTGCGCCTGCTAGCTCATGACTATTTTGCCACTTTGTTTATGAGGGAGGATCTCACCACAGTGTTGGGACTCGATCCGGGAACCGAATCCCAACCGAATGAATGGAAATCATAAAGCGGAAGCAAAATCATAAGCGAAAGTAAAGAATGGAATTTACAACACGAAAGCAAATCCAATCTTAAAGCGAAAGAATCGGAAGCAAATCAAAACGAAGCAAACATCGGATCA
>JANVCQ010000008.1:13095536-13136007 GCA_025531925.1 Erythroxylum plowmanianum | reverse complement strand
CTTTCGCTTTCTATTTCTTGATTTCAACTTCCATTTCAATCATCTCATCCACTTAAACTTTCATAACCAAAACTAATATTCAAAGTCATCAAAACCAATAAATTCTTTTTTTCATCAATTTCCTCAAGACATAAAAACTTCTATAACACAATTCATATCCGAAAACACTCATTGAATTCATTTTAATATTTCTAATTTTCACCGAAAGTTCGGGGTCCAACACACAGCCCCGACCAGGTTTCCCGATTCCTTCCCACCCCTGACAAGACCCATTGTGCAAGAACTGGACAATCCTGTTCAGGACAATGAGATCCGATGAGTGCTCTTTGCTATGAATCCGAACAAAGCTCCAGGGGTGGATGGCTTCAATGCCCTTTTCTACCAGCGACAATGGGCAAGGGTTTGCCCGAAGGTGACGGCATACATTAAGTCACTGTTTGATCGAGGCCGTTAGGACAAGGACGTCAATCACACCCTCCTGGTCCTCATCCCCAAAACTCCTTCCCCTACTCGTATTGATCAGTTCCGACTGATAAGTCTGTGTACTGTCTCTATAAAATACTCTCTAAAGTCCTAGTGAACAAACTTAAACCCCATTTAGACCACCTTGTGCGGAAAAATCAATGCAGTTTTATTCCAGGCCGCCACATCACTAATAACATCATTATCGCCCAAGAAGCTATCCATTCGATGAGACGTAAGACCGGACGGACGGGCTTTATGGCGATCAAAGTGGATTTAGAGAAAGCGTATGACAGACTTCGTTGGGATTTTATTCACAGCACCCTCGTAGATCTCAGGCTCCCTGCCACCCTTATCCAGGTCATCATGCAGTGTGTTACGTCTGTGACTACTCAGGTGGTTTGGCAAGGTTCACTCTCGGATTCTATTACCCCCTCTCGAGGAATCCGACAAGGTGATCCGATCTTACTGTATCTTTTTGTCCTCTGCATGGAACGGCTAGGATATCTTATTTATCGGGCAGTGGATCAAGGCTGCTGGAAACCGGTTAAATTGAGCCCTACAGGCCCCCGTTGTCCCACCTGTTCTTTGCGGATGATCTTATCCTATTTTCTGAAGCTACGGATGCCCAAGCGCAGGTAATCGCACAGACGATGGAGGCATTCTATCTGGCGTCCGGACAGAGCGTTAACATCGCCAAGACTAAGATTTTCTTCTCCAAGAATGTTCGGTCGGACACACCTCACTGGATCAGTCATGCCCTTCACATCACAGCCACCAACAACCTTGGCAGGTATTTAGGCGGCCCTTTGTTTCATGAAAGAACCCGTCAGATCACTTATCAGCATATTCTGGAGAACACCCGCAAAAGACTTACCGGGTGGCGAGCTCGGCAACTATCACTAGCAGGACGAGTCACCCTCGCCCAATCCGTGCTTTCGGCCCTCCCGATCTTCACTATGCAAACCGTCCACATTCCGCGTCACTTATGCGATGAGCTGGAAAATATTATACGAAACTTTATTTGGGGCGCTACGGGTGAGCAGCGAAAAGTTCCCCTTGTTAATTGGGACACGGTTTGTCAACCTAAAGCCTATGGAGGTCTAGGCCTTAAGCGCCTTTGGACAACCAATGACGTTTTGTTAACTAAAATGGGTTGGGCACTGATTGAGCATCCCTTGACCTTATGGGCCCGCATCCTACGGGCGAAATATCGTTTCGACGACACACATATCCCTCACTCTATATCTCGAGGTGGCGTTTCAGTTTTTTGGCAGGGCCTTGCGGCTATTTGGCCGTACGTGCATCAAGGCGTTTCCTGGCATCTAGGTCATGGACGCAGCATCAGTTTCTGGCTAGATAATTGGGTCCCCCATTAGGGCCCTTTAATTTATGTGGCTACGAAGCCTATACCGGAGGGCGCCTTGTCAGCTACAGTGGCGGAGATGCGCACCCGGGATGGCGGGTGGAAGTGGACCTCTTTTCAGCAATACCTCCCAGCTTCCGTTTGCTTGGCTATTGCGGAGTTACATCCCTCTTCTGATCCGACTGAGGCAGATAGCGTCCGCTGGAGACACACTGGCAATGACTGTTTTACGATCGGGTCTGCTTACGAGATTATCGAAGGGAGCACCCCGAGCCACTCTTCTGCTCCCTGGAAACTAATTTGGAAATGGCCCGGGCCTTCCTCTGACTCCTGATTCATGAAAAACTCCTCACGAATCATCAACGGGTGAAGCGGCACCTCACGTCTGATAGTAGTTGCATCACTTGCGAACGAGAGGAGCCCACCTTACATGCTCTTCGGGACTGCCCGCAGGTACAAGAATTTTGGAAAAAATTTTCGCCATCGGTGATTAATTCTGATTTCTTTCAGCAACCCGTAGAGCTGTGGGTGCGTTCCAATCTCCTCAAGCATCCCCACACACTTCAATGGGACTGGGCTACGATCTTTGGGGTGGCCTGCTGTATGCTTTTGACGTGGCGGAACAAATTTTTGTTCAAAGCCGATTTTGTTTGGCCGGTAGATGGTACGAAGGCAGTTATTGCTTATGTTGAGTGGATTGAGAGAGCGAGAGCGGTGGAAAGTGGTGTGGTTCCCCATTGGGGCCTCCCGTTGGGGAGCCGAGTACGATGGACTGTTCCCCCAGCATCCTGGATCAAACTCAATACGAATGGGTCTTTCACACCGGGCCGGGATCTCGCTACAGCTGGGGGTCTTCTCCGAGATCATCGGGGCCAGTGGTGCGGTGATTTTCTTCAACACATTGGTCGCGGTTCATCCATTCTGGCTGAATTATGGGGCGTCCACTCAGGACTCACCCTCGCCTGGACTTCTGGTTACCGTCGGGTCATCCTTGAACTGGATGCCCTCGAAGTCATTAATTTGCTTTCATCCCCCATCTCAGACACTGATAGTTATCATGTTCTGTTGGCAGGTATACAAGGTTGCTCCAGCGTGATTGGGAGATTCGCGTCCAACACATACATCGGGAGGGTAACCAGTGCGTTGATCAGTTGGCTGCTGTGGCAGGCTGGAAGACCCCAGGCATCCATCTACTTCGAGAGCATCCGCTGATAGTCCAGGATCTCCTCCGACGGGATCGGCAGGGCATTGAGTACCGCCGCGTTTTACGCGAATTAGATTAATTGTGTTTTAGTTTCCTTTGTATTAAAAAAAAAGGTGCATACTTAAAGATTATGCCTATTTGATACTAATAACCTAAAGGTTAGAAGACAACTTAAGGGATTATTTATAATGCTTTAATTTTGAGGCAACCCAAATACTAAATTCAGGGTGGTTGCAACAACCTTTATAAATGGACTAAAGCAATAACATCCTTTGTGGAATTTAATGCAAAAATTTGCCTTGAATTTTATAGGATGTATAGATTAAGTCACAGAAATACATAGATTTGGAGATTATTAAATGCATTGTAAGAATCCACACTAATGAGACTATCCAAAATAAGAAGATTAGTGTGTCATTGGTAAATAAAATTAAGAAAAAATTACAAACAAGTCATTTAAAAGGTGAAAACAATGGGAGAATTAAGAAAGATCTCCTCATGTTTAACACTTCCTTTAATAAGGTTATCGACTGCATCCTTAATAATGATATAGTCAAGAAATAAAAAAGAATGATCACTATACTTACAAAGAGAGATAAAACCTACATTGTCACTTCCATCGATATATTGAACATAACACCAAGTATTGCTAAAGTTCATAAGAGTGGCCAATAAATTGGTAAATAGGGATGAATGAACCAGGGTGGAATGAAGAACAAGCCCTTTATAGAGGTTGAGAATAAGAGAAATTAATAGGGAATCACATTATACTTAAAGGTTAATCCACAAGATCATTGGAGGCAATTATCAAATGTCAAAATCTCAGTCAAAGAAAGCACTACAAGCGGAGGGTTGCAGTAAATGACCTAACTATAAAAAACTTGATAAAAGGATGAATGTGTTTGAGATTACCGTTTAGGAAATACTCAATGGGTCTATAGTTCACCCTTAAAAAGATGTCTTAATTGTGATAATATTGATAGTCAACTCTTTGGTCAAGAGAATGTTAATAGATTTATGAAACATTGTGGATATATTATTTTATGATGCTTTCTAAGAGATGTGTATCACAATGGATAGACTAAAACTTATTAGCTTTCTTATGCTTGGTTTTGAGGATGACCAAATATACATAAAAAATGATATCTTTGCCTATAACATTAAGTATAGGGCCAATTCTACTATAAAATGTGATAATATTATATGTATTAAGGAGACCTACAATGTATATTTCCATAATCAACAAGCATTCTTTATATGTGTCACAAGTAATCCTATCACCTTACTAATTAATAATGAAAATTTCAATTCTAAATAAAACAAATGAGATATATGGAGACCAAAGGATGGAAAAATAATATTATCTCAAAACCTTAAAAGAAAATGACATAACATGCATAATAAACGTCAAAGAATTAGACATCAAAGATCTAACAAAAGAAATAAAGGTAAGCTAGAAGAAGAAATCGAGCAAGTTATAATATGAAGACCTAGAGATTTTAAGACTATACAAATTAAGGCAAGTATAGAAAAACTACTAAAGAAGAATTGAAGAAATTATTGCTCCAAAACTTGGACATTTTGCATAGAGTTCAATAAATATGTTAGGGTTGCGTAAGGAAATATTTTCTCATAAGTTAAACTTCAACCCCCTCTTGAGGCCAATAAAAAAAGAAAAGAAACTCTGTAATAAAATGGCAACAAACCATATAAGAGGTGTAAACTTTTAGATACAAGCTTCATAAGAGAAGACAATTACCCTAAGTGACTTGCTAATATGGTCATGGTTAATAAAGCAAACAAAAAGTAGAGAATATACATATACTTAATAGATATGAAAAAGGTATACCTAAAAGATAGCTAGCCTTTGCCAAAAATAGATTAACTAGTAGATGCAATTTTAGGTCGCTTGATCTTAAATTTCATAATGCTTACTTAAAGTATAATCAGATCAACATGAATGAGACAAATGAAGAAAAGACATCTGTTACCATGCATAAGGGTTTATATTATTACAAATTTCTGCCTTTTAGTTTAAAAAATATAGGGGTAACCTGTCAAAGGTTTGTCAATTTAATATTTCATAAATAACCAAGTAGAAAACGTGAAAGCATACATCACCAACATGACTATGAAGATAAAGGTTAGAAGAAGCAATATTGTCCATATGGAAGAATGTTTTACAACCTTGCAAAAATAAGACATGAAATTAAACCTTTAAAAATAAACATTTAGTGAGGGAGGAAACAAATTTCTTAGATTCGTGGTCACCCCTAAAGAGATAAAGGTAAATTTGTAAAAAATTGAGGGAATCTTCCTTATGAAAGTGTCTAAAAACCTAAAAGAAGTATAAGACTTAATAAGCATATTAAAATGCTTATTAAGGTTTCTTTTAAAATTTCTCGGTTGATACTTACCTTTATTTAAAAAAATGTAATGCATAAGGAGTTCAAGTGGAAACTAGAATATTAATAGGCTTTGGAATAACTAAAGGTTTACCTCAAGTGTCCATTGTTACTATCAATCTTGTAAATTAGGAACCACTATATCTCTATATAGTCATTTTGGATGTAACCGTTAGCATTGTTTTAATTAGGGAAGAAGATAACAGACAAAGCTTTAATATTATGTAAGTTGAACCCAAAGTTAAACTATTTAAAGTTGGAAAAAACAGAAATCATATTACTAATCATTATAAAAAAGTTAAGGCCCTTCTTTTAGGCATACACCATTAATATGTAAATATGTCTTCCACTAAGGTAAGCACCACAAACTAGAAGTATTAAAAAGAATTGTAAATTGGTTGATTGAGTTAGGGAATTCTAACATTAGGTATATCTCTAGAAGTTCCTTAAATCCATATATTATATCAAATTTTGTACTTTAAATATTGACACCTTTGGAAGAACACGTGAAGTTCACAAACCTTACACCCAGTAATAAACACCTGAGATGGATAATGTATGTGGACAACAGAGAAAGAGAAAAATGTAGCGGTATTAGGATATACTTGAAAAAAATGAAATAATTATATAATATATAGAATGACAGACATTCAAAACATCCAACAATAATGCTTATAATTATCAAATCAAACTAACAAACAAAGTATAATAAAAATTTAGGCAAATAAAAGAGAAAATATAGGGAAATATTGAGATGATACTAAGGGAACAAAACCGTAAGGCTGATTATCTATAAAAATAAGATTTAATGATTGTTTTATCCTTCAAGAAATTTTTTATAAAGAGTAAATAGAATCAATAACAATACAAGTCAACTAGATAGTTATCATAGAAGAAAATGAAGCAAATTGGGCAAATTAAATCTAAAAATACTTACGAGAGGAAAAGCCATTTAATGACAAAAGTAAAGTTAAAAAGTTCATTGATGCAGACATCAAGATATTCAATTATAGATAGACAATCATTTGGAAGGTATTTTTCTTTCTTTTATATCTAAAATGCAACCCTAAAGTTGAAATACAATATATTCGTGAAAGGCTATTCAAAGTAATATTATGAATATCGTACCAACCCAATATCGAATTGGCTTTTAGTACGGTACTGTACTGGTATCGATCAATACCTGATACCGTTTCAGATAATTTTTTCAATTTATGAAATAATTCTTGAGTTTTGTAAATTTTACAAAATAGTTCATTAGTATATTGTCCTGTATACTTTATAAATTTACATAAACCATGTCTCTAAATATCATAATAATAAAATTTTAAAATAATAACAATTTATTTAATTTTATTAACATTAATTTTCAAATATTTCATGAATAAATAATAACCACAATTAATATGAACAATATCATTTAATCATCATACAAATAACAACTATTATATGATATGTTAAAAAACAAACATGTTCATTGGACATAAAAACATACCAAAATAGTCAAACAAATCAAAAGAAACATTAAGACATTGACCTTAAGGTGTGGTTTTGATGTATATTGATATAAGTAAGATTTCACTTGCAATGTAAATTGAATGAAGTTTGTGCATTATAGTCTAATTATATTACATTAGGATACTGACTAACTTCTAGTGCAAGTTCTACAAATCTAAATAGCATCGTGGAAAAAGTGGGTTGTGAATTGATACAATATTTACAATAAACAAATTAATTTTCACCTCTAATTGCAGATCCAGGAACTAATTTTGTTAAATATGTTTAGTTGTTCTTTACCAATTTCATCACATTAATATCATCGTATGGAGAAAATTTTTGAATTTCATTTTATTAGATTAAGAAATTACTTACATTGTAATTGGATTTAACCATCATCAAATATTTCTAACTTTCAAAATTCAAACTCAAATTTCTCAAATCTCAACTCACGCAAAAATTCCGTATTACACATCACAACCAAAACACCATTTAAATGCAATCCAGGAGCAGAAAAAAACAATTCAAAGCACACAAAAAAATTAGAATTCCAATTTGGTTAGAGTTAAGAAATTCGTCGTCCTTATTAATTTTATGACAGTGGATATGATAAATGATATAAAGGTTTTCTTGGTCTTAGGATGACCTTTTCTATCTATATTAAAGCTATGATAAATGTGCATGATGGAAATTTTATCCTAAGGGCAGAGGATGAGAAAGTAGTCTCTAAGATATTTGAAGTCATAAGACATATCCTTAGGAAAGATGATACTTGTTTTTATATAGATCTGACTAAGCATGAAGTTTCATATATTATGTAGGAAATAACCACAAATGATCTATTGAAGACTTGTATTATGCTAAGAGAAGAAAAGGAGATAAATACCCCCTATTTTATTGGAGTATATGACATTTTTGGAAGATAATGAGACTATGGTTTGAAATTAAATATGAAGTCTAGCTATAAGACTCATAAAGATGTGTTTATTAGGAGGCAACCCAATATTCAAGTATTTTTTTTATTTCAATTTAGTAGTTTTAAGAATCTTTAACATTGAATTTTAGTATGTTTTCTTCTCTCTTTTTTTTCATGATATGAGGTTTATTGCATGTGTTTTAAATTAAGAACAATTCTAAAGTCATGGATCTATGGGTACTTTGATGGTCTTTTATTGTTAGATCGAGATACCCACTGTTAGTTTATACTTCTTTGACTATGATTATAGGGCCTTTTATTGCCAGTGGAGTACCAATTATTCTAAATTCTTTCTTTTTTCCTTATTTTTCTAGATTTTATTATTTTTATATGTTGGTACATCGATGATGGTCAAATCAATCTGCAAGTGCACAGAGTCGTTCCTAGTAACTACAAATTGAGTATTCCGAGGTTGTTTCCCACAAGGACTAAAACGCTCACCACCGAATTAATCCTAATTACTTGAATGAAATAGACAATAAACTTAAAGATAATTAGGTTTGTGTAGACAGTAAATTGTAAATACAGGAAAATAATAAACAAGGATAATTTGATGATTTAAACTTAGGGCTTGGGGTTCACCAACTCAAGGGATGATTAATAAATTATGAAATTGATTGAATGATAGGTTATAATAAAAATTGCTTAACTTTACTCATATTCTCTCTCAAGACATATGATAATATCTAACTAGTTGATTACCATCTCTCAATGTGAAACTAACTAGTTAAATGCATGAAGAACAAGAAACCATAAGTTATCACACGAACTTAGGATATCTCTATCTCTAACTCTAATATGTTTATCTTCCTAGTGCATAAACCACACGTCACCTCTCAGTTCATCATATGGTTCCTAATATTGCATCTATGGAGATCACGCATAGAGACAATAGTGAAAAGCAAGGGAGATAAACATAACCCAAAAACTTTCATTCAACACCAATCAATCCATAAAATATAAATCAATCCTCCAAATAGGCTACATCCCTCACCCTAAATGAGGTTTAGTTCCAGAACATGATAACAAAAATCATACACATAAAGATGCTCAATATTCAAGAAAGAGTAGAGAGAGAAAGTAGAAAGAACACAAAACAAGATTGCTTCCAATCTTTGATGCAATCCCTAAAACTTCCTCTTTGCCTCTTATTTTGTGCATCCTTAGGTGGTAACCTCGTTTTCAGTGTCCAACCCCTCTTTAGGTCTTAAAAATGAGTATTTATAATGTCTTGGGTTCAAAGGAACCTAGTTTTTGCTAAACAAGGGAAGACAGATTGTACTTAGGCTGACAAAGTTCGTTAGTTGGAATTGATGTCTGTTTAGTGGACCTTCTCGAGTCTGGGAAGTGAACTTGGCAGACAATGTCTGTTTAGCAGACCTTCTCGGGTCTCTGGAGTGGAATTGTCCAAGCAATGTTCGTTAAATGAACCTGATGTCCGTTAAACGGACATACACTGGTCATTTACAAAATGTGCACTTTTGACCCTTTATTTGATAGAATCTCTTCTCGGAGTCTTCAGTTGTAGCACTCGGAGTCCTCTTCGAAAGCGTCCTTGAATGACCTTAATCTGACATCCACGACAAAAGTTATGCCTTTTTCTCCCTAAATCTATCCACTTGTACCTATCAAGCAACAAAGTTAAAATGTGGGAGAACTAACCAAATAAGCTTCAAATTCACATAGAGATAAGTCAAATTAATTCCAATTCAACCCAAAATCATATAAGAATAATTTGACTTATCATGTACAATGTACAACTCAATCGTGAGGGAGGGTTTTTTTTGTTGCTTATCTAGATTGTTATAATTAGCTTAATAGGGAACAATTTGGGGAAATTTTAATTTTTTATCATTGATGATTAAGTTAATTTTAATTTACTCCAATAATTTTGGAAATGGATACTTAATTTTTAATATGATATTTTTTATATAATTTGAACATAATAGAAGTAAATTCTTTTTGAGCATTTTAGTATCCCTCCAAATTTTTTGGTGAAAAATTTTATATGAATAAGTGAGCATAAAATAAATTCAGTCCAATAAAGTCGAACCAATTAATAAAGTCAAAGTTAAAGAATAATACTAGTAGTCATTTGAATCTTTGACTTAGTTGAATAACCTAGAGTATTCATAGTAAAGATAATTACTTTTGTGTCAAAATATTATGTGACTCTTCAAACAAGTCTCAAAATTCTCCTATGTTAACTTAAATTTAGTGTTATTTTTTTAATAATGATAAAATGTTTGAAAGTTGAGTTATTTTTCTTATATATATTCACTCTATGTATTAGGTTGAATTTTGTGGATTGAGTTAAAGGATAGAGTCTAATGACTAACATTTTTAAGGATGAAGGGTACTACTAATGTTGATTAAGTGAAGTTTGTATGACATTGTAAAAGTAGGCCTACTATAGGGGAGGGAGATAATGTCTTAATATACATAAAGGGATAAAACTTCTATGTCTATAATTGGAGGTAACCAACCCCACTTTCCTATACTCACTAAAGTTATAACTACAAGTCTTTCTTCTTGAGTTAGTTCTAACAACCCTACTACTTTTTATAATTTAAATAAAAATGAAGGATTGTAGTTTTACATCGACAGAGAGTACAAGCCTTTTGATTGCTCCATTCAAAAGCATTTTAAAGACATTAAGTAGTATACACAATTAGGGGTGGCTTATGTCCTAATGAATATAGGCAAACATACTACGAATATTAATACTAACAACTCTTAAAACATGATAAAAACGAGTAATCTTTCATATATCACACCTTATATAGAGGGATGGATGATCGAGATTAACCTGAATCAATGGTTGAGATTAAGTGACGATTTGTCTCTTTATAGTAACAAAAGCATCTATACAAAAGTTGAATATTCCTTAAAATGCTTCATTACTATCAAATCATCAACATGCTTCAAACAAGCATATGGGAAATGATTGGTTGACACCAAATGGTCAAAAGCACACATTTGAGGTGATGGTTGTTAGAAGGTTAATACTTCTCTAATGCATGTCTTAGTAGGCATATGTTGAACTCACTAGTTGTCGTCCAAAAAATGATTTTGTAGTAAGTTGGCTCAGCCATTTTAAACTTGTGGTGGACAATTGACCTCTTCATTGTTATTTTTCGCGGCTATACAAGTCTGAAATATGTGCAACGAACATGCAATAAACTAAAATCCCAAGAAGTTGCTCGTTGGGCCGACTCAGTGGCGGCTTTTGACCGGTATAACTTGGAGTCGCTAGCATTTCATTTTCCAATTTCTATGAAGTCATGAGCAACATGAATAAGCAATGAGCCACGTAATTACTTTCAGTCATGTGATTGATGTAACGATTACAACACGTCAACTTTGCCTATCTGCATTTTCCAAATTCATTTTATGCCATTGAATAAGTAATAAAGGCTAAAGCACAGTCAGAAGTTGATTTCATGTGATGCAACAACCAGATGGTTTGTATTCACCGTCAGCCAGAGCTAATTACTTAGTCCCGCCTTCTGAACTCTGCCCTCTTGAAGGGTCAGTTCAGAATCAAACAGCAAATTTGAATGGAAGACAACCATGTTTCTGTTTCTATCCAGATGTTCTGACAACTGAATTATTTGCACAATTGCACCATGTGATGTGCTGAAAAGTGCTGCTCCTTTCATCCATCATTTCATACCCATTTACACTTTTCGAGCTACGGACAATTTTCATCACTGGCGAATTGTACAAATATAGCACGCCCACCTTGTGATTTCAGATTTCTGTGCAGAAGAATATGGTACAACCAAGTACCTAACCTGTTCATATCTTACCTCAGCTGAACTCAGAGTACTGAACAAGATCCATCTCTTACAGCTATTACATACATGTGGGGTGGAGTGGAGTGTTAACAATTCTGCAATGCTTCACCTGTTCTTGAACCATTGAAAATTAAAACTCCAATTTTGCATCCTCTACCTATTCATGCCTTGCATTGAGATTGAAAGAGACTCAAGCCTTCCTCCTCAAGATTATGAGATGTAATTGTCATGAATCAATTTCAATCTATTTTCTAAAACTATAGATTTAAAAAAAAAGATAATTTAAATGGTAAAGATATTTTTTGTGTGAAATATCCCGGGTCAAGTCCGAAGCCAATGGAAGTGGGGGGCATTGAATCAAGAGGGGACATCTGCCAAGACTTGCATTTTATTTCAATGTAAAATGCTGCTCTTCCATTGAATACTGTTAATAAATATTGGTTATTTCTAAATGTATTCGCAATCTTCTAACTAAACTTAACATATCTTAAATATTGGTTATTTCTAAATGTATTCGCAATCTTCTAACTAAACTTAACATATCTCAAGCAAAAGCTTTGTCCATGAACATAGGAGACAAACCCAATTTAGCCCCAAGGATCATCTAAACACTCTCCAAGGTCAAACATGGACCCCTCACTTTTCTCTCTTTCTCTCACTAGAAACTCAACTATCTCTCTCTCTAAAGCCCTGCCAACGCGGTTTTGACTAAAAAAAGATAAAAAGTGAATAATATCTTTTTAATTTCTTGTTTATTGGATGATTCGTTGGTTATTATTAGCTATGGGAATATGTCTGATGGTAATATTTTTTTTATTTGTAAAGAAAATATTAGATCACACGATCCACCAATCGGAAACCAAGAAAAAAAAATTAAAGAAAGCGGGCAAGGAAGCACTCAACGAAACAACCCCCGTTTTCTCTCTCTTCTTTCCTGTCCCTGCTTCTTTCTCTGTGTGCGTCCTGTCTTGATCCACTGGTAGAGGGGAGGACATCAAAAAAAGGAAAGTAACCCATTAATCCCTTTCGGGTGCAAATTGATTTCTTGACATCGAAATCTGGATTTCTTGCGAGTCTGTAGGAAAAAGAAGGACCTTTATAGAGAGAGATAGATAGCTGTTGTTCAATGTTCCAATGCGGTCTTTGAAAAGACCACAAAGGCAAAGAGGAAGATATAGCATTAGAACTAGGAAGAGAACCCAGAAAGGTTGCAGTGTTGGAGGTGGATCTCAATTGAATAGAGGGCGGGAGACGGAAATATTGAATCAAGATAGGCTTGGATCTGATGTTGGGTGTGGTATTCTTGGGATTGGAAGTGGTCAAAGAGCTGAGATTTTGTCGCTGTGGGGGTGGTGCTGCTAGGAAAGTGGTGGTGGGGCTGCATAGAAGAGGAACATGCAGCTTCACATCTCGCCTAGCATGAGAAGCATCACAATATCGAGCAGCAGCAGCAATGGGTTTATTGACTTGATGAAGATCAAGGTCGCAGCTTGCCATATCTCTTATCGAACCCTTTTCTACACGATCCTCATTCTTGCTTTCTTGTTGCCTTTCGTCTTCATTCTCACTGCTGTTGTTACCCTTGAAGGTGTCAACAAGTGCTCCTCACTTGGTACTTCTTTTCTTTGTCATCTTCTTAGTTTCTTTTCCCCCAAGTTTTTGGTTCCCTATTGATCACATCTTTGTATGTAAATGTAGTTAACTGGATTGTGGTCGTTAGCTGCTGGATGGACCCTGATTTCGTTTTGATTGTGATTGTTTTATGCTCACGTAGGTAGATTGTTTATATCATTCATTTGTCTTCTTCCAAATCACAAATATGTGATTTTGTTATACGCAACTGGTGGATGTGCATACATATACGGAAATCCGTCTATGGTTGTAGTGTTAGGCGACGATGCGCCACGATTTGATCTGAGTATTCCTATTATCTGTTGCACTTCTTCAAAGTTTAATGTGTTAACGTTTTGCTGCTCTTGTATCTTCCGTATGTGCTGTGCAGTTGTGTTTGCATATGAACTGCGATCATTTATTTTTGATGTGGACAGTGCTAATTGCAAGCGATTTATCCTGAACTCATTTGGACGCTACCTTAATGCATATGGTATCTTTGTGAACATGTAATAGGACTTGGATTTATGAGAACTAAATTTATGTCATTTACACATCAGTTCGTATATTTGCTGCATGGATATTGACACTGGAAGAGAGTTTTCTATACTCATTGGTCTTTATTTTGTTGGGGATCACAATCTGCGAAGAGTTCATGTTAGTCTTAATGCTAACAATGAGTTTTGAGTGAAATCTCACATTTCTAGTCTCTAGTGAAGCTGGATTTATCAGTATTCTTGATGCCAACTTGCAGTACTTCAAAGATTTTGGTTATAAATATGTTTCTGTACGTTATTAGATTTTTTGGTTAGGTTACACTATCAAAATTTGAAATAACTAAATATAATTTTGAGTGAAAATATGTTTCTAGGTCATGATCTACATTACTTCCTCATGATACATCTATTATATTTCCTGTGGACACATGACTCATTTTCTATTACTTAAGATTGTCTAGGTAGGAAATGGGGACCAGGGATTCTTCATATGGGTGATAATTCGAAGGTAACAACTTTCTTTTTTTTCTTTGCATAAATTAAACAATTCATTCACATTAAATGACTAGTGTGCCAACAATTTGTTTGTTGTCTATATAAGCTGAATCCTTTTGATGTGGAAATAATGCAGCAGAGGCTAGTGTCAGAGTTATACGAGATACTTTACGAAGTAAGCAACCAGGAAATCCCAGATGGTCTGGAACTCCCAGATTCTTTCAGTGAACTAGTTTCTGAGATGGAGAACAAGAAATATGATGCAAAAACTTTTGCTTTACGGTTGAGAGCCATGGTATGTCTATTCACATACGGACATAGTTGCTTTCAGATGTACCTCCTGTGATGCAATGTTCTGAATTTGTTTTTCTAGATTCCAAACCTTCAATACTATGCAGTATCTATCGTTTTGCCTAAGCTACCATGTGTTTTAGGGAAACTGGAAGCGACTTCCAGCCTTTCTTGATTTCAAAAGCCTGTTTCTAGTCTTTCATACTGATGCCTTGATGAAAAGAAACCATTGGTGACATAAATAATACTGGAGATTCTTATTTTCAAAGAAAAAAAATCATTGTGCAATTGTGGGGAATAGGGGGATAAAGAATAGAGATTGAAACTTTAATTGTTTCAGGCTTTCAAATAATATGTTGAGAATTGACATCCATGTCAAAAAAAGAATGCGATATTTGGAGTTTTCTACTAGAACCAAGGTCCTTTCCTGTTTCAATACCTACTATTATACAATTAATTTTGGGAGTTTGAGTACCCCCTCTCCTGCCAATTTTGGTGCTTAAAAATGCAATGAAAAATATTTACTAAATTTGGACACTTTTTCATGCTATATTGGTGTAGAAGCTTTTACGTACACAAGCATAGCATATTTCTTAACAGTGATTCAAGGTGTTGCCTTGAACATATTTTTAAGGATTAAGAATGTAGTCTGTTCAAGGATAGTGTGACGTAAATTCACCAGCTTACACTATGAATTTTTTCTGCTTTTTTTTGGGTTAGATAGAGGAACAATAAGAACTAAAAAAATATGGTAGATCTAAAAGGTCGTTTATTAATGTTATTGTTGAAGACAAACTCAAAATAAGTTATATAAAGATTACGGGTTTCATACTAGCAAGTCCCAGAAAACACATGTAGGGTTTGTAAAGAATTAAGCATCACACCTAGTGTCTAGGAATCAAACCTAGTGTCAAAGCATCATTCTTTGACAAGAAAAGATCAAACTTACACTTTAAAATTCATAACTTGCAAACTCCCTCATCTTCCTTTGCAATTGAAACATTTGACTCCATATATGGTTTTTTTCACCTTTATCCTAATCCTACTAAAACAAGGACTACAACTTAAATTACACAAAAAAAAATCTATTAAGGTATTATTCCCTAACAAATTTAAATCTTAAAGGCCCAAGCGACAATGGCATACCAAAATAAAAGTACTTAAAATCATTTTCTATTAATAATAATAACTAAGAAAATTCCCAAAGAAATTTTTATTTTGCATGACACATTCTTTCAAATTTGCCTAGAAGTTCTATCAGTCCCCCATTCTCAAGCTACTCCAAAGGTTTAGTGCTTGATGTAGGTTTCTCATCATCAAAGAACTCCAAAGCTGCTGAGGCTTCTATTTGAGTGGGAAATGATGTTGACAAGCATGTTTTGTCAGTTGTCAGATAACTTTCATCTTAGCTTCCATTCCATGCAACTTTTTTGTTAGGGTATGTATGGCTCTTAACTTGGGCAAATATGTGGGTTGAATAACAACTTCGCATTATTTTGTTCTTATTTTGCCCTTGCTTTTAACATACCACATGTTTTCTGACTTAGCTGTTAGAAAATATTATATAATTTTTTTAATCAACTTTTCCATAAATTTCTTTGCTACTAGTTATAAGTAAGGCTACGTACTATTAGACTTCCCTAGATCCTGCCTCTCAACGGGATTCATATTGGGTGGTGTTGTTGTTGTTCCATAAATTTCATTGCATGTAGACCTCATTGAGATACCTAATATTTCTGAAAAACATGAACCAGTTAGGATCTTCTTTTTCTTTGGATAGGCGATTATTAGGAATTTTTTGTCAATGGAGTTGCATATTTGTGCTATGTGTTATCTCACTTGTTTGTATCTATATCAAACATAGCTATTATCCTTTTTACACTTACTTTCGCTCCATTTTGTTGGATTGTATGAAATTTATTAAAACTTTTAGGTGCTTTCTTAAGTTCTTCTGTTCTATAAATGACTATGCATTATTTTAGTATGAAACTGTTTTTGAGTAAGAAAAGTTGGATTCAGATCTGTAGGTCAAATATTTTTATGCTTTATAGTTGTTTCTCACACATTAAAACGTGAAAAGGTTGTAAGTGATGAATATATTTATTTCCCTGATGAAAGAAGTGGAAACAGAAATGCCAGTGGAGAGTCAAAGTCATAATTTGGTACTTATATCACCTTTTTTCTGAACAGATGGAGAAATTTGAAAGAGAAATTAGGGAGTCTAAGTTTGCTGAACTGATGAACAAACACTTTGCCGCGAGTTCCATTCCAAAGGGCATCCACTGTCTATCTCTTCGTTTGACCGATGAGTATTCTTCCAATGCTCATGCACGCAAGCAATTGCCTTCTCCAGAATTACTTCCATTGCTCACGGATAACTCTTATCATCACTTCATCCTGTCAACTGATAACATTTTGGCTGCTTCAGTTGTTGTCACTTCTGCTGTCCAATCATCTCTGCATCCTGAAAAGATAGTTTTTCATGTAATCACAGACAAGAAAACATACGCTGGGATGCATTCATGGTTTGCACTAAACCCGGTCTCCCCTGCAATTGTTGAGGTGAGAGGCATTCACCAATTTGACTGGTTGACGAGAGAGAATGTTCCAGTTCTTGAAGCTGTAGAGAATCACAATGGCATTAGGAATTATTATCATGGGAATCACCTTGCTGGAAACAATCTCCATGATACAACTCCACGAACTTTTGCTTCAAAATTGCAGGCTAGAAGTCCAAAGTACATTTCCTTACTCAACCATTTACGCATATATTTACCCGAGGTAATAAGACCTGAAGGGATATCCTTTAGCCAAGTTATAGACCTTAATTTAATCATTTGTTGGTGGTAGGACTATGGAATAGAAAAAGGACACGATATGTTGAGTTATTGTTCCTTGAAGGCTAATCGTTGATACCTTGGAATGGTGTGAACTGCAGTTTACTGTCTTGGCCTTGGTCCTTTTTGTTTCCACAACCTGAAAAATTGGTCTATGATCTTAACAAGGTCCTACGTATTTAAATAAAATATGGTTGTAATAAGGCAAATTATTCTAGTATAAAAGCCTGTTGAATTTGTATAAAAAGCTTTTACATAATTTTATCACTTGATATGTATTCTGTGGTTGATTTTCAATAATGATGAAGCTTACAAAGAGTATCTGATACATAGGAAAATGAATATCAGTTAAAGAGGGAAGATGGATCTGAGCAGGAGCTCATGTTATTACAGAAAGTTCAAAGTTAATCATATTTGTTTACTGTAAATGGTTTGTTTTGTGTTTAGGCATTGTTTTCTGACTTCTATGTACAAGTATTATCAATTACTTTTCCCTGGAATTATCTTGATTATTTTGCCTCTTGTTTTATACAACATTTTCATTTTTCATTCATGTTTTGATCAGCTTTTCCCAAGTCTCGATAAGGTGGTCTTTTTAGATGATGATGTTGTAGTTCAGCGTGATTTATCTCCACTCTGGGACATCGACCTTCAAGGCAAGGTTAATGGAGCTGTAGAAACTTGTAAAGGTGAAGATGATTGGGTAATGTCCAAGCATTTCAAGAACTACTTCAATTTTTCCCATCCCCTCATAAAGAAGAACTTGGACCCTAATGAATGTGCATGGGCCTATGGGATGAATATATTTGATCTTCAGGCATGGAGGAAGACAAATATAAGGGAAACCTACCATTCCTGGCTGAAAGAGGTGAGCTTTCATTACTATCTTCGTGTTGAGCTTTCATTTCTTTTATCCATTTTTTCTGATTCTAGATTATATGGAAGATTGAGTGAGAATAGAACAGGCTGATTTATGGAATGTATCTTCTTCCTTCTCCGCGTGATTGTTTGCTTAAGTTTATTTTTAGACAATTTCTTCAATTCCTTGTAAACTAATCAGTTTTGTAGGATATGTGCTCCTTACCTTTTTTACTGGGATAAACTAACTTTCAGTTACCATAAGTCCTATTTCACTCTAATTTAAATCCTACCACATGCTATATCTTTTTAATATAATCCTTTATGTTAATCATGTGGAAATTTTGTATCACATTTACAATGGAAAACTTGAAATCAGGATCATAGTTGACTCATATTAGAGGTCAGTTCAGATTGTTATATAGGTTTCTAAGTAATAGCTATAGACTGCGTTAGCTTTAAAAAGTTGTATTGTTATTAGGGACTGATCTGACAATCTAAATCGGCCTTTGCTAAAACCATCACAGATCATTGAATAACTGTAGAACAGAATATTAATATTATGTTTGCTATTATTTAAAACAGACAAATTTATATTCTATTAGCAACAAATTTATATTATGTGTAGGAGGATTCAAATAACAAAAATTAAAGTAAGAGAACCAAGATAAACATGGGGTCCAGTGAAACAACCAAAATTTGGTTTTTTTTCCTGAGATTTACTTTAGAATGCATAGAAAGTTGTTTCTTGGTTCTTCTATTTGTCTCTGTTGTACTAATAGCGCCGGACTTGGGGGCTTTTTTCCAGTATATATTAGGAAAGGAGAAATTGGTTTATGTTTTGATAGGCAGAAAAATTTTTCAATAATAGCATCGAAATAGAGATGACAATGATTAGCTTTCAGATTTTGTAGAGGAAGAGAAATTTGATGGATTGTGCAAGTTCAGAAAAGGAACCTACGATGCTGGGATATCACTGAATAGTACCCATAAATGCTTCTGCTGGGTGCTGAAAGTGAAATGCATAACATTTTTGTCAAATGTGTATCACTTCTTTTATTCTGATTGTGGTAATTTCTTTTATGATTTATACATTTTGAGCAGAACCTGAAGTCAAATCTGACAATGTGGAAACTTGGGACTTTGCCTCCAGCTCTGATTGCATTTAAAGGTCATGTCCACCCAATTGACCCAGCTTGGCATATGCTTGGGTTGGGCTATCAGAATAAGACCAACATTGAAAATGTCAAAAAGGCTGCTGTCATCCACTACAATGGCCAGTCAAAGCCATGGCTGCAGATTGGCTTTGATCATCTTCGACCATTTTGGACCAAATATGTGAATTACTCCAATGACTTTATAAGGAACTGCCACATAATGGAGTCATAGATATTCACTAAAAAACACGAGCAAGAAGCTATAGTTGGAACGAGAAAAAAGACATGTAATTTGGGTGTCGTTGAGTTTTTTCACGCCCCGAAATTGCCCCTCAAGCTCTATTAAATGGCAAGTAGAAACTTGGCCAGGAGGCAGCTTTCTGGCCAGAAATCATCATCCCTCACACTTGGCAGCAAAGGACCTGCACGGACAAGATTCATTCTTTCAATCTGTAACATAGCAATCTGTCATTTACATTTTTTGGTTGGAAACGGGACATTACTATTGGTATTCCTGCAGCGAGTCTGGCCAGATTTCTTGATTCATATTTCCAAATAAAGCACTATACATAAGATACTATAAAGTGGGCAAACAGATTCATCCTATGGGTTGATGCAAGGAAAAGGAAGGCTGGGATACTTTGTCTGCAAGGGCTCCCCCATTGGCCCCTGAAATGCTTTTCCCTTTCTTTTTTTCTTGTTATTCTGTTTTCTCAAAATTTTTTTTACGTACCTCTCCATTTTTTCCCTGTTAAATTTAGGAGTAGGTAATGGAGATTGCTTTGTTACAGATCCCATTAAATTGGGGAGCTCTTTTAGGTCATATATCAGTCTTTCTTATGTATGATTCACGAGGAACATTTAAAAAATGTGCAGAAAATTCTTTCACCAAATTTTTATTATTTTCTCACATGCTCAAGAAATGCTGTTTTTGTATGCTTATGACATTGGTTTATACGACATTCCTGTATTCTTGTTATTTAAGGTACTGCAGTTCACTGGTTCACCTGTTAGTCATCGGCCTGTATGTTGTTGCTATCTTTTCCTAAAACTTGCTTCTCCCAGACCCAGTCCGCTGACAGGTAGATGAGCTTTTGATTGGGTTCTAAACTCAATGAAGTTTGCTATCTAATGAATTATTTATGTGCTAGTCCTGCTGGTCGAAGTTGAACTGTCAGTGTGGAAAAGAAGCTTACAAACTTGGCAGCCTTGTGTTCTGCCTGCTTGCTGATTCACTAGAAATCGGGTGTCTTGAAGTAAACAAATTTTCGTGGTTCATGGGACTATGAAACTCAGTAGAAAGGCTTGTCCACAAATGAGATTCCTGTATAACAGTTCTTCATTTACTGGAAGACACATCTTCACTTGTAGATATCTTCAATGCAAATAGATTCTTGTTCTTAGTTGATAGTGACAAGAAATCCACTTGAATATGGTTTTTCTTTCTAAAGCATCGAAAACCCTCATTTGGTAAATTTCTAATCTTTCAAGGTGAAGGTTGCTTATCCCTAGCAGATTCCTGATCATCTTAAAATAGTCCCCATATTTGATTGGACCCCTCTTGGCATTTTGCTTTCCGACCTTTTCAATCAATAATTTAAGTGAATGATTAGAACTATATTGATACAAGTCACATCATGTAAGCAATTAGTTGATTCTCCTTCTTTCTAGGTTTAAGTAACCCAAATGGAAGAAACCGGAAGGTCCTTTTGACATTACTACATCTAACTCGATCAAGCAGCGCCTGAGCTTCGACAAATCATCTGTCAATCCTGTGCTATAGTATCGTACTAGATAGCACAATAAATGAAATAAAAGGGTAAAGAATCATACGAGGCAAGCACGAGCGTGAGCAATAAGAGTCATACATACCTGTATTTGACATTGTCATAAATCACAAATCAGTACTTGACATTGTCGTGAGCAATAAGAGTCATACATACCTGTATTTGACATTGTCATAAATCATAAATCAGTACTTCCTTGATATGGTCCCAATGCCATGTTTCTTCAGGTCAGTGTTCACATGATCCACCACCTACTATAGAGACTCTGCCTTTCAGTTTTTGACAATTCAAAACGATACCATACCATCGATTTCACGCTTTCCTCTCATGTTAACTTTATATGCCTAGTAATGACCAGATCTTGCCTTTGAAGGGTAAAATAAATAAAACCTTCTATGTTTGGGCTCACATGCTTAACCGTTATAGTACTCCTTTAGTACCAAATACCCAAACTCTCAGGCCTAATTAAAAACTCCTAATAAGCATTAACTAATTCACATCTTCATTAGATTGTAACAAGAGAAAAGTGCAACAGCTTAAAGACTACTGCCTAAGTGGGTCATTAGCTTTCCCTTCAAATGCCATGGTAACATGGTGTTCCCTTTTCCTTTCTGTTTATATTTAGGTAGGTCACTGACACAGTTTCCTTTGGTTTTTATATTCATTGCTTTCTTCGTACTCCGTTGGTGAAAAGTAAATGCATCTGATCTGATGTCTACACCTCAGTATTTCTGGTTTACTTCATAGTTGCCCTTTAATATTGCACAGCCAAGTGTCACCAGGAGCATGGAAAGCTTTTGTTTTTTCTCGTTAACTTTGGGTGACATTGGAAGCTAAGTCCTAAAGCACTTTGTATATAGAGGAGAACTGGAGAAGAAATGTATGTCCATTTCACGGTCTTAGGAGATTGCTAAGAGAGAAGAAGAATGAAAGGATTGACCAATGGTTTAACAGACTTTGAAAACTCCGAAATAACCCCTTTTCAGAGATTTATTTGATCTCTTCTAAACAATTCAATACTGATTCGCTCTCTCCTTCTCCTTCTCCTTCTCTAGCTCCAGGCTTCAAGCCAAGAAATCGACCCAGATCATTTTTAGAGCCGAGTAAGCTAACCAATCAAGCATTGTAAACTCTCCATTCTTTTTGGTTCTTTCTTACTCTTGTATTAGATGTTTCAGATGTAATCATTTCTCATAAAGATTGTTCTTTTCCTTTTGGTTTGAAGGAACCCAGTAGATAATATTAGGTGGTCTTGTGATCCTTCCGAAGATCATTTGAAATTGGAGATCATAGCCTGCATGTGTGTGTATGTCTATGTGTGCTTTCGTCTGCCACTCTGGATTCAATCTATTTTCTTCCATGAATCATAATTACGTTATATCTGGTGTATTATTTTCTTCTTCTTTTCCTTCCTCTGTATTTTATATACATTGAGCTGGGGTTGTTTGATTAATTGTTTATTTTCATTTCCTCAAATTCCAGAGAATTTAATATATATGAAAGCGTCTCCTTTTCTGTACTTGTTTACATTTCCGGATTGCCTTGTTCAGGGTACGACCGGTTTATTCCATAAAGGACTAATCTTTGCATTTGCTTCCATTCTATTTCAATATCGCAGGTACCCATCTAAGAATCTGGAGGAAAATCTGTATCTATGTGAACCAATCGGCTACTTGAGTTGCGCATTAATTGCTGACAGAGAACTTAATTGAGTTTTTTGAAGAGTTATAAGAAAAGGTTCACCTGAAGGCTTCCGGTATCTGGGTTTGTAAATTACTCTCTGAAGATGGCGGGTGTCCAAGAGCAGCTAGAGATCAAGTTTCGTTTGACCGATGGGTCTGATATTGGTCCGAGATCTTTTCCTGCAGCTACAAGCGTCGCAACCTTGAAAGAAAACGTTCTTGCTCAATGGCCTAAAGGTCAGTTGTGTTTGTTATTTTGTTAAGGCAGCTGTTTAAAGAGCCCGACTGTATATTAGTGTTGGACTCTTTATCTCCGGTGTGTTCATTTTTCTTTTTCTGATTAGTTCAGAGGAAGAACCATTTCCATTCTTCTTTTTCCAATCCTTTTTTCATTTGGTGTGTTCTTACTTGTTCTCTTGTAAGGAAAGGAATGATGATTAACACATGATGTTTTTAGTTACAAAAGCATTACTAGTTCCATCTTTTGTCCACTCTTGTTCGTTATAATGCAATGAAACTTAATGATAGAAAAGAAGATCCCTTCACTGGAGTGGCATCCCATAATTGAGGGAGTAAATTCCCTTGACAGCATCATATCCTCAATAAAGCAAGCACATGCTATGGCACATTCATAAAGAGTCCGATGAAATCTGCAATCAGGCCTCATATCTTTTATTATGTGGCGCACATGGTTGGTTGGTGAAGTTTTGTGTGTTATGTATTTCTCATTATGGGTTCCCTTACCTGTAACTTTTACAATGTATGTGCATGTTCACGAAAATGCACGGATATTCTTTTACATATCTAGCGTTGTAATCTTTTACCTATCTAGCGTTCTTTCTTCTTTTGGAGCGACCAAAAGCTACCGTAGACTGTAAGTTCTGGTGATTGTATTCCATTGACATTTTTAGTTGAAACTAGCAGACACAACAATGAATTAGATTGTAAAAACACTAGTCATGAAGAGAAGTAAAAGTAGTAACTTTTGTTCTATGGTTGCTAGGTATTGCCTAAATCACATTTCTCAGACGTCCAGTTCAACTAATACTATCTATCCTAACATTTCTTTGGACAGAGAAGAATGATGGACCAAGAACAATAAAGGATGTGAAGTTGATAAGTGCAGGTAGGGTATTGGAGAACAACAGAACAATATCAGAATGCAGAAGCCCACTGTGTGACATCCCAGGTGGGGTTACAACCATGCATGTTGTTGTTCAACCACCTTCCTTGGAAAAAGGTACAAATATCAAGCACTCCGGGTGAATCTTTTCTTTCTTTCTTCTCTCTTCTCTACATACTGAAATGTTCCCTTTTCCTCTATGCTATAGCTGGCAACCGTCTACATATTATGACACAATCTACTTGACACATGTAGTTATTGGTCATTCTCATGGATGAAAACACATTTTCCAATATGTTTTCCTAATTTCTTTGGCCTTTTCCTTTTGGTCTTACAGAAAAGAAGACAGAAGACCATTTGAAGCAGAACAAATGCGGTTGTGTGATACTATAGCTTGCAACTGCAGAGGTGGGACAGCATCAGGGTAAATTCCGCTACTTCTTGTCCTTTTTAAGTTCTATCATCGATTGTCCTATTGTAAGTCGCATCTTTTTCTTTTTCTTCTTGTTATCTTTTCTAATTATGCAGTTGAGTCATAGCTTGGATGACAATGTTGGCAGCTCGCGGATTGGTGGAAACAATGGCATTGTGGTCATTCATTTGTAGGCCACCTTGGAGTGCACATGTCTTTACCCTTCCCAGTTCACATATAATTGCAACTTGATCTTTTTGTCACGAGTGATTGTTTAGCTGAAACAACTCTGCTTACAAGCAACTAGATGTAAAGCATACTGAAGATTGTGGAAAATTTTTCTTTACACAAACTTATTCTTCTCATCTTTCATCTTTCTTTTGTCTTGTTACCATGTATCATCAGTTGTTGGACACTCATTCCATACTTCCATTTCATGTATTGTGGTTTGTGTTTAATGTAAGCGTTGCATATAGTAAAAATTCGTGTCTAGTCGTTCACCAAGTGCATCTTTTGGAACACCTGTAGAAAGAACCAACCATCTGCACTTTGGTGTTGTCACCTGTTTCTGCTGGTCTATATTTTCAGAAGGGGGATACTCATATAGGAAGTAGCAGACATTGTTTAAACAAGTATTGCATTCCAAAACAGAGGCAAAACTAAATAAATTCTGATAATGGTTTGATGACATGACAAGCATAAGTATTAATTGATAAGCTAATATGACATATGAAGCTGGTAGTACTCTTGTGGGATGGGTGAACTGCAAATTTTCTATGGAGGAAAACATAGCACTTCTTCTTCTTAATAAGAAAAGGTATTAAATGTATTCCAAAAAATAGGGATGATAGGACTTGTGATCATATTTTCAATATGTCGGCTTATAGGTTAGATCCAGGCTTAGACCAATCCGAGACTTAATTATTATAAGCATAATTAAGTATCGAATAAGTTGGATCTAATTAAAAAAAGAAGTTATCTTTATATTTTAAATTTTTAAAAAATATATTAAAAAAATGACAATTTAACTGTTGTCGTTCCTATCAAAAGAGGATCATAATAAATAAGAAAATTTTTAAATAGTTAGTAATTAAACTTAGTATCTTTAGTGGTGTTTTTAAACTTGCATTACATTTTATATCGAAAATAAAAAATAAAAAGAAATTTATAATACTGAATATATGCAATGTTATTATAAATTTTTGTAGATTTTTATATTGATTTTTCCCAACAAGGACATTTGATTTCTCCATCAACTCAAATCCAGAGCCCAGAGGGGCAGAGAGTGCCTCGTGTACAAAGCCACAACTTAGCCACAGAACGTCCTAGTAGTCCTGCGAGCTTTCAAGAACTCTCCATTACTTCTTCTTGTGCACCATAGACGAAAAGCCAAATTCCCAAACTATATTAAGAACTCTTTCTGCACAATTACCACCTACCAACAAGTAGAAAGCCGTCTTCGTTACTTCTTTGCCACGCGAAGTTCTCACCTTTCTCTCTACTTTAGCTCAAAGTTCTCACCTTCCTCTCCATTTTCGCTTAATTATCTATTCCTCACACTAAATTTGCCTCGTTAGTATTGCTCTGCCGATGACGACCACTGCCTCCCCCGCGTCGGTTTCTGGGGTGAGTCTTTCTCGGGCAAGGTCGACATATTTCACGCAACCTCCGCGACTAGCTCTTAGCTTCCCTACGAAGAGGAATTCTTCAATTGGGTCGCTACGGTTGAGCCGGAGTGGTGTTTTAACAAGAAGGTTTGAGAGGGTTCCGGGACGTTCTGTATCGTTTGTTGTTAGATGTGACGCCAATAATGGAAGGGTGAGTGTGGATTTACTTCTTTTGAAGCATTTAAAATGAGTGTATGTATTTGTTTGGTTATTTGAGGGTTCATGGCTTGGTGGGTTCTTATTAGCATTAGGTTGAAAACAATATCTTTAGTTGTTACATTTTCTTTAGTTGTTTCTTAGGGGGTTAGTTTGTTTTGATGATTCATTTCAATGACTTGTTTATATGGAAAGTGTCTGCGGTTACTCATGTTTAACTTACTTACTGGAAATTTTTGGATTATATCTTAGTCAAGGAGCATTCTTTTCCGTTCTTATATAACTGATAGTTCTTTTTATCAGCAGACTCTGCAGATGGGCTAAGTTTATAATTCTTGTGTATTATGGAATCATCGATATGCTAATCATTTTCTAATGCTGATGCAAATTCGACCCTTTATTTGCAAGTTTCATGAGTTTTTCACTCAACTCCAGTCCTTCCTGAAGCATTTGTGACAGCAATTTAAAGTTTGTTGTTTGTCCTGATTTGGTTTATTGTACTTCACAGATTACTCAAAACGAATTTACAGACATGGCTTGGCAAGCAATTGTTTCATCTCCTGACGTAGCAAAAGAGAACAAGCATCAGATAGTGGAGACAGAGCATTTGATGAAAGCTCTTCTTGAGCAAAAGAATGGTCTTGCTCGTCGGATTTTCACCAAAGTGGGGATCGATAATACTCAACTTTTGGAATCTACGGATAAGTTTATCCAACGGCAGCCAAAGGTACCTGCTGGCGTAATTGTTCTTTCACTTTGATAATTAACGTTGGTGTATAACTCTTAATGCTTGGACTTGAGATATTAAAAGTTGCCTTCTTGGCCCAAAATGAGTCAAGTTATGCAAGCTTGAAGTTGCACGAACTTTTTGAGCATGCTTTTTAGGTTCTAGCTGCAACTTCTACGTCTTTTACAAGCTTAATGAATAACCAGAAGTATATCTCACCAAAAAATCATTGTTGCAATGTAGTTCTGATTTGAAAAACTCTTGATACACGTCATGTTAGGTATTGTATGTATACATTGGTTGCCTGTGTAGAGTTTGGTTGGAGATCATTCTAACTGTTTTACCCTCCTTGTTGCCCCATCATCGTAGGTTCTTGGTGAATCTGCTGGTTCTATGTTGGGACGAGATTTAGAGGCCCTGATTCAGCGAGCAAGGGAATTCAAGAAAGAATATGGGGATCAATTTGTTTCTGTTGAGCATTTGGTTCTTGCATTCGCCCAAGATCAACGATTTGGAAGGCAACTGTTTAGGGATTTTCAAGTTTCCTTGCCATCATTAAAATCAGCCATTGAATCCATCAGGGGTCGCCAATCAGTTATTGACCAAGGTGAAAACATGGACACAACTTCTTAAGTAAATCTTTTGCTTGTTGCTTATCTTCTTTTGCACACATTGGATCTTTCTATCATATGATATGCTTCTGTGCTTAATATCTTGTGTTGGCTTGTTGCAGATCCTGAGGGGAAGTATGAAGCATTGGAAAAATACGGAAAAGACCTCACAGCAATGGCAAAAGCTGGAAAGCTTGACCCAGTCATTGGAAGGGATGATGAAATACGCAGATGCATCCAGATTCTCTCCAGGAGAACAAAAAACAATCCTGTCTTAATTGGTGAGCCAGGTGTTGGTAAAACTGCTATATCGGAAGGGTAAGCTTAGTATTCTGTTGCTGAAAGAAGTCACAATGGTTGAGCAATTACCAAGCAGAATACTTGCCTTTTAATATCTTCACTTGAAAATTTTGCTTAATCTAGTATATTTCATGTGTTCGCATGAATTCTTTGCTTAACATAATATATCAGACTATGCATCAAGTCCTGAGATGAGTATCCAGCAAGCTTCTGTAAAGAATTTATTATGAACCTGAATTGATGAATTGGATTAGCAGTTGGATCATTGAGAACCTCCTCCAATGTTTGGCATAGTGTGTCTGCCTGTCTTGATAGTTCACTGCTTTATTGCACGACTAATAAGCTGAACCTTCATGCACAGGCTTGCCCAACGAATTGTGCAGGGAGATGTACCTCAAGCTTTGATGAACCGTAAGGTCTGTTTTTTCGGAATATAAATTAAATTCCACTTCACTGGAAATTATTTGTTTCCCCTCTCCCCTCTCCCCTCTCCCCTTTCCCCTTTTTTGGGGGAGCATGGAATTGCTAAGGGGTTGTAGTCTTGCTTTCTCTCTGCTCTAATGCCTTCCTAATTAGTGTTGATGTTAACAACTTCTATTCTACAGTTAATATCTCTTGACATGGGTGCTTTGATTGCTGGGGCAAAATATCGAGGGGAGTTTGAGGATAGACTGAAGGCTGTGCTCAAGGAAGTTACAGAGTCTGATAGCCAGATTATACTTTTCATCGATGAAATCCATACAGTTGTAGGTGCAGGTAATATACATTAGCCATGTATATTATTGAATTTTTTTCTCATTGAGATGGTCTAAAGTTTATGGTATTTCCTTATTTCTTACTCGCAATCTAAACTTGATGATGTGGTCTTTTAGCAGCTAATTATACTTATGTGGGCGTGAGGACCAACGAGTGATAATTCTGGAAATAGAGATTCACTGCTTATCTTTTTCAGGTGCTACCAATGGTGCAATGGATGCTGGAAATCTGCTGAAGCCTATGCTTGGTAGAGGAGAGCTACGTTGCATTGGCGCTACAACACTGGATGAATATCGTAAATATATTGAGAAAGATCCAGCATTGGAGCGTAGATTTCAGCAAGTTTATGTTGATCAACCTTCAGTAGAAGATACTATCTCTATACTCCGTGGTTTGCGTGAAAGATATGAGCTGCACCATGGAGTTCGTATTTCTGACAGTGCACTTGTTGAGGCTGCTATTTTGTCTGATCGTTATATCAGTGGACGTTTTCTACCTGACAAGGGTAAACCTAGTTCTTTTAACTTATGAAGCATGAAGGATTAGGATACATTCATTACTGGTGAATTGCTTTCATGATTACGATGTATATTTGGTTTAATCATATTAAATTTCTACTTTCTATTGAAAGCTGCTATTGTAGCCAAAAACTAACCTAAAATTCATGATTGAATGACTAAGTGAAGAAAATGTATCCAGCTGATTTGCTAAGATTCATTGGGGATAGTTAAATCACTTTGCTTATTTCTTTGCCTTGATGTATTTTCCATATGTTGGGTTATTTTACTTTCAGAGAGTTATGATGAATTGTGTGCATAATCAGAGCTTCTGTTTTGAGCTTGTGATGAATTGGGTGCAACTTGCTGCATAATTTATCAGTTGCTCTGATTATCATATCCAAATATGTACAGTTTCATAATTTTTCTCATATGTCGTGAAAATTGCAGCCATTGATCTAGTTGATGAAGCTGCTGCAAAACTGAAGATGGAAATCACTTCAAAACCTACTGCTCTTGATGAAATCAACCGTTCAGTACTCAAGTTGGAGATGGAGAGGCTCTCACTTACAAATGATACAGATAAAGCTTCAAAAGATAGATTGAGCCGTCTTGAGGCTGAGTTATCCCTGTTAAAAAAGAAGCAAGCTGAGCTGACAGAGCAGTGGGAACATGAGAAGAGTGTCATGACACGCATTCAGTCAATCAAGGAAGAGGTAAATTTTGATGTTTCTTATTGTTCTTTAGATATATTTTGAGCATTTTAGAGTAGTCACCGTTGAATTCAATGTACATTTATGGATACTCAAAAGTGGTGTAAGAGGTGATGCTATTTCCACCTTCATGTTTGTGTTCTACCTGGAGGAAAAACTAAATTTGAAGTATATTTTGAAGTTCACTATAGCTGCAGATCTGACTATAGTTTTGTGTTACAGATTGACAGGGTAAACCTTGAGATTCAGCAGGCTGAGCGGGAGTATGATCTTAATCGTGCTGCAGAACTGAAGTATGGCAGCCTTAACTCTTTGCAACGGCAACTTGGAAGTGCAGAAAAAGAATTGGATGAATACATGAAGTCTGGAAAATCCATGCTGAGAGAAGAGGTTACAGGAGATGATATTGCTGAAATTGTTAGTAAATGGACTGGGATTCCCGTTTCGAAACTCAAACAGTCTGAGAGGGAGAAATTGCTATATTTGGAGGAACAGTTGCACAAGCGTGTGGTGGGTCAGGATCCTGCCGTGAAGGCAGTAGCTGAGGCCATTCAGAGATCTCGTGCTGGTCTTTCAGATCCACGACGCCCAATTGCCAGCTTCATGTTCATGGGTCCCACTGGAGTGGGAAAGACGGAACTTGCTAAAGCCTTGGCTTCCTATTTGTTCAATACTGAAGAAGCCCTTGTGAGGATTGACATGAGTGAATACATGGAAAAGCATGCTGTTTCGAGATTGATAGGTGCTCCACCTGGCTATGTAGGGTATGAGGAGGGGGGGCAGTTAACAGAGATAGTTCGTAGAAGACCATATTCAGTCATTCTGTTTGATGAGATAGAGAAGGCACATTCTGATGTGTTTAATGTCTTCCTTCAGATATTGGACGATGGGAGGGTAACTGATTCACAGGGTCGCACTGTTAGTTTCACTAATACTGTCATCATTATGACTTCAAATGTGGGTTCACAATACATACTTGACACAGATGATAGCGAGCCAAAGGAAATGGCTTATGAAACTATTAAGCAGAGGGTTATGGAAGCTGCAAGATCAGTCTTTCGACCTGAATTCATGAACAGGGTTGACGAGTACATAGTGTTCCAGCCTCTGGATCGCAGCCAGATAAGCAGCATTGTCAGGTTACAGGTGAGAGGATTGAACCGATTGCATATTTTGCTGTGATTTTTACTTAAGTTGTTCAACTAATTTGTGAACGTGATATCACATGAATGCTTTTACAAGGTTCCACTACACATGGAGATATTGGATTTTGTTTTTTGAAGCCAACATTTTTACTTTGTGATAAGTTGCATGTGTTACCTGATTTCATTCTTTCTTCATACTCTTTATCGCTTGTTTTCATGTTCTTTGCAGCTTGAGCGTGTGCAAAAGAGAATTGCAGACCGGAAGATGAAAATATTGGTGACTGATGCAGCTGTAGAGCTTCTAGGCAGTCTGGGGTATGACCCTAACTATGGGGCAAGGCCGGTCAAGCGGGTAATTCAACAGCATGTTGAAAATGAACTTGCCAAGGGCATTCTAAGAGGTGAATTCAAAGATGAGGACACTATCCTAATGGATAGTGAGGTCACAGTCACGACCTTTTCCAATGGCCAACTTCCCCAACAAAAGCTCGTATTCAAACGACTTGAAACTGATGCAGATACGCAAGCTGCTGACACCCAAGCGTATTCCCAGGCTCTATGAAAGTCACGTTTTTTGGACTGAAACAGTATAGGACATGCGTATATTAGAGTCTTGTATATGCTCTACTTTCCCGGGCTGCTCTAGCTTTCCTAACTTCGTCGCCTTATCAGCCGGTCTCTGGAGAAATCAATAACACCTGAGAATGATGTCACCTGAATAATAAGTGAGAAGTAACACATGGTTAAAAATGTAATATACATGGTCCAATTATCAGTCTATATGAACAGTTCCTTGAATTCTTCGTCTATGATTTCGCTAAATTCTCTCTTCCTCTTGGCCTTTGCTTAATAGTTAAGAAAGTTTCTTAATTTTATCATCTACATTCAAAAACAAGTTCGTAGTAATACGAAAAACCTAAAAGAGTACCTTCCCTTAAAATTGTAGATGAAATAGTTCAAGTGGGAATAAAAAGTACTGATTAGTAATTGACTGCAAAAGCGCTGAGCTCCAGTTCGACCTGGAAACACATTTTCCTATTGAGATGAGATGGTAGGCTCTGACGATAGGGTTTGTGTGCCTAAATAGAACGATGGAGTTTTCTCCGTGCGTTGCCTTTCATACATAGTACGCAGAAAGCTAACTTGTGGGACAAAGCTAACAATTTGCAATGCTAGAGCTTGTACAAGTCTCATAATCTAACTGTCATGCTGGAGTCTCACAGTGATTCGGGGAGATTCAACTTTAGCCGTTAGGTGTGCATTTGATATCCAACGAACAAGTTGAGAACCCACAACGTAGGACTAGTGATACTGTTGTATTGCGACTAAGCGAGTTCATATCCTCCAACTAAGCAAGTTCATATCCTGGGGTACAATTGTTAAACTAAACTACATTCTTGTTCATGTTTTCTTCCACTGCAAAGAAACAAGAAAATGACCCCATAGCTTAGTCTTGCAACTTCTGCAGCATCATGATCATGTCTCATGATCACGCAGGAGACCAACATCACACATCTTCATGTGAAGCTTCTTGGCTAATTCAACCTTGCCCCTTAGACACAAAGATTTGATGACTGCACTACGGAGAGAGGCATCTTGCACAACCTGCACCAATCCCATTACAAACCTTCAAGACATCAGTAACCATAGCTGAAGAGGGGTGGCTTGAGAAGGAAGATGACTATAATTAGAAGTATTCTACATTTTTGTGTTCAGAAAAGTTAATAAAAAAAGTCCACTTTGCATTGCCATTAAAGAGGATGGTCGAAAGAAGTTAACTTCTCAATAATTTGTAACTAACCCCTCAAAAAAAATAATTTGTAACTAAGGAGATGCATGGAATTCCAGTATTGGACTCACATCTAGAATTTCCACTTCACCAGAAAGAGCTGCCCTTGTGGAACTCCTTATCAAAAACTTGTAGGTTAACATGTCCGCAATGCACTTCTTATGGATCATGTGCTCATACACTTGAAGTGCAGCTCCTGGATTTCTTGCCAGATCGCAAGTTAAGATTACACGGTTATAAGTTGCTGTTGAAACCAAGAGCCCAGCAACTTCCATTTGCCATAAAAGTTGAACAGCTCTGTCCCATAATTTGAGCTTCTGGCATGACATTAAGGCAGTGTGGAACAAATGCTCGTTCATTTGACATTTCTCCTCTCTCTTTACTGTCTCAAATAGCTGAAGAGCAAGCTCATGTTGATTTGCCCTACGTAAACTACTGGTTAAGGCATTCCAGGTGTATGCATCTGGTGTATGGCCCAGAGATTTGACTACGTCAAGAACCTTAAATGCTAGTTTAATCTCCCCGGCTTTCCCAAGTGAATTGATCAATGCATTGCACGCAACAAGATTTGGCTTTTGCTGATGTTTCAACATTTCCTGAAAAAGGCTTAGTGCCAAACTCCACTTTCCTACTTTTGTAGATGCTCCAATCACAGCATTCATTGCATCATCTCTTGGTTCAAGTCCATTTTTAATCATCTCATCATAAGAATCAAGAGCCAGTTCACTTTGACCACAACGCATGAAAGTGCAGATTAGTATGCTGTAAGTAACTTGTGTTCCATGACAACCATTTTCCTTCATCCTTGCCCATATTTTCTGAATTGCAATCCAATTGCTCTCTCTAGAACAAAGAGATATCATTGTATTGTAAACAACTACATCAAAGTCCTTCTCCTCAGACCCCTCCCATGCTGCAAACAGTTTTAGAGCTGAATTACAACCATGAGCACTGGCAATTGCTTTCAGCATCAGGCTATATGTATGGTTTGTTGCAATCTCATTCGCCTTTATGAACTCAAAAACTTCCAATGCATAGTCATGCAATTTGTTCCTTAAGAGGCAAGAAAGAAGAGAATTACATGCATATCCGTTAACTGGAAGATCCAAGCACTTCATGGAGCTAAACAATTCCAGCGCAGTTCTAACCTGGTTGGATCTGCTAAGCACTAAAATCCTCTTAGACAACTCTTCCCAATCGCTTTCCTCCAATAGTTGTACCGTAATTTCATTCACTATGAGCGAATCTCTTGAACTCGTTGAAGGTTCAGCAACACTTTCAGAGTTAACATCTAATGAGCTGTGAACTAACCTATACCCCCAAGTAGGCAAATTCTGCCCAAAAGAGTCTGTATTAACTTCCTCTTCTCCTGTTTCAGTTGTTTCTTTTTCTTCGGTGTCTTGGCAAACACAAGCAGATTCATAAGTGGCAACAGCACATGATGCAGCGTGCAATTTCTTTGTTTGTGTAGACACAGAGATCTCTATACATTTGGAGAAATTACTAGTTTTTATGGACACGGAAGCTGAATTGAGCGTGGAGATTCCAGAATGATTTTTTTTTGCCTTGTTAGTTGAAAAGCCAGAGAAATCACATTTACTTAGAATAAATACTCCATTTTGGCAAGCCAATTCGTACCCATGTATCCTAACAGCATTTGAGTTCACTACTCCTCCCATAGCGAATTAAAATTTGTCAGACTTCTCCAACCCAGAACAAAAGAAGATGCTAAATATAAGTGATAATTCCGACATTCAATTCCAGGTGTTTGAAACTTTAAAGCATTCGTCTTTCCCAGTAAAACACGAGCTATCAATATTGCAAGTAACAACTCCTGCTTTATGGAAACGAGCAATTGTAAAAACACATTCACAAAAGTTCATACCTTTATGGTCATGTATTACTCAAACCCAAACCCATTTCAATTCCTGAACGTACAAAGCTACAGCCTGACCATTCATCTCTAAAGCAACAAGAGACGTTACTTGAGGAACGCTTATTAGTCAGAATGGCTAGTACAGGCCGTAGAAGAGGGGTAAGATATTTTAACAATTCGGAATAGAGAACATACGCTGTCGTATGAAACATTTATATATCAAAACGTGGCATTTCTCCACTTTTCCATTCATAGAAACCCCTTCTCTCTCCATATTTTCATATACGAAGCTACTACTGTTTGTATGTAAACATATGATCGGTAGCTATTGAAAATCAATAGCAAGCAAAAGAGTCCACTTTTCGAGAAACATTAGGTGATGGGTAAGGTTATAATCTTTTCATCTCTCAGCAAAATTGTCTCTTTATGAAAATTTGGGTTATACTATTTTTGCTTCTCCAATGTAATGCAGAGGAGGAAAAAGGAGGAGTGAGGGCAGTGGAATCAATGGATGTGAAAGTGAAGGAGATGAAAGGAATTGCATCAATAGCATTGTTGCCATGTGGGTCCATCTCTGGCCATTTCATCCATCTTCCTGACTCCATTTGCTATGGCCTTCATGGCACTGGTACTCAACTACGCCCCACTTATTTTGATGAGGTGCGGCATATGCCTGCTTAGATATGTCATCTCAGTTCTCGTGTCTTGTTTCATTCTATACCTGTTTAAGTCACAGCAGGTTCTATGTTTGTTTGCATCTTCAGGTTTCTGGAACCTTTTTCTGTTTGCAGATTTTACATATTTGTGGCTATACGTTAGGTGAACTGGTTCCAAGATGGAATTGGGTCACTCCATTTGTTTTGGGAAAATTAAACAAGGCTCTTTTATTTTTGGATGATTAGCTTTAGTGGAGTGCTTGTTGCTAGAATTTCATTAACACTTCTCTCTGGTAACTTGCAGCTCATATTTACTTGAATGTAATGAGATATATATATATTTGAAATACTTTGTTTTATTCTGCATGGCCAAAAGAGTTGTCTTGTGAGAGGGAGTGCAGTAGAGGTGAGGATTATCGCCTGATCAAGCTCACAATTATTGACTACAAGGTAGGGCTGGTCGTTGTCCTTGATAAATTTTACTTATTTCCTTTATTTTAATTCATCTTTATTGACGTTGTTTGTATGCTGTAACTGAAATGTGCTATACACTAACAGAGTGGAAAAGAACAAGATGTTGTGGTCGAGTGTAAAGGCCATGATGCTGCTCGTTTTCAGAACATTGATCATGCTCATGGGTGAGCCATCTTTGAATTAATGCTAACTGCTGGAATCAGTCATTTTGATGGCATTTATTGGTTTCCTCATATACGTAAAAGTTGCAAGTTCATTCCATGACAGAAATTCTAAATATTTGCTAGCGTCCTGATAAGGTTGACAGATCGAATAGAGTAAGTTTATGACGTAAACAGCAGTTAGAAAGTTTGATCTTGTCCAGTATTAAATTCTGAATTTTTCTCTAGATAATGTAAATTTTGTTTGCAAGCCTTTATTCAACTTGGAATTAGTTAAAGTAGGATTTCTAACTTGACTCACAGTGTTGTGCTTTGTGGCCTAAACTTGTTCCCGTTCTGATTAACTATTTGTTATCATGTTCTCTGTCGCTTCCTATAGTTGGGATAATGACGTGGTAGGTATGGTTCAAAAAGATAACGGGAAGAGAAAAGTATCTGTTTCATTTGAATGTGAGACACTGAAAGCTGATACAGTAGCAGAAGACCATATCAAGCAATTCATGCCAAAGTTAGCTGGGCTTGATGCTGTTGGTATGTTCCTCATCGTTATCATTTATAACAAAGGATTATGAACTTTTTATTTATTTATTTTTTGAGCTCCCGTAGTTCTCTGGCTCAGTGTCAATAAATCTAGTCATGTCTCAGCATACTCTTAATTTGTGATTGGGAGTCGAGCTAAAATTGCATGCTAATCTTTGCTGTGCAAGCTGTTAACGCTTTGTTTTTCTTCAAAGATCGATTCTACTAACTTGGATTCTGCTTTTTCCTTTTACTTATTTCTACATTAAGAAGATAGTCGAGCATTCACGCAGAGTTTTTAAGCCGGTGATGGTCTTCTGCTTGAAACTATTAGATAAATGCCTATATGTGTTAACATTTCCAAAGAAGCTCACCTATTGTCACTGAAACTTTGAACAACGATGTCCTTGACTCTCTATAATGTTCATGGCATGCTCATTTGGATAAGTTGAGACCTTTTTAGCTCCTGATAGTTTCCTTCTCACAAGCTTGTAATGTCCTACACTTCACCATTAATTTCACCTCAGATCCTTTCATCTCTATGTGAAGTCTTCATGTGGGTAACCAAGTCTGACCTTGTGCAGTGAATGTTGGGCCAATGAGCATTTCAGGCCTGTCTTTCGAGGGTGAAGGGGACATGAACTAGAACATATGTATATATATGATTGGAGGTGTTTGCTTTCATTCCTTTTGGTGTAAACTAGCAGGTTTCTGCGCAGTGCGCCTAGTTATTCTTTAAATTAAAGAGTATGTATTTATAGTTTTTGTTATGAATGATTATTGTTAAAGTTAAAATTTTGAGGGAAAAACTAGAAGTGTATGATTTTGGACCAAATTTTGTAAGCAAAAAGAGAAAAAATATATAAGAGTTGAATGCTTAAATTGGATTAATAAAAGCAGAAAGCAAAAATTAATAATCCAAAAGGATAAGTAAAATTTGGAAATGTATAATGTTGAATTAATTTTGGGAATTAACGGCTTTAATTTCACTTTAACTTGTATATTATTAATTATTCACTTGGTGTATGTCAAATTACAACTGCGCATGCTATTATTAATTATTAATTATTATTATTAATTAAT
This sequence comes from Erythroxylum plowmanianum, assembly GCA_025531925.1. Lineage (NCBI taxonomy): Eukaryota > Viridiplantae > Streptophyta > Magnoliopsida > Malpighiales > Erythroxylaceae > Erythroxylum > Erythroxylum plowmanianum. The sequence goes on along the minus strand of JANVCQ010000008.1, from coordinate 13,098,417 downwards.
TAAGTATTATATAGTAAATGTGAATGAGATGGTTGTTATGGGCATGGTATCTGCTGGTATGTTCAATGAATTAAAACATTCGTACTCGATTCAAATAGTAAGAATTGAGTTCATCTTAGCTTTGCTCAAGCTACTTTTTTTTCCCCAACAAATTTCTACTTGAAGTGGGCTTGGTTTATCTTTGTATTAAACACAAGATTCGAAACGGAGATAGAGCTTGGCATATGGTCTTTGTTTCGATCATCTCCTCTGTTTCTATTCTCTCATGCTTATCAGTCTCTTATATACGTATTAGAGGATATAGTCTCAGCAAATTAAAGACTTATCATCACGAATAAGTGCAGTGATGGTGACTTATGGATTTAAAACAAAACTTGTTCTCTTGGGTAGATTTAAAACAAAACTTGTTCTCTTGGGTAGAGTATAAAATATTCCTTAATTATCATATAAACATTGTGGTAAACTTGGCAAATGTCAACTACTTTTGCAATATCCCACTACCATAGGGTACATACCCAAACTTTCAGAAACATAACCTATGATAATGTTATGTTAAAGCAAAACAATTCCAACTTACACATGGCACCAATTAACATCATTTAAAAGTCAGTAGATTTTAAAACCATTCATTGCATTAATCCACAAAATTTACACTATTTCCTTTAGACAAATATATACATAACCTCATACAGGTTCTAACAAAAACAACAAAATGTAAGACACAACACTCTTGGAGTCAACTGATAGACCTCTAAGCCATAACAAAATCTAAATGGTCTTTTAGTCCTGTCTAAAAAACTAGGTCTCTTGTCTCGTACCTGAAAAATCATATTGCAATTTTTATGAGTTTTGCAAATTCAATAAGTGAACCATCATTGATGATTTCATCGGATCACATACACATAATACATATTTTACAGACACTCATTCAGATCATAAACACATTCCAGATGTTCACATAACTTGGTATATCACAAGATCATACAGTTTACATTGCTAAGCATAGCAAATAAATCACATCAATTTATCACTCATTCAGCTTTATAAATCATTCAATAAATGTCAGTCTTATAAAGTCATATGCATGAGACGTACATTCTTTCTTGTTGATGTGACCGAGTGCCTATCACAAACTTATACAAATACCGGCCTATAGAGCTCAGTCAAACAAAATCATGGAGCATAGCTCTATGTGCAAAACCATAAATCACGAAGTAAAGCTCTACATGGAAGCACTTCATACTGGCAACTCAAGTCACAACGTCTTTATCTGAGCATGCATTTTATGAAATGCAACAATTTCTAAATATCTCATATATCACAATCTTATATAAATACTCAGACAAGATTTCACAGTTATCGGACCTAAGTCCGGCATTCAACTTTCGTTGAGAGTCAAATGTCAAATTCATATCAAATCAAAACACTCCCAATACATGCACAACCATTAAACTCCCTGGACTTCAGGTCCGGAATCCAGAAACAACTCACAAACGGTTCAAAAAAATATTGGAAGTTTAACAAATCGAATTAAATTCAAATCAAATCAATCATAGGAAATAATCTAGGTGGACTCACAGAACGCTCCAATATGCTATTGCCTGGATGGTCAGGCAATATCTGTCTGGTGTCCACTTAGCTTCTCTAGATCATACAAAACACATTTACAAACATCACATTTTTGCACAAATGTACAAGTTTTCTTTTATGTACATCAATGTATAGAAAGTATGCACAATGCATGTTCAATGACAATTTCGGGTATCTTATTGCAATTGTCATCATCAAATTGATCAGATATCAAAGCCCTCATTAACACCATTTGTATTTATAATTTGGACCATAATAAAGAAAATGTGAAATCCATTACATAACTTAATTGACCACTTCAAATTTTCTACTCATATGATTTTGGGTTAACTTTGAATAATTAATATGATAGGATAAATGACAAAATTAGGCAATACTTCCTTCTGGAAAGTTGTTCTACATTATTTTAAGTTTCTAATGACTCCAAGATCATCCAATTTGATTCAGTATTCAATGACTTATGCACAAAATATCACAGACTGTGCACATTTGAACTTTTAACTAGTACATGATCATACCCTCTAATTGAACAACTCATATCTTTCAGCTCAGATATCCAAAAATTACAACCTTTATATCAATTTAAAGCTAAGAGAATAAGCTACAACTTTGGTGAAGACAACTCAGCCTAATTCGGCTCACATCAATACAGTTTATTCAATAACCACAGGATATGATTTCTGTCCCTGGTAATGTTATAGCCTAAGTTAAAGCTCAGTTTCATGCCAATTTTGAAAATCTTAGAGATAGAAACAAAATTTGACTTTTTCACAAAAGTTGTAGAATTATGTATCTAGTTTAATATGAATCAAAAATCAACTCATTCAGAGATCTACAACTCAAGTTATAATTAGAAAACCAAAGCATGATCATGAAAATTTTCAGTTCATAACATTCCAGCAGACTTCCACAGTTTCATCCTATTAATCACTTTCAAATCAATTCAGATAACTCTAAATTTTTATGGAGAGAAAGGAAAATGTCTTAGGAATTTATTGGTATAAGTTTCAAGTTATTAGGAGTTCGGATGAAAAAGTTATAGGCAAAAGACTTAGGGCTATTCAATGAAATACTCTGTTCATAAACTTATACAAACAACTACCATACTTTTACTGTAGAATCACGTTTTTGCAAGTAATTCTCCACATTTTTGCAACAACACTCCTCCATCTTCTTCCTCTCTTCTACTTAATTCCTCATCACAAACTTATACGCTTATATTTATCCCTCTTATTCACTTTTACACCCATGCAACTTATCTTATGCTAAAACAACTCAAAATGCAACATTA
>JANVCQ010000008.1:13032124-13086295 GCA_025531925.1 Erythroxylum plowmanianum | reverse complement strand
TAAAAATATAATGTATTATATTATAATTATTACACATAATAGTATAATTACAAAAGAATAGAAACATGATAATAAAAACACACATGTTTTTATTTTCAGTTTTTATTTAGAAATCTCAACCAAACAGATTTTTGTTTTCAATTTTTATATTACAAATCTCATCCAAATAGGTTTTTATTTTTTTAAGAAAAAAACAGAAACCAAAAACAGGAACACAGACACCAAAAACAACAGAAAAATAGAAGTAGAACCAAATGATCATTTAGTTAATTAATTAATTATATTTAATTAAGAGTCACGCCTATGACTGTACTTAAAATAATTAATTAGCAATATTTAATAATTAATAATAACATGCACACATAATTAATAAATAATTAGTAATAATTAATAACTAATAATAAAAATTTAATAATTAATTAAAGATTGAAGAAAGCAGGAAAGATTAGAAGAGTTAGCAAAGAGGAGGACGAAAGATATTGATTTATTTATTAATTGGGTTGATAGGTTTCAGTTAATGTAGTTAATGCTGCAGAAACTACCAAAATTTATTACGTTTAAGATTTCTTTGGCCTCCCACTTGATTACTCAAGATTAGTGTCAGTTTTTTTTTTGTAGGAGGGATATATAGAATTTGTTCCCACTATTTAAAGGTTAATGGAATAAATTAGATGTGTCAAATAAATTAGGGTTGTTAGATGTAATACACGTTAGGAGGACGACGAAGATCTGACTACTTGTTAGCATAGACTTAATAATTAAATAATAATATTTAATAATTAATAAGGACATACATAATAATTAAATTATAATTAACTAATAATGCAACACCCCACTCCTACAAGACACGTGTCCTACATTTTGCATGATATCCGAGTCCGTGCCCCGCGAGAATGGCATATTAAAATACTCAATCATTCAAAACTCAGTACAAATTTGTTTTTTTAACCACAAAAGTAAAGTGCGAAAATCGATAACTAAATCGGGCCCACTTTAATTCATAAACATTTTTAATCATAATAATACAATCATCAGAAATTTTGATAGCCATTTGGGCTCGTTACAAATACAAAATACTTGTCAAAATTTCATTACATTGCAAAAACCATATACAAACATTTCTTATTTGGAAATTTATTTCAAAACAGAAATATTCGAATACACAAGTTACTATAATTGCGGAAGACTTAATTTGATGTAAAATAAATGAAATACTAATGCAGACGCTAACTGATCTCGACCTCTATCTTTTACTTGCATGCCGTAGGTATACTCCCATTTGTCTAACGGGGTACTCTTCAAGCCTGAAAAATCACACTGTAATTTTTTATGAGTTTTGCGAACTCAATGAGTGAACCATCATTGATGATTTCATCAGATCATATACACACATCACATATGCACGAATATTCATTCAAAACATCACAAATCGTACAACATGGCACAACATATGATCACTCAATACAGCTTTGTAAATCATTCATGGATTTCAGTCTTATATGAATGATATATGTATGGGACTCACATTCGTTCTTATTGTTGTGACTGAGTGCCTATCACAAACTTATACAAATATTGGCCCATAGGGCTCAGTCAAACATAATCACAGAGAGCATAGCTCTATGTGCAGAATCAGAAATCACAGAGCAAAGCTCTACTTGGAAGTGCTTCAAATTGGCTACTCAAGTCACAACGCCTTTATCTGAGCATGCATTTTATGAAATGCATCAAATACTGAATATGCCATATATCACAATCTTATACAAATGCTCAGACAAAGTTTTCACATTCATCAAACCTAAGTCCGACATTCAGCTTTTGTTGAGAATCAAAGTCATTCAAGAATTCATATCAAATCAAAATACTTTCAATACATACCAAACTAGTAAACTCCTCGGACTTGAAGTCCGGAATTCAGAAACAATTTACAAACAGTTTAGTAAAAATTTAACAAATCAAATAAATTCAAAACAAATCAATCATAGGAAATCATCTAGGTTGACTCACAGTATGCTCCAAAATGCTATTGCCTGGATGGTCCGGTAATGTCCGACTGGTATCCAATGAGTTCATCTATATCATACAAAACATATTTACAAATATCACACTTTTGCACAATTGTACAACTATTCCTTAATGCATACGTGCTTATACAATATGCACAATGCATGTTCAATAACAATTTCGGGGTACTTTATCGAGATCCTTATGAAAAAATCATTCAGATATCAAATACCTCATTAATGCCATGTGTACTTATAATTTGGACCAATAAAAAGCAATGTGAAACCAATTACACAACTTTATTGACCACTTCAGATTTTCTTCCAATATACATACGGATCAACTTTGCATAACAAATCTAACAAAGTAAATGGCAAAATTAGGCAACACTTCCCTCTAAAAAGTTATTCTCCAATGTCTTAAGTTTATATTTACACCAAAATCACTCAATTTGGTTCAGTAATTTGGAAGATATGTCTCTTGTTCCTATTCAAAAATAGTGTATTATGCACAACTTCCATCCAGAAATTCAATATTTAGAGACTGAATCATAATTTGACTTCTTGAGAAAATTTGTAAGTCTATATCTCTAGGTTACTCTAAATTAAAAATCATCTCATTTGGAATCCTATATATCCAAATATAATTAAAATACTGAAGTATGCTCAGTAAAACAATACCAATTCATACCATTCCAACAGTTTCTCTCACTTTTGTTCAATCAATCTTTTTCAAAACAATTCAGAATGCTACCAATTTTTTTGGAGAGCTAGTAAAATGTATTAAGAATCCAATGGTTCAAGAATCAAGTCATTTGGAGGTCTAGAGAAGAGGTTATAGTCAAAAGAAGCAAGACTATTTAGTAAAAGAGAAAATCTCCAATGCACGATCATGTTTAAGCACGAGGGTGCAAATTCACTATACCCCAAAGTTGTCGTACTTTTGTAGGATGGTATCTTTTGCGTAAGATCTCAAAAGTCACCGTCGTGCTTTTGCATGATGGTGCTTTTCTACTTAACTCAAAAGTCACCGTCGTGCATATGCACGATAGTGCAATTCCACTTCTTCTTTTCCATCGACATCTCAACTTCAAACTCCATAACTTTTGATCCGTAACTTCAAATTTTACAAACTTTATATCAACGGAAAGTTAAAAGAAATATATACAAATTTCATGAAGATCATTTTTTCAAAATCTGCCTAGATTAGTACAGTAAATTTACCTAATTTCAAATCAAAAATTTAACTCTATCTTACTATTCATTTTCAGAATTTTCAGACTTCCAATTTTTTTTTCAAAAACCAACACTTTTATTTTTATTCTAGTCATTTCCACTCCATTTCATTAAAATCATTTACCATAAATTCATACCACTCCAAAATATACAAGTTTAATAAAAAACCATCAAAAACCAAAAATTCATATTCATCCTATTCGTACTCTGCTACTTTTCTACATTTTAAACTTTCATTATCAATCACTATTCTTTCTCTTAACTTCCATTTAAACACTCATTCCCATCTCAAACCATCATTTTACAATTACTCTTTAACTCAAAAACTATTTCCTTGATCATCTCTAAGTTTTCATCAACTCACATATAAACACTTATATATTCATACATGTACAGTGAAGAAACAGAGCATATCACCTTTGCATATCTAATTCTCTATACTAATCCTACACACCATTTCATTGCTATTTAAACTCCAAAAATTCATTTCCACAACATCAGATCACTAAAAATCCATCAAAAACTAAATAACACTATATCCACAATTTTCATCCCATTAACACAGTGTTCATGAATATAAATATACGTAAATGTCATGATCATGCACCGACAATAAATTCATCAACTTTATTTCAAAAATCTACAACTCTAACAAATTTATTCACTACTTTCTTGTTGAAGACTCCAAAGCTTCAACTATCTTCAAGCCTTAACTCCATACAAAATTACATAAACCACTGTGAATACTAACCAACTTCTGGTTTTTCTTAAGATAGAAGAAACCATTTACAAGGTAGGGTTGGTTTAGGGAAAAGAAAAAGTAAAGAAAACCCTCCGAAGGATTGTGATGGAAAACTCTGTGTTTGAAAAAAATATGAAGAAGGTGACTACGAAGAAGGGACTTAGACATATAACTTAGTTCTGTTTACTCTCTGGCATCTTAACTCACTATCAGACAAAAATTATAAAGGCAACTTATTAAGTGACACTTGTCACTTTCCTAAGATCTAAGTTCTAACTTAGTTTCTTCCTTGACTAATTCCTTTAGTCTCATCTTTACAATCTAACTATCTCCAATCATCATTAATTCCTATTTTTTTCCATAATTCTTTATAATTTTTGAAAATAAATCCTAAAATCACCAAAATTAAAAAATATTACAATTTCACTAACCCATAAAATTTTCAATGTAAAAATATTCATAATTCTCAAAAATACACAAATCAATCCAATTATACCCGAAAAATGTCAATGAATGCATGTACAGTCATATCAATGTGCAAAAATGTGCATGTCACACTTAACTCATGCATGACGTAAATAATAATATTTAATAATTAATAATAACATGCACGGTTGTGATATAACACACCACTCTCATAGGGCATATTCTTGAACGTAATGATGGTACTCGAGAATATACTCTACGGGAATGGTACGTTAAGACTATCAAAATAACACATTACAAGCTTTTTACGTATCAGACATATCTTAAGCAACTCATATTTCATTTGGGCCTATTTCAATACAAACATATTCAATCAGAAAGTCATTATATAGTCCTAGTTCTTTCCCAATTCAAGAACATCAAATTAACATCTTTCTTTGGCATAAATCCACCTTCATTATACTTCAAATTTAGACTTAATTCATCAATCAATCAATCTATATCCCCTAGCTTTCATATGCCAAAAACAAAACAGAAACACTTTAAATTTCATATAACATTTTCCAGCACACATCTTCACCAATATCACATGCATTTCATTCCAATTCAAGCATCATTCTTATATCATTTGACATGACATAAAAACTCATATTGTTACTTACCTATTAGGCTTCCAATTCAACACAAAACTTCATATTAAACCAAATCTCCATGCAAGCAAAATCAACCCAAAATATGGTGAAAGCGAGGTGATTTTTAGACAGCAATATGAAGATCATAATTAGCTAGTTTTCTTAGCAATTTGGTGAAGGATTTAGGTGTGGTTTTCGTGTAGAACTTTAGCAAAGGTTAAGACCAAAATACAGAGAAAATTTGGAGCAATTTTGGTGGAGAAAGGTGAGGGAAATAGTAGAAATATTGCTACTAGAATTTGCTCCATCAACATGTTAGGTGTCACCATTAAAGCACAACACTTGTCCTAAGGCATGTCTTACATTTGCCTAATCAAGATGTTGCCACTAAACCACTCAAGATGCTGCCATTTGTCTCCTACTAAATCAGTCCACATGTTTTTCCAAGATTGGTCCACATGTCACATAATAATTGGTCCAATTGTCATTTAATTACTAGTCCATTTGTCACACATTTAACTATGTCAAATGTCACTCAATTTAAGGCTTAATCATCCAAATTTTTCATGTATCAATTTATCCTACCACTTCACATTTGTCCTGGTCCAAATGTACATTTTATTTCATCAATCTCCCAATTAATCACAATTGATTCCAATTCACTAATTGAAATCCAATCATACTAAAATTCAATACACACCAAAACACAATTCGCATCATTTTCACTTAACCTTTTTCATACACCGGAACATGTCAATTGAGTGTCATTTGTCTAATTCACAATTCATGTGTGTATGCTCATATCATGCCTTTGAATATAATTATAATAATCATGTCACAATTGTACCAATTTTGCTCTGCATGCTAACACTCATATATATACTTAATAATACTTGTGAGTTGATGAAGAGCGTGAATCATTAGAGCAAGAGCTATTGGATGAATTGGATGGTTAGATGAAAAAGCGCGGCTGTCATCCCTTTCGTTAGTATATAATACTTAAAGATCGTCCGTTGAAATTGGAGGCCTATTTGCTGGAAGATCATGTTTTGTGATGTGCTGCAGCGTATTTGTTGGGAAATTCATGATGATGAATAATTTTCTTCTATGAAAATTTTCATTTTAATCTGTTTTTTAATAATCTCCTTTCTTTTATAACAAGCTTTCATCTTTCATGGTAAATGAATTGTTATATCAAGTAGCATCTATCAACAACAACATATGGAATTTGACTTATAAGTTGGGTTCAAATTTTTTTTGGAAGCTGCTGGATTGAAATTTTGAAATGCCAAAATTATAACTATTTGTTTAAAGTATGTTTTATATTTTATTCAACCATTGTAGTACAGCATGCAAAAAAACATGATCGTACATTTGCCCTTAGTAGATGGTAACATGCATATGGGAATAGAAAGTAAGAAAAAAATAATGGCATGAGTCACGAGTATGACTTTTTAAGTCAAAGGCGTGATCAAGAGTATAAATAGGAACAATCTGAGCTGTTCATGAAACGGACGGTAGGATAAAATTTCGTGATCGTCCATTGTATTTGTCCTTAATATATATATACTTAATTGAGATCATGCCGTTGGAAAAGCAATTTGGTCAGGTGTATTTTATTTCTTCGAGGATGCAAAATGTTATTGATGATTTTCACTTTCTTTTACTCTGGCACAGTTTCATGTTAGCATATCCTATTGTTAAGATCTGGCCAAATGGAAAGAAGTCCCGAAAGCTTACTCACAGTACGCTCCCGTATATGCTTTTGCTTGGTTGGTCCGACAATGTTGGAATGATGGCGTACGTCTTGAGCGTCTAAGTACACATACATTGTACACATTATTAACTTGATCAATCAAATACATATTCAATTATGCATATATATATGTGCCATATGTAATGCATGCTCAATAACTATCCAAGGTATCTTCCCTTAATCACAATTCATAATCGTTTCAAACATTATCACTCGAATATGTCTTGTTAACACTTAGGTTAATACTTTAAATACACTTGATCATGCTCAATTCATTAATGTCTTGTTAACACTTAGGTTAATACTTTAAATACACTTGATCATGCTCAATTCATTAACCATTCCAGCTTTTTCCTCAAAACATACTTTTGGGTCTACTTTGCATAATCATTATGATAAGAAAAATGGAGTATTTATGAAATACTTTCTTCTAGATAATTGTTCCCCTATGTCTTAAGTTTCTAATAATGTCAAGATCATACAATTTGATTTAGTATATTGAAAATTATACTCTAAACATTGCAGACTATTTTTATACTGCAACAGAACTCTTAATTCAAATTCAAATCAGATTTTGGAATTTCTAAAGATAGAATTCAAAATTCTATTTCTTTAGGAATGTTGTAGCCATATGTCTCTAGTTTACTTTGAATTAAGAATAAACTCATTCGAAGATCTACAAATCAAGATATGACCAAAATACCGATGTATGTTCAGTGAAAGCACTACAACTAACATATTCTAACAATTCTTTTTCATTTTTTCTAGATTGTTGTACACTTTACACCAAAGTTAAACAACCTCTTTATAGTTTATCAATTATACCTATATTACGCTTGAATCATACTCTAATTCCTCATTAATAACCTCTCTTATTCCAGTTCAAAATTATTCAATTAATAGCTCACAAATTATCAAACCAGAAACTTTAATTCACCTTCGTTATACTTTAAATCCAGACTTAGTTCATCCATCAATCAATCTATATCCCACAGTTTTCATATACCAAAAACAAAACAGAAACACTTCCAATTTCATACAACATTTTCCAACACACATCTTCACCAATATCACATGCATTTCATTCCAATTCAGGTATCATTCTTATATCATTTGACATGATATAAAACTCATATTGTTACTTACCTATTAGGCTTTCAATTCAACACAAAACTTCAGATTAAACCAAGTCTCCATGCAAGCAAAATTAACCCAAACTTATGGTGAAAGAAAGGTGGTTTTCGGACAACAATATGAAGATCATAATTAGCTAGTTTTCTTGGCAATTTGGTGAAGGATTTAGGTGTGGTTTTCATGCAGAACTTTAACTAGGGTTAAGACCAAAATACAGAGAAATTTTGGAGGAATTTCAGTGGAGAAAGGTGAGGGAAACAACAAAAATATTGGTGTTGGAATTTGCTCCATCAACATGCTAGGTGTCACTATTAAAGCACAACACTTGTCCTAAGGCATGTCTTACATTTTCCTAATCAAGATGCTTCCCCTAATCCACTCAAGATGCTGCCATTTGTCCCCTACTAAATCAGTACACATGTCATTCCAAGATTGGTCCAAATGTTAAATAATAGTTGGTCCAATTGCCATTTAATTACTAGTCCATTTGTCACACATTTAACTATGTTAATGCCACTCAATTTAAGGCTTAGTCATCCAAATTTTTCATGTATTAATTTATCCTACCACTTAACATTTGTCCTAGTCCAAATGTACATTTTATTTCAACAATCTCCCAATTAATCATAATTAATTCCAATTCGCTAATTGAAATCCAATCATACCAAAATTCAATACATACCAAAACACAATTCACATCATTTTCACTTAACATTTTTCATATACCGAGACATGTCAATTGAGTGTCATTTGTCTAATTCACAATTTATGTGTGTATGCTCATATCATGCCTTTGAATATAATTATAATAATCATGTCACAATTGTACAAATTTTGCTCTACATGCTAACACTCATATATATACTTAATAATACTTGTGGGTTGACGAAGAGCGTGGATCATTAGAGCAAGAGCCGTTGGATGAATTGGATGGTTAGATGAAAAAGCGTGGCTGTCATCCCTTTCGTTAGTATATAAAACTTAAAGATTGTCTGTTGAAATCGGAGGCCTATTTGTTGGAAGATTATGTTTTGTGATGTGATGCAACGTATTTGTTAGGAAATTCATGATGATGAATAATTTTCTTCTATGAAAATTTTCATTTTAATCCATTTTTTAATAATCTCCTTTCTTTTATAACAAACTTTCATCTTTTACGGTAAATGAATTATTATATCAAGTAACATCTGTCAACAACAACATATGGAGTTTGACTTATAAGTTGGGTTCAAAATTTTTTCGGAAGCTGCTGGATTGAAATTTTCAAATGCCAAAATTATAACTATTTGTTTAAAGTATGTTATATATTTTATTCAACCATCGTAATATAGCATGCAGAAAAACATGGTCGTATATATATATATATACTAAGGACGAATAAGATGGACGATCACGAAATTTTATCCCACCGTCCGTTTCATGAACGGCTCAAATTGTTCCTATTTATACTCTTGATCAAAGTATGTTATATATTTTATTCAACCATCGTAATACAGCATGCAGAAAAACATGGTTGTACATTTGCCCTTAGTAGATGGTAACATGCATGTAGGAATAGGAAGTAAGAAAAAATAATGGCCTGAGTCTTGAGTATGACTATTTAAGTCAGAGGCGTGATCAAGAGTATAAATAGGAACAATTCGAGTCTTTCATGAAAGGGATGGTGGGATAAAATTTGGTGATCGTCCATCTTATTTGTCCTTAGTATATATATATATATATATATATATATATATATACTTAATGAAAATGAGATCTTACCATTAGAAAAGCAATTTGGTCAGGTGTAGTTTGCGTGGGCCTATATTTTATTTCTTCGAGTATGCAAAATGTTATTGATGATTTTCACTTTCTTTTACTCTGGCATAGTTTCATGTTAGCATATCCAATTGTTAAGATCTGGCTGAATGGAAAGGAGCCTCGAAAGGTTAATCATCGTATGCTCCCGTATATGCTATTGCCTGGATGGTCCAACAATGTTGCGTATGTCTTGAACGTCTAAGTACACATACATTGTACACATTACTAACTTGATCAATCAAATACATATTCAACTATGCACATATATATGTGTCATGTGCAATGCATGTTCAATAACTATCTAGGGTATATTCCCTTAATCACAATTCATAATCGTTTAAACATTGTCACTCGAATATGTCTTGTTAACACTTAGGTTAATACCTTAAATACATTTGATCATGCTCAATTCATTAACCATTCCAGCTTTTTCCTCAAAACAAACTTTCAGGTCTACTTTGCATGAATATTATGATAAGGAAAATGGAGTATTTATGAAATAATTTCTCCTAGACAATTGTTCCCCTATGTCTTAAGTTTCCTAATAATGTCAAGATCATACAATTTGATTCAGTATACTAAAAATTATACTCTAAACATTGCAGACTATTTCTATACTGCAACAGAATTCTTAATTCAACTTCAAATCAGATTTTGCAGTTCTTAAAGACAAAATTAAAATTCTATTTCTTCAGGAACATTGTATCCACATGTCTCTAGTTTACTTTGAATTAAGAATAAACTCATTTGGAGATCTACAGATCAAGATATGACCAAAATACCAATGTATGTTCAGTGAAAGCACTACAACTAACATATTCCAACAATTCTTCTTTCATTTTTTTCGAGATTGTTTTACACTTTATACAAAAGTTAAACAACCTCTTTATAGTTTATCAATTATACCTATATTAGGCCTGAATCATACTCCAATTCCTCATTAATAACATCTCTTATTCTAGTTCAAAATTATTCAATTAACAACTCACAAATTATCAAACCAAAAACTTTGACATTATTATGCATATAGTCCTAGTTCTTTCCCAATTCAAGAACATCAAATTAACATCTTTCTTTGGCATAACTCCACCTTCATTATACTTCAAATCCAGACTTAATTCATCCATCAGTCAATCTATATCCCCCAATTTTCATATACCAAAAAACAAAACAGAAACACTTCTAATTTCATACAACATTTTCTAACACGCATATTCGCCAATATCATAAGCATTTCATTCCAATTCAAGCATCATTCTTATATCATTTGACATGACATAAAAATTAGATTGTTACTTACCTATTAGGCTTCCAATTCAACACAAAACTTCATATTAAACCAAGTCTCCATGCAAGCAAAATCAAGCTAAACTTACAGTGAAAGCAAGGTGATTTTTTGACAGCAATATGAAGATCATAATCAGCTAGTTTTCTTGGCAATTTGGTGTAGGATTTAGGTGTGGTTTTCATGCAGAACTTTAGCTAAGGTTAAGACCAAAATACAGAGAAAATTTGGAGCAATTTCGGTTGAGAAAGGTGAGCAAAACAGCAGAAATATTGATGTTGGAATTTGCTCCATCAACATGCTAGGTGTCACCATTAAAGCACAACACTTGTCCTAAGGCATGTCTTACATTTGCCTAATCAAGATGCTGCCACTAATCCACTCAAGATGCTGCCATTTGTCTCCTACTAAATCAGTCCACATGCCATTCCAAGATTGGTCCACATGTCACATAATAATTGCTCTAATTGTCATTTACTTACTAGTCCATTTGTCACACATTTAACTGTGTGAAATGTCACTCAATTTAAGGCTTAATCATCTAAATTTTTCATGTATCAATTTATCCTACCACTTAACATTTGTCCTGGTCCAAATGTACATTTTATTTCATCAATCTCCCAATTATTCACAAGTAATTCCAATTCACTAATTAAAATCCTATCATACCAAAATTCAATACATACCAAAACACAATCACATCATTTTCACTAAATATTTTTCATACACCGAGACATGTCAATTGAGTGTCATTCATCTAATTCACAATTCATGTATGTATGCTCATATCATGCCTTTAAATATAATTATAATAATCATGTCACAATTGTACCAATTTTGCTTTACTTGTTAACAGTCATATATATACTTAATAATACTTGTGAGTTGACGAAGAGCGTGGATTATTAGAGCAAGAGTCGTTGGATGAATTGAACGGTTAGATGAAAAAGCATGGCCGTCATCCATTTCGTTGGTATATAATACCTAAAGATTGTCTATTGAAATCAGAGGCCTATTTGTTGGAAGATTATGTTTTGTGATGTGATGCAACGTATTTGCTGGGAAATTCATGATGATGAATAATTTTCTTCTATGGAAATTTTCATTTTAATCCGTTTTTTAATAATCTCCTTTCTTTTATAATAAGCTTTCATCCGTCATGGTAAATGAATTGTTATATCAAGTAACATCTGTCAACAACAACATACGGAGTTTGACTTATAAGTTGAGTTCAAATTTTTTTCGAAAGCTGCTAAATTGAAATTTTGAAATGCCAAAATTATAATTATTTGTTTAAAGTATGTTGTATATTTTATTCAACCATTGTAGTACAGCATGCAAAAAAACATGATCGTACATTTGCCCTTAGTAGATGATAACATGCATGTAGGAATAGAAAGTAAGGGGAAAAATAATGGCATGAGTCACATGTATGACTATTTAGGTCAAAGGTGTAATCAAGAGTATAAATAGAAACAATCCGAGTCATTCATAAAATCGACGGTGGGATAAAATTTCTTAATCGTCCATCTTATTCGTCCTTAGTATATAAATACTTAATGAAAATGAGATCATGTCACTAGAAAAGCAATTTGGTCAGGTGTAGCTTGCGTGGCCCTATATTTTATTTCTTCAAATATGCAAAATGTTATTGATGATTTTCGCTTTCTTTTATTCTGGCACAGTTTCATGTTAGCATATCCTATTGTTAAGATCTGGCCGAATGAACTCTTGCAAGTATCAACTCACTTGGAAGTGATATGAAGGTTTTATGTAAAGTAGGCTGGGTTGCTCTCTGTTATGTCCAGTTCAATGCTAATCGGTCAACTCTGCTTATTTTTGCAATTTGCATGCATGATAATGGCACAGAGTGATTTCCTTCAGGAACCTATCTATAAATATACTCTCATTTGATTAACATTATCAGTGACTCAAAGAACAAAGGATTTTATAAGCAAAAGCATTTAGTAGGAATGGCGATGTCTTTTTGCCTTTAACAATGCCACCAAAACAAGGAAAATAGGATATTTCATCAGGAGAGGGTCAAACTGCCAGAAACAAGACTATGGCTTAATATTCATAAACCACGAGTCTGAAAATTCAGCTTAGGTACATAAAAACATCGTACTTCAACCATCATAGACATTAGACAGAAACTATGACCCCCTTCTGCGATATTACTGCCTACTCATTGATAGTAAGCTCGGGTAAAACATTTAGAAAGACAAACAAGCAGCACATTTGGAATGCAAGAACAAGGATCACAGGCAGGCAAACAAAAGCAGGAATCTATAACTTGATACAAATCTACAAATCTACAGAAAGAAGCACAAATAAAAATTTAACCATCCGCCTAACAATCTATGGAAAAAAATTTTCACAAAGTTGCTAAATTCAATTATTATTCACACAGAAGATCCAATTATTATTCACACAGAAGATCAAGTCAACAGCCTACACAATTGATCAGCGACAAGTTTAGGTATGTGTGAATTACTTATAAGACCACTCTGCCATCCAAATTCGTGCATGGGACATACATAAAATGTGCACACTATTACATTTTAAGAAGTTGGATGATAAATAGAACGGTCAACAATAGCTCCGATCTGAACCACTCACATTGAAACATTTGACCAGAGCAAGAATGTGAAGCAGCTCCGGCCTTCTAGTGTACCAGTCAGCCTTCAGAAATTGCATGCACATTGGTTGAGTTCTCAGAGAAGAAGAAAAGCACTCATGCCTGCAATCAATGCAACTAATTAAGCAAAAGAATTCTGCCAATAATTCAATAAAGAGAACACATAAAATTTTTCTAATAAACATGGATTTTGGGCACAGAAAGAGGAAACAAAAGGCTCGTAACATATGCCAAGCTTAGCTTCATTTCAAAGATTTAGTATAGGAAGCAAAAGTGCGTGACCTGCAGCAGTAATGATACATCATGGACAATAAATTAACAACCAAGAGTTTAAATATAATATGAAAAGAAAGAAAAGGGAAATTTGAAGAAAAACAAGTCAAGAACTGAGTGGATTGATAGGAAGGTGAAGGTGCTTTAATTAAGGATAACTTGATGGATGATCATCAAAATACTTTCTCAATGCAAAAAATTGATATGGGTGCACTAATGTCTGCAGATGATTAAATTCATGTACTTAAATCTATTTTAAAAAAGAATGTGGTGAAGAACATGTTCCAATTGAAATGTAATTTAGCACTTTTAAATTGCAGAATGCACTGCTCAAAATGAAGTAATCAAATTAGGTCAAGATCAAAGTTTAGCTGAATAGCAACATATCTATCCACCTCTGGTGTTGAAGCAATTAAATTTCATCCTTAAATGCAGCCACAAAAGAACTGTAGTTCAGTCCCCTTCACAATTTCTGACACTATAATTTTTGCACTTAAATCTATTTTAACAAATCAGAATAGACAAAAACATGTTCATCAATGAGATGTATGAATTGATGGACTTCATATAGAAGCCGCTTGTTTTGGGAGAATCTTTTTGAACATAACGCCAATTATCAAGTATCAGGTCAGCCTAGATTATTCTAACCATCCTCCCATTACAGAGTTCAGAATAAATCAAGTTAACATCCAACAAAATTTGGTGACAATGTTACATAAGAAAATGAAATGAAAAATGAAATGCTTAATTAAGAAAGATACCCCAACTTCATTTTGACTGCTTAATTAAGAAAGATACCTCAACTTCATTTTGACCATCACTCTAACTCAGAAGGCTCTTCTGAATCAGTCAAGGGTAAAAGAGTGCAGATTCCAAGCATATGTCCATTGAGGCACACATAATACTCAACGCAATCTTCATAGGCACCCAGCCACGAGCTGGCACTCTGTGGTATCATTTTGGCTTGTTCCATACTCCACAACTTTGCCTTACAATAAGGGCATACCTCTGTTGGATGAAACTGCGCCTCCTTTTTAATCAGCATACTCCTGACCTTTGACACTGAGAATGACTTGAAAACCCCCCGGAAAAAACCCAAATCCTCCCCTTCTTCCCCTTGTTCAAGATGTTCACAAGGATCAGAAACATATAAAATATCTGTTCTACACTGTGGTAAAAGGAAGCTCTTTCCTGAAGTCCTAGAAAACCGAGTCCTGTTAACAAAATGACCAGGGATATGAATATTTTTGAACAGACAACCCTTGCTACATCCTGAACAGTAAATAAGCAACTTTCCAAGTGCTCTCCAATTCCCATCAACACTGTGGCTTCCACTAGATTGCAAATCAAGCATCATTTTAGGAGCCCTTGTGCGGCAAAACTCCTTCCATAGCACTCGCTTGGCAATATCATCAAACCACTTGCACACACATGATAAAGTAGCAATCAATTTAGGATTCCAGTTCAGCTGTTGAAACACCAGAAATATCACGTCTTCACTTAGATGGCCTTTTATGCATTGACAACTTGATGAATGTGTGCAACGATATTGCTTTGTTAAGATCATTTAGTCCACCTAGTGAGGAAAGAAAAAACAATAGTATTGTCAATATTTGTGGAGTCCATTATAAACTATAAAGACGCAAAGATGTAATAGGTGAGACTAATGCAACAGCACTCAGAACCTTACAAATGAAAATAAATTCGGTGGAGCGAACAATTCAGGCCTCAATCACAAGCCACAGTAAGAGTTATATAAAGGCATTCCAATAGGGTTCTTGTTCTATGCAGTGGAGAAAAACTAGATTTTGCGTACAAACTTCAACCAACAGGAGCATAAGTGTGATATGAAAAAGTAAAACACAAAAGTAAAATTTAAGAAATCAGGTCAAAGATAAAAGAATCAACATGCTTATGGGGTAAAATAGACATTACATGCATCCTTATCCCCAGTGATGGCATTATATGTGAGCAATAAACAAGTAAAAGTGACCAAAAAAATATCAATTAACGCCTAGTGTCAGATACATCCATTGAAGGATAATTCTTTTTGTTCAAATTTACTGAAATATAAAATCAATGAAAGTCCATCCAAATTGGTTAAGAAAGCAAAAGGCTGAATTCAAAGTCAAACACCAACATAAAGGCAAAAAACCCATGCTCCTTCTCCAAAGTAGTAGCATAAAAAGAAGTTATTACTAAGGAATAGCTAACATGATTGTAAAAGTCCTTAAATGCTCTTATGCTTTGTAATTCATCTAATCCCCTACCTTCATAGCTACTATAAGCTTTCTCGTGACTCTTCAACACAATTTAACAAAACCACAGCAAACATAGATACAAATCATACCACAAATGTTGCTAACAACCTGCATCAACATCAATTTAACTCACTTTGAATCAATGAAATATTAACTTAGGCCTTTCCTGTCCAAAGAACTCAACATAGTTGTACAATTATTTAAATAATTTACTAATTCCACCAGGGCCAGCCTTTTAGACAGTTCAAGCATATTTAACTAAAGTCGCAGTTCTAAAGCTACAGAAAGTGCATAACTTTAACGCAGGGAATAAGAAACTTTCCCCAAAATCAGAGAAGAAAAAACATATAACAATCATACCTAAGCATGGAATATTAAAATTTCTCAAATTTCGGTTTACTTCAAACATGCATACAGAACAATTCTCCATTCTCGAGTTGTTCACCGCCTTTTATTATTCATTTGATTTTTTCTTTTTGTGAAAATAGATAGCAGACTGATTATAACAAAACATTGACAAAAGCCCATACCCATAGCACTACCCAAACTGAGAAGATGAGAACTTTTGGAGTTCTAGATTTAAGGAAAACACAGACATGGCTTGTTTGGTCAATGCATAAACTTTCCATGAAAGTCCCAGATCCAAGAGAGCTTTATATCAAGAGTTCAAAGCAATTAGATAAAAACCCAAATCAAAATTCGGGACAGCTACGACAATCTAGCACAAACCGACTTGAGCTTTTAACTTGATTGCCCAAAGAAACAAAACTTCAGCCCACATCTACATCAACTAAGAAACACACAAGTAAAGAAGCTGCGATCAGCCAGGTCTTTATTTCTTACCTGAACGGAAAAGGCATCCCCTTTCATTGCTCAAAAACGAAAATTTCGACTCTGGGGAGAAGAGAAATGAGAAAAGGTTAGAGCTTAACAAACAGCTAGGTACAGAAAAAAGTAGTTAAGATACAAAAAAAAAATGGAAGGTTGACTTACATGCAAAGTAAAATGGTTAAGCTGATAAAATTGTCCCTAAAGGATAGAATTGCAGACAGAGAAATGAAGAGGCAGTGCAGAGAACGAGATGGGTGTGTGTCTCAGACGGAATAACAAGAAGAAGAGGCCTAAGTTCAATCGAAGAACAATATTAAAATATCCGTTTTTTCTTGAAGGCAAAGACAAGTAAGGTCATGCCATGTTAGTAAGAGGCATTAAAAATCTTGAGATGGCATTTCACGGAGGCCATGGAGGACCACTTGTTAGCTTATCTGTCAGCAGTTAACTGGATGTGATTTTGGGTAAAACATGACAATATAAGATTCTTAAAGTCCACGTGTTGCGTCAGGCGTAACATTTGCTGGGACTTGTGATTATTGGCCTATTACTGTCAACTTGATGGTTACGTTCTCAGTATCTTTCTTTTGTAATAATCCAAATTGCGTTTCCATAAACTTAAATACATGGACAGACATCTTACCAATGGAGTTGAATTGGGGATGATGTCAAACTTTGAGCATCTGCTTCTCCTGTCATCAGCGTCAGAATTTAGAATAGTTAAGGAAGAACTGTTAAAGGTTGGAGCTTTGGAAATGGTATAAATGTATTTTCGTATGGGAAGCAGCCTTCTTTTGGGGCTCCATTTCGCATTTTCTGAACCAAATACATGCTTGGCGACCACATCAAATTATAAAAAGAAAGAAGAAATCACACGGCAGGGCTTTCTTTCCCCCTCGCTCTACATCATTGACTTCGTTTATTCACGGAAGGCAAAGTTTCAGATAAGGTTAGTATATATTGAAGAATGCCAAGATTTCTCACAACTGCTCCCATGTCTGCAGGTCAACAAAACCAAACTATCCCTTTGCTTCCACATCTTGATAAGCTCATTACTTGCATAACTCACTTTTAAGCTTATGTTTATTTTTCTATCCTTTTGCAATAGAAAGTATTATCCCAACCCAAGTTTCTTTTTTCATTTATGGCATATTTTCAAAATCCCTGATTTGATTTCTTATAAGTTTCTTTACAGCTTGCATTGAATTAAAACTCACGAGCCAACATTTGGAGAGGGCTTGCCATCCTGGAGATAGATCACTGTTTCAAATGCACCCACCAAGGCCTTAACCTTGCTCTTCCTGGTCTCAACAAGTTTACTTGCCGTTTCTTCAATGACGTTATTGAACAGACCCTGCGCATCTTTCCTTCTGTGAACATCTTCTTGATGTCTCAGAGTGACCTTTTCTGCATCAGATTTTTTTTCATTTGTAATTCCTTCAGCCACTTTCCTCCTGAAGCTTATTCTGGCACCAGCTTTGAGAGTTTGGTCATCGCCCAACACTCTTCCTCGCCTGAACTTCAACTTCCTTGGACCATCATGTGCTGATTGGATTTCAACCACTTTCCCCCTCCTGAAATGTAACTTCACAGGTTGCTCATCCTTGTGCCCTGAGGGAATAGTCCCATCCTTCATTCTTCCCAACTTGTTTTTGCCTTTATATGTCACAGCTTCTCCCACATGCTCAAATTCATCATTGTCAGTGATAGAGTCGTATTCTGCTTCAGAAACGGTATAATCAGATTCCTCTTCATCATCTTCATCAGGGTTTAATGAGATAGGAGACTTTGGAAAGGGATGAGAGTCGGGTGATGCAAGTGAGGATCTGGATAATTCAACAGAAATGTTCTCATTGCACTCACATCCCAAATATTTATTATCAGTCTCTATCTTGATGACATGCAATGTCTTCTCCTGGACCTCATCATTTTTTGGGAGGTCAGCCTTGGAACTCTTAGGCTTGGGCTGCTCGGTATCAAGCTTATCCAACTTGTTCCGATTCTTAAGTGAAGATGCAACTTTCAAGCTACTATGCTTCCTTGCATTTAGGTTTGCAACTCTATGAAAAGCGCTCGGAGATGCCAGTCCAATTGCAATCCCACCTGAAGAACTTTTAGGGGATGATGAAGCTCTTCCGTATGCTTGCATCTTCTTCACAGATGTCTTGGAGGAACCTGTCGTCTGTGTTTTGATGACATCACTGTTGTTTTTGGCACTTGATACTCTCAAAGCACCAGGAGACGACAGTTTTAACTTCAAAGAAGAAGCACGGCTAAGATTGAAATTCATATCTTCTGTAAATTCTTTTCTCGATGAGACCCCTAGTTTTCCAGAAGATGGGGACGAAATTGAAGAAGTATGCTTCGAAGAGTAGTTCAACTCTTTAGCTTTTGATGAAGATTGATGCAATAAGACCTCTAATTTTTTAGAAGATGATGACAAAACCTGTTTGCTGGTTATTTTTGATGAATGACTGCTCAAGTCAGATAAAGTATTGAGCCTAATCACTGGTCTCTTCTTGTTTTCCTGCTCTAGCTTCTTATTCTTCTTCTTATCATAAGTTTCGTTTGATATTGAACTTTGGCCATCAACTGAAAAATCTGCTGAAAGTCCCTTCTTTTTCTCTTTCATGACTACTTCTCTCAACAATGGAGTTTTGGGATCAACTAATTTTGCTAACAAAGCCTCATCAGAAGTCCTTTCGTCCAGAACTTCATTGCAAGATGAAGTGTTATTGCTAATTGATTTTGTTGGCAATTCCCTCTTGATAACCTCAGGAGTATTAGTTGCAAGGGTACTTGACTTAGCACTGGGTTTGACTTTAAGTGCTGATGTTTTGTCCCTCTGTGGCTGAACCTCCAGTGAACCTTGGCCATATGACGGTTTCTTCAAGATTTTGCTTATTGGACGTCTTGCCTTTTCTTCAAATTCATGTTTCCTCCCATATTTACAAAGGTCATGGCATGAACCGGTAGAAGCTCGGAGATAGTGAGGCAGAAAAGATTCTCCACGCTTTGAAGAACTCAAATTTCCCAGAGAGCTTCTTCTGGAATTAACTAAATTTGAATCATTTGAATTTGGGCTCACAGGCAGGCTAATGCTCTTCTCGGCCATCAGCTGAGACAAACTGAAAAGAGGAAACATATGGATTAGAGATCCAGGGAACAAAGTACGGCTTTAAAGTTTTAACGATGATGAATGTGTTTCTCATATGGTGCTCCACGTAGAAAGATAGCTGACAAATAGATGTTTGAATATTAACGTGAATTGAGAACGACGTCCAGCAAAAGACATTTACGATGCTCTGTGACAGGAAACAATAATGTACAATTGCCTTGAGATGAAAACAATGGACACCATGAATGATCAGCCATGTGAAGTACCCATTAACTTTGTGATCCTACACCAAAGAGCTTAAAAAAGGAACAAAATTCAAGAGAACGCAGCTCATTTCTGAACTGTTTTAGAACCTAGCCTTTCAATCATATTTGAAGCACTGTCATGGAGGATAAAAACATATAGAAAATAAAAAAGCAAAAGAGACAACACAATAAAGTACTATAGCACTGTTGTTTGAACCACGGAATTAGGACAAATTTGAAGGCATTGAATAAATGTTACTGAATGAGCCTATATCTAATTTAAAATCATTTCAAGTCCAGATGAACTGTTGAGAAGAAAGTTCAGAAAAGAAAGTCCGATGAAGAACAACATATATGATTAGCACCTACCGTCAACTTATCAATTCCTTTCAGATGCATTAACAAAATACACTGATACTAATCATTCTAAGCTAAACAGACGTCGATGACGAAATATATGAAAACGTTTAATTTAGAAAAAGGATTATACAATCTTGAAAACCACAAACAAATGAAAAAGAAAGCACAATGCAACCATCCACCGAAACCAAAGAACAACGTATGTCAGGGGAAAAAAAAAACACGAATACCAAGAGAATGAAAGTGAAAACAGAGCCAGAAAAACCCATCACTAAAATCCCATTTAGAAGGGAACCATGTTGAGAAAGGGATAAATCCACATCGAATCTGCCGAAAAGATTTAAGCTTTAACAAAGAGAGGAAAGAGACATACCTCTAAAAACTAATACTGTGCTTAACCAGGAAGGGAAGAAACTGGCAACGTATATCTCTACAAAGGTGACATAACAATATGATCCCACTTTTTGTGTTTCGTGTGTACTTTTGTTGGTTTCTCAATGTTTGTGCGCTGGTGCAAGCAATCTGGTTTTCCGTTTCTGGCGTTTGGAGAGCTTTCCTCTCCTATATACGCGTTTGTGTTGGTTTTCTGTACACGTTAAGTAGAGAGAGAGTCAAAAATTAAATTCTTTATAATAAAAATATTTTAAAAAACCATAAAATCTAGATGTTGTAATCTCAATAGATCCTAGATAATGTCCGATCTTAATCACAATCAAGGTCAACATAGATTAATGTGTTCACGTTGTGATGATCTTTTCATGTTTTCGATTTACAATTCAATCCAAGCAACTAATATACAACTCTCAACATTAAATCCAATATACTTGGAATTATTTGTGGTAATGCTTATCACCTAAGTATAGTTGGTCAATTATGGTTTTTTTTTTTATATTTCTAATCTGCGCGAGAAAGGGAATTGCTACAGACTAAACTTTGTAGAAGTTCATTATGAAGATGCAGGGAAAAGTCAAATGTAAGGCACATCATTGGGTGGTTTGTTGAGTTTGTGGGGTAGCAACAAAATGAGAGCTTTGTGAGCCAGGAGGAGGTACCCAATGTCAATGGTGTTTGTTGCAAGTCCCTCAAAAGAGAAAATAGCTAATTCAACTGCCTCTTCATAAGGGAGAGGAAGGCTGCAACTGCATGGAATGCCACAACTTAAAAGGATGGACTATTAACTTTTCCAACAGATAAAAAGGCTGATCCTCTTTTTGTGATTGTTTATTGCATCATTTCTAACTTCTATGGCTGGCACTAGTGCACATTGTATGTTTTGTTTCGTCAAAAGAAAGTAAGATGAAACAGACAAATTGAGTAATAGTAGAAAATCACATTGGATTCTCTCTCACTCACATGCTCCAGGTCCAGCATGCTCTTTAGGGTGAGCAAAGTCAGTCTCTAAAAGAAAAGGAGTGGTGGATTGGACCACATAAAACCAATATCCTTTTCCTTTTTGTTGTTGTAAACTTTTGCTCGTATGCAGGCATGTGGACATGAAGTTTCATTTGAGGTGGCAGCTTAGCTTAGTTTGAGTTGAGGAGGGTCAAACTTCCATGGATCTCATTAAGTCCTATTCTTCTCATGTATGATATGAAGAAGGCATAACATGAAAGCCAAAGGAAGCATGAAACTACATTATGTTATTTTCTTGCACCAGAGAGGCACCATTTCAGAGCTACCTTTATTGTTTCTTTAGCTGGCACAAAAGTTGTAGAGAGAACTAGTTTTGTGAAGAATCTTCTCTTACCAGCAAAGCACTGGAAAAAGAGATCATCTCTCTACTTTTTATCTTAAAGCATCTAAATCACAGACAACTTGAAACCTCCAAGTTGATTACAGACATGATGTTTCCCTTACTAAATATATGTGCCAGCAGCGATCATCAAACTTCTGGATATACACGTGTAAATTTGAATAGATGAAACTTTGCAGCTAACTTTATCGTAATGCTATTCTTTTCCGGCCGGAGACAGTCTTCTTCACGACACCTATCGAGACTAGAAACTCATCCAGAGATGATAATGTCCTCATGTCATCTGGGGGAAAGTAACTGGCTGCTTTTCCCAAAAGTGATGTAAATAGGAGAGAAAGTGAAGGCCGAGCTCGCTCACCCAGTAGATCATCAAGAAATGCAAATGCAGCCAAGAAATCAGACCTGCTTGCATTTATTGGACCAGCAAAATGAGCAGGGATTATTCTCTTGAATTTCCAGTCTCGGGCAATTCTATCAATCCAATCCCTGACCTGGTTTTTAACAAGTATACATTAAGAAAACATTAAAACAATGGTACCAGCGCTGCATATTCAGTATTCTCACTTCACTTAATCAGAAAGGTTCACATTTACAATACAACTCACTAAATGCCCCATTTGGTTCAATCAATTACCACCAGCAGCTTTATGTATGAAGATAGATTGAAGTGTGAATGCCTTCAGGCCCACGTAATCATTGAATAGAAGAAAAGATTCTTAGGGAATGATCTAGAATATATACCTTCTCAGGAACTTTGCTGAACACCAGAGTCTTCACAATAGGTGAAACAATCAACTTTTGTGACATCTGAGCAAAGCTAGCATTAGGTTCCAACAAATTAGATGGACCGAGAAACAAGATCTGGAGGACCATTCTTTCCCACCCTGCACCAATGGAACTTATATAGATGTATGAAAATCTTGGATTGTTTTTTCTACTAGCCCTAGCTAGTGTAGAGGACTAACCTTTTTGACGGTTCATCTGGTTGTCAACAACAGGTTCCTCCAGAACTTCTTTTCCTTTACTAAGAATCTTTACAGCCAACCCATTCTTTGCTGATGCCAACAATGAGTCTTTGCTAATACATTCTGGTGGCTTTCGTGGGACATAGATTACAGCATCCGTTACCAGTAGTGTTCTTGAACGTTTGTGATAGAAAGCCACCTCAACATACGGTCCAATTCCTGAGATAAACAACAAATTTAGTTCTATCGTGATTTTTCCAAGTGAAGATTTATTCAATGTTGTCAATAATATTACCAACTTCCGGTGAGCTTAGAACTTTCTGTTCAATTTCATTGGCCCATGGAGTAGACAAATCCTCATCTTTCAATGTTTTAGAACGAAAGATTCCAAAAAACTCAAGTGGCAAATTCAACGGCCAACTCCACTGCCTTGGGGCTACCCATATTTGGGCCTTCGGAAATTTTCTAGAAAAGGGACCGACAAATATTTTATGCTCGTAAGCGAACGTAGGCAGGACAATGTATTCCACTGGTGCTCCCAACTCTTTCACAAGCTGCAAGACATAATGCTTGTCAAACAGGCACCAGATTTTGCAGGACAGGCTTAAGTTTACAGGAGCACATGAAGAATAAAATACTGCAAGAAGCAAAATTTTATGTTAAAAGAAACTGAGATAAAGATAGAAGTTTGCTGATCAGCTGGTTTTTCTAGAGAATTATCCAAAGTCAAAACATAAGACTTTTGGTTTCAGTTGCATGAAAATGTTAATTTTTTGTGAGGCTAAATAACAATGGTATCTGTTCCAAAGAGTAGGCAATCTCTAAATCAAGGAAAATCAATCATAAGACAATAACAATAATACTGTTGTATCTTAGCTTTGTCTTCATCTCCATTAGATTCCATATGCATATATGCCAGGCCATTAGCCAATCAGCCTCTTTGTATCCCCTAAATACATGTAGTACGTAGCAATGAAGATTCATGACATATATGCATCCACAGCCTTTTGGTTTTGCCAAAAAAAATTTTATTTGTCATTTTCTCTCCCCAACAAAGGGTATCCTTCTATATCCTACGAATATGTTTATGATCTATAATGGGTTCTTTAAACTGACGAGGTATAGTAGCCTCTGAGTTCCTTGACAAAACAATGCAGAAAAATATTAACTTAATTTAGCAGATTCTGCTATAGGAAGGAACACTTTAGACGAAGCAAAGTTAGAACTCAGATAAATGATTGATAATTTGTTTTATTAGCAAAATAAATAAGGCAGAACCTCAATACACTCCTTGGTTGGAGCAATGGGGGCATGTACCCATAACCCTCCAGATTTTAACTTGATAACAGTCATGCGAATATTTGTTGAGACACTGCTAAAGCCCAACGCCTGTTCTTGTTCAAATAGCCATATACAACCCTTCACAGCCTGCAAAGTTTTACAGCAATATGAGCAAATAATCTACTCAACAAAACTGCTACACAAAAGTACAAGAATGGCGCCAGTAAACAAGTTGGAAGTGTTTCCCCATATTTTCCCATATAATAGAAGATACAACTCTTTCCTTGCCTATTGCATTAGTATTTAACTACAAATTAGTCAAGCAGAAACTAGAAACATATCTCCAGATGCAAATCCTATCTCTTGTGGCATACTAAACGTACATGTATACAAAAGTTACCATAGGGGCACACATTTTTAAAGTCCACTAGAAAGTTTCATTGACGTAGAATTTAATGATCTAAATCTTTAATGTCTAATTGTTTCTCTCCATGGAAGAACGAACAAGGGCATCTTGCTACTCCAATTAATACAAGCAGCAGTATTCACATCAAGGTATGAGAAACAAACCAAAAATGATAGTGAATGAAAAAGTCCTCAGGCTCTGTAAAGATACCTTTTTATCTTCCCTGTTGCATATGTAAACGTTTCAAATAGAGCAGTGCCTAAGATTCCCTGTAATATGATGGATATATGCCGTCTATCATTGTAGAACTTGCAACAACATTAGGCTATCGGTATTCAAATAAGCTTTTGAACAGAAAGAAAAACGGCCTTTCACTATGATGGATCATATTAACCACATGGACATATTTGCTCATTTTGTAAAGCCTACTTCTAGTTCTAGAAGGCCCTCTCAGACATGGTTTTCCCCTCCCATTTCGCTGCTTCTTCACTTACTTATCTCTTTTAAGAACCTTTACAGCTGCAAGACATCAGCGATACAATCATAAAACCTCAAGTTCGGTCCGGAGAGAGCTTGAACTAGAGCTATTTAAAGCTTCATATTGATCAACAAGCACAAAGTTTTCTTTTTGTCTTTTCTTATAAAAGAAGATAATATTAACAGCAGCTAAATGGAGGTCAAAATTGTTGGAGTAATTATCTACCTGCCTATTAACGACTAGGACATACAAAATTGGACAGGTACGCATAAGCCCATTAACAAGCATCAGACACCCTAATTTGCTTATCAGGAACAAGAGAACATTATTGACATGACAACCTGCGAAAGGTGACATGTTTAGCTACTATAATGAATATGTGGAATAGATCACGGATATTGGTACATATAACTACAGACACTGGGATAATCCGTGCTTAACACAAGAACAAGATGCCACAATCATTGCTTGGTCTCGTAAATATTTCAGCGTGATACCCCTAAAATCCAGAGTTATTGAGCATGATAACTTTGCGTGCCAAATTGAAGTTAAAGACACTAACCTCAGTTCTTATAGTTCGCCTGTTAAGGAAGGGGCCAAGAGGAAACGGAAACCCTGTAAAGTTAAGGTAAAACCTGCCACCACCACTGTTTCTAGTGTCAGTTGAGGAAGCTGTGTTGTTTGTTGCAGCAACCACCAAGCTGATGTCGCCATTCCTTTTGTTTCTGGGTTTTAGTTGTGAAGAAAGACTCTTCAAGGATACACCATAAAAGCTATAACTTGGGTCTTTAGAAGGGATTGGGTTCTGCAAGATTCTTGATTTTGGGGAAGCAAAAGTGATGGCTGCCACCATTTTTTTCTTTTACTTTCCTCCTAGTTTATGGAAGTTTTAGATTTCCTTTCTCACATGACCAGAGAGGCTGAGGTTGATGGGTTTGGCATGAGGTCGGAGAGCTGCCAATCTCCAGGCTATGCTAATGACACGTGGAGGCTTGTCCGTGTTGGATTTTCCTACATGGATTTGTCCAGGAAATTATTGTGGATGTGTGAAACGCAAAAGAAATGTGGCAACAAAAATACGACGAACTTTCTTTCTTTTTTTTTAATTTACGAGGTGTTTTAAGAGGATCTCAATTATGAAAAAATACCTATTCATTTTTAGATTAATTCCTCCTCGAGTTAGGTAAGTCCCTTATAGGAGATAAAACTCTGACTCTAAATTTTAAATGATTGCATACATAAGGGCAGTTTGAATCTACGATCTCATTTAAATCAGAAGAATTCCTTATTAACTCACTGCGACGGAATTTCTTAAACTCTAAATTATTTCCGAGTTCACCTGGCCATATACATCAGGCCAACTAGCCCACAAAATTTTTGGTTCACTGTTGTCATGTAATGCTATCAATATGGGAGCAGTTGCTTCCACCATTTATGCTTCTTATTGACAAGAAACTAAAGATCAGGTCCTCTTGAAGTGCCTCCTCGTACAAATAATAACAATTTGATGTTAGACTGAATGTGGATATGAAGTTTCCAAATGGATTTCTGTTGGTAGGCTCTTTGCAAGTTCTATTTCTACCCTGGAAGTCCAGGAGTAGCTTTACAGTCACAAAAACATTATCCGGTTGTACCTTCAAATATTTCAGAACATTAGCAGGATCATCAAAAGTGGAGACAGCCATTGACCATATAATTTCATTTCATTTACGACAACAGTAATCAAATTTCTAGTTTGGTTATAAAATTGATACCAGTAGAGAAATATGTCATTCACTCCACATTCAGCAATCAGCATTCAGCCATTCTCTGAAATGAAAGTTCACTTTTAGATAACCAAGAGCTATTAAAAAATAGCCCTCATATACATAAATTAGAAATATTAAATTAATACAGTTTGAGACTTTAACCTCCAATTAACACAGAATAGCACAGATTTCCACACAATAAAACAATGATTTATGTACAACAGAGTAAAGCATATTCTAAATTTGTAAGGTCTTGATCTCCATGCATAGAAACACTTGAGCTTACATACGAGAGCTTCGCATATCCATAATGCAACCATTCATATACGGCAAGAGCCTGCCTCATTTACTGGGTGCAAACCTCTATTCGCAGCACTATAGGACCAAGGTAGCCTTGTATCAAGTAATGATTTCTCTGACAAGCCAATCCAGACTAGGATAAGAAAAGTATAAGATGAGGAATGATGGGATGGCAAATAAAAGAGTGATAAGAATGTACAGGACTAGAATGGCTGCACTGGCAGGTATTGCATATAGAATAATCAAAAGGACTATGACAACCAATGGGAATTTGGCTGTTAGATGAACAAAGAAAATCAGAGACTTCTGAAGGGAAGAATTAATTCTCCCCATATTGAGGTAACTGTTGAAATCATTATGATTATGGCTTGTTCCTGATGGCCCGGGATGATGAACGTGTTGCCCTCTTCTTATGTCACCAGAATTCACCTGATTCCCCTGGGCTGGATTGCTGTTGGATGACCAAAGAGATTGATGATCTTCACAGAAGTTGGAATGAAGCTTGTTTCTGTCACTGTTCCTGCTTTCAACCATCCAAAGCAGAAAATAATTTTTGCGAGGAAATCTGAGATCGCCTTTGTAAACAACACGGAATGATAATAGATTGCACCATGGACAGGAAATAAAGAGAGGAAGCTGAATTGGCAATGTTGGGAATTTCACCACTGCCCACTGGAGTCCTAGGATGCAGTTTTTACAAAGAGTATGACCACACCATAAGACATAAGGCACATTTTCCACTATGTTGAAGGATTCCCAGCAAATTGGACACTCTAAACCTTCTTCTCTGCTAACAACAGAAGATGCCTCATCATCTGAGGACTCTGGAGCAACTGGAGTCAGCCTTGGGGAACTACTCACCCCAACACTTCCAGCTAAGCAATTGGATGCAAAGTTCCACATTTTGATAGCAAAAGACAAATGGTGATAGAAAGGGCATCACCGCATCTGACAATAAATGTCATAAATCGTAAGTCCCTACCTCGAGGGTCTGCCCTTGCTAATCATGATTAGCTTTATCAACTTCTTTGGGAATTTTTTCTGGAAGAGAAACAATACAAAGATAAGAACATCAGATTTCAGGTTGTTCAAGCCCTCATTTCACAGTTTGGAGTCATTTCCAATATTATCATTGTGATATTTTAAGAACGCAAAAATTAATATGCACTTGTTTTTTTTACAGAATGAAAAGATATAATTGCTTGTGGCTGACTTTAGGGTGTCCGTGCAATAAACAACTTGTAGGAAAGAAGCAGGAAATAGCCAAAATGGGTAGATGAATGAAATGGATAACTTGCACAAGTTTGACTTGACAACACATCGATAAAAAATAATGCTATCAAATATCATGAACCTTTTATGAGTTAACTTTTTGTCCTTCCCGTGGAAGACAGGTAGTATAGGTGCAGTAAGACCGCAATGCACATAGCACTGAAGTAATGAATTTAGTAGCAATACATGAACCCACATTCTTCCCCCTTTCTTAAGACTAAAGTCTAACCAAAAGAACAAGCCATGGTCTCTAATACTAGAAACGCTGCATCTAGGAGAGCAATGTCTTGGAGAGCGAAGGTTTATAGGCACTTAAACACCATAAACGTGAAGAACATATCAAGTATTAGGGCCTTTCTCCACCTCCCCTTAATGGCCATTGGAACTATTACAGATACGCCTTATCCTTTTGTTATATTCAAAATCTAATTCCAAACTTTCTTGAAACAGTTGCTCCATTCTGGTATTTTTGGCTCTCAATCTTGGGTTTTTGTCAAGAACTAGCCAAAAAAGAAAAATGGCTGAGCCTTTTCCTTCTGACTCAAGCTCAATAGTCACTCTTACTGCTACAGTATTTTAGTTATGAAACTGTGCTTAATTTAATGCTAAAATCATAAGGGGAATATAAACTACAAGACAATTTTCAATCACCAGACATATCCAGCACATATTTATGTAAAAACACCCTTCATTTTTACTGGTAGGCAAACTAAGGGATTCCTAGTCCGCAACAAGATAGAAGTTCCCAGTAAGCATGAGACCCAAATGCCGTGAAAAACCGCATAAACAACCCATAATCAGTTGATCAAAGACGTAACCCGATCCCAACATATTTCTCACCTCTTAAATTCCCGATACAACAAATAAAAAATTGAGAATTCCTATCACAAAAGATCTAAGCCTCGGTTCCTAAGCTAAGAGAAACGGCCAAAGATTCAACAGGAATTTGAAAAAATTAAAAGAAATCGTAAAAAGAACCCGTAACTCAAATCCAGACCCAAAATGAACAGAAAAGGATTCCTCGAAATCGAACAAGCAAACATAATTATTAAAAAAAGGGCACCAAAACAGATTAGAAACAGAAAACAATATAAACAAAGCAGAAGAGTTGAACTTTTTTTAAATTTTTTTCATGGCAGCTAATTAAGACCCAAAAGAAACAAGAGCAATCTAACAGATTCTCCGATCCTTCGGTTTCTGGACAAGATTCAGACATGTGAATTGGAGAAGAAACTTACTAAGATGACTTGAGAGATCAAAAGCGTAAACACCGATAGAAGCAGTTTCTGTTGATGCTTGTGTGCTTTATGTACGTGTCCAAATGGCTTATATTTTGTTGGGAGCTAACCGTGGGGCCCGTTCCATTTTTAAGGATATTGTCGACGACTTGTCGACTGATCTGGAATGTCCTTTCCTTTCTCCTACAAATAAAAAACAAATTAAATAGCATTGTAATTAAACCCCGTTAGCAAGGCAATCTTCATTTTAATTTTATAATATTTTATTCTGTTATATAAATTTTAGTCATTTATTTATGCGAATCTTAAGTTTATTTATATGAGATCCATGTAAGACTTATATAAATAAATAATTAAAATTTATAAAATAAAATAAAATATTATAAAATTAAACAAAAGATCTAAAATTTGACAAGGCTTAAATAATACTGCCATTGCTTCTGCCACGACATCACATCTCCATCTCCAACTCTCTTATGTCATTTCAACCACTTTCTGCACGGAGGATATCAATTTAAAGCACAGACCACTATCACCATTTATGTTATTTTAATATATAAAATTATATTACAACAGTTTTACAGAATTTTATTACTTTCTACGATAAAAATTTGAAAGTCTTTTTAAATATAATTTTGAATTATAAGAACAATTTTTGAAATAAATAAAACTAAATTCTCCTTCATTTCTACCCAATTTTCTTTTACATGTGTGCCCTTTGTAGGATACTTTAGGTGCGGTTTACTGCTATTTCTATTTATTTTGTTATCGTTTTTATTTTTATTTTGGTTTTAATTTTAGTTTTTAGTTTCTATTTTTTAAATAAAAAAATTATTTGATTATTAACGTTAATGTAGTTATATTTTTATTAATGATAATAATTACATATCAAATAAAACTTAAAGATAAGTTATTTTTAATTAATTAAATTTATTTTAATCTTTTATGTAATATTTGTTATTAAATTATCTATAAAAATTATTTTATTTTATTAAAATAAATAATTTATAAATTATATTTTATGTTAAATATATCTTAATTATTAAATAAAAATTTAGTTGAAATTTATATAGTTCGCATATATTTAATTATAATTATATTTATATTTATATTTATTAATAATTACTAAGTTAAATTAATTTTATTTAATTATAAAATAATATTATTAAGTAAAATTAAATTATTCATAATTCTTATTAATAATTTAATATATTAAATAATTTAATAATATATTTAGTTGATAGTAAATCAAATTATAAAAAATAAAAATATCCTTTTTATAGTTTTCTTAAATTTTAAAAATGGACCAAAACTAAAAATTTAAATAAATATTTTTTAATAAAATTTAAAACGAGGAAATAAAAATATAAATGTAAACGAACAAGTTCTTGATTATCACGCAATAAATTGCCAACTTGGCTGGGCATCTTTTGCAAGGAAAAAGAAGCCCAGCATCAATACTAACAAGCCTAGCCCAAGTAGAAAAGGGCTAACAAAGGAGAACAATCCATCCAACTTTCTTGGAGAGATCCAAGCAACTGAGATGAGCATTTTATTTTTATTCCTGGCCTGAAGCCTGAAGGGCAGGGCGGGGCTTATCATAAATTGCTAGATATAATTGAAAATAGATGGGCGTAAGCATGCTTATTTATATATATATCTTCATATTATCTGCCTCTTAAGTCAACAAATTTGAGAATACATAAACATGACATCTACTCAATTCCCGGTTGAAAATTCCTAAATAAGTTGTTTCACATCCAAACTAAAATGTAATATAAGTGGTTCTTATAACTCAATGTCTTTAAATTCGCTACAAGAAATGCAAGACGGAAAATTACAGATAAAACAAAAACCATTGCAAAAGATTTCTGTCGAAATAATTGTCGGGAAAAAATTTGTTTAGTGGTGGTAGTAATATCCATCGCTATTGAGGGAATTCAATTTGCGACGGAATTTAGCAACGGTATCAAATGCCCATCGGTAAATAAGGCGGAAATTGTTAGCGGAATAATAAAGTTTTGAGTTTGCCAATAAAAAATTTATGTCGGCAAATTTTCAATGTAAATGTCCTCGTCTGCTTCGGTTTTTATGTTTTTAAGTTAAGGAAAACAACGTCGTTTGGTTGGCTTACAACCAAACCTGCGACGAATTTCTTTCTTCATCCTGCAAAAACTCCAACGTTCTTTCCTACTGCGTCTTCGATTGGTCTATTGTCGACAAATTCTTCCAGCTGCGTCTTCTTCGGCTCGTTGGTGTTCATTATTCTCCAACCATTGTTGTATTTTCGTTGAGGTTTTTTCGTATATTGGATTATAGTTATATTTGGGTATTTTATTTATTTCATTTGTTTATGTATTTTGTGATTGGAAAACAACTTTAAGGTAGAAATGTTAATGATAGAAGGGACAAGATGTAATTTTGGTTGTGATGATGGGATGAATTTATAATGCATATAAGATGTTTGATGAAATGTCTATTCTTTGAAAAAATATATTTATGCGATAATTTGAGTTCTATTTGTTTTGTTGAATTAGAGAATAATGTATTTGTGTGACTATTTGAAGGCTATGCATAGTCTATAGAAAGTGGACTATGTAAAAGTAAAACATAACTTCCTTTCCTACATATCAAGTTATTGCTTGATTATTGGAGGCTTTATACTTCGGGTTTTGAACTAACAACAATTTTTCATTTAGTGTTCAATGTTTATGTGAATTTAACCTATGTCTAAGGATTTCATGGAATGACAAAAATCTTGAATGTAGGTTTTACAAAATATGCAGTTAGTTGAAATATTTTTTATACGATTTGAAAATTTGGTAACATAAATTAGATATATGTTTTTAGTAAATGTTTGTGTTTGACGATTATTGCAAGGTTCAAAATCACATGTTCTTTTGTTAATCTGATGACCCTTTCACAAATAAGACTAGTAATGTTATTCACATATTAATGACTGAAAACTTTAACTTTAAGCAATAGTAATTATGAGTTATAAAGGATAATTGAAGACAAAGAAGTGCGTAAGGGAGCTATTAGAAGGCTAAAAAGAGAAGAACATTTGAGGAAAATTGAGTTAGAGGGGAAAATAAAGCAAGTGGACTATAAACTTAAGCTCGCTATGAATGATAATAAGCAACTGAAGATTATATTAATGACATATCTCACTCTTGTTTTGATGTTGATATTTATTATTGTCATTTTTTTGACTCTCTAAACTAGGAGACTAGTATGAGAAGTGCATGTTTAACAAAGTATAGAGGGACTAGTATACTTGACAATAAGGAAGTGGTAAATAGAATTGAGATGAACAACAACATAAGATAAAGAAGATGGAATTGAGATGCAGAAAAATGTACCAATGGTATTTTGTACTTATTGCTAGTCTCTAATAGCATTCAAGAGGAGGAGTTAACTGGTTCTTAGTAAATTTAAACAACTATTTGTTATTTAATATAAAAGTTTAAAATTATCAATTTATGATAAAAGTAACTTAATATTAATCAATAACATAATCAAACAATAATTTGAAGACTGTAGGAGTAAAAGAAAGGAAAGGCTATATAGGATTAAAACATAACTTCCTTTCCTACATATCAAGCCATGTAGGAAAGGAAGTTAATTGATTATATGAATCGACTACATGAACATTCATGTAATTAAAGTGGCATTGTGGTAATGATTGTACTCTAGTTTATCATATTTATTAATCATGTATGTAGTAATCAATAGCCAATATGAAGTAAAGTAATGATTTTGACAATGTAAGCGATAGTTTGCCATTATTTACTTTGGCCTACTCCTTTTGTGTAAGACGCAACAACCTATGGCCTAATCCTAGTTAGTGACACTAGAAAATAAACACTTAAGTGAAAATGACGAACAAGGAATGTTTGATAAGTATGGGGTAAACAATTGTCAAAACAAATAACAACATGGATAGCAATTCACGAGAGACAAATTAGTATTGGCTTTTCCCACAAAAAGCACAAATAAGTATTTGTAACTAAACAACTTCAGTTTCTTAAGATGGTCACAAACCATAGGTTCATAAATGTTAAATGTTGGACTGCTTTATTTATGTGTTAATATCATAAAGATTTATGTTTTTCACATTGCAACTTATAGCATGGAATAAAAGTTGGGTCTTGTATGGGATAGATATGTAATTTTACTGACTAAGATCTTATTGATTATTGCTTGGTTGTAGGAACTCATTTGTTGGCAGTATTTCTATTTTTAAAGAGATTGAAGAGAAGCTTTAGCAAGTATTCATTTTTGACATTCATTTCCTTTTATTTTTGGCAATGTCAACATCGAGTTTCCACACATTTTAATTGAATTTGTATCTGTTTCTATATTTTGCAGCCTACTCATTTTGCTTCTTTTGACTTCATTAAAAATAGAACTTTTATCATCCTTTTTATGTTTTAAAAGGCAAATGACTGGATTTTCTTGCATGACATGGCAACAATCATATGCTATAACTCAAACTTCTAAACATGAATTTATATTAATTTGTGTACTGCTTTGAAATTCATTGTCTTCTTTGCTTTGTTTTGGTTATCTTATTTGGCCGTCAACTCATTATAGCTTAGTCATCATCTTCCTTCATGTACTTCAGGAAGATCCTTTTGAGTGTCAGTTGAGGTAAGTGATTTTATTATTTACTAAGTTTTTGTGTACTTGGTTTAATTTAGGTATTTGTTTGAGGTTTGAACCTCCCATTTGAACTTCCTGCATTTTTAATGTAAATGGCCTGCACTAACCGAAATTTGTTTGTGATATGAACTTCGGTTTATTAATGAATTAATATAGGATGGGTTTGACTTATATTATAGTTCCAAATATCTTAATTATGTCAATTCGTTATTTCATTGATGCTCTTTGAAATGATTAGGTTCTCTTTACTTTTCATTTACGAATCTTTACACGCATTTTTTTTAATATAATAATAATTTTGTTCTAAACATATTAGATAATTTGTATATGTTACAATAATTTATTAAAATAAGTATTCATATTTTTATGAATACTTATTATATTTGGCATTAGTACATATTTAATTTAGGTGAAATATTAGACTTATAATATTAATTCTCTTTTAACATATATGATTACAAACAAAAAAATAGATCTTTAGTTAATAAATAATGTTGGTTTGACAATCACAGAAAATTTCTTCCTTCAGATCATCCATTTAGACGCAACAAACAAAAGTTCATTAAGAATAGTATGGTAAAGACACCTCTTCCCCCTCACAAAGCTGGTGAAGAGATTATACAAGAGGTTGAGGAATTAGACTTACTGAAACTTACAAAATTTGAAGCTGATGAAGTAAGTATAAGTATTAGTAAAAATTTTGGTTGAAGAAAACGAAGTATCTTTTGGGATTTGTCATATTAGAAAACTAATTTGATATGTCATAATCTAGATGTGATGCATATTGAAAAAAAATATTTTTGACAATTTGTTCAATACCATAATGAACATTAAAAGGGGGACAAAAGATAATGCAAAATTACGAGCCGATTTGTAACTTTTTTGTAGAAAGAATGAGTTACATAAAGACCTTCACACCAGTAAATATCCGAAAGCATGTTACAC
Source organism: Erythroxylum plowmanianum (assembly GCA_025531925.1). Classification (NCBI taxonomy): domain Eukaryota; kingdom Viridiplantae; phylum Streptophyta; class Magnoliopsida; order Malpighiales; family Erythroxylaceae; genus Erythroxylum; species Erythroxylum plowmanianum. The sequence continues at coordinate 13,050,501 of JANVCQ010000008.1, read as the reverse complement.
TTCGGACAAAAAACAAAAGAAAATTTTGTGTGAATAGTTGAAAATTCTAAAGTTTCATAGTGGTTATGTTTCAAACTTGACAAGGTGTGTGGACATGAGAAAATACAAATTATTTGAGATGAAAAGTCATGATTATCTTGGGATGAAAAGTCATGATTGTCGTGTGTTTATGCAAAGACTAATTCCAATTGCATTTTAGAAGTTGCTACTGAATAAGGTTTGTGAAGTAATAACAGAATTAAGTTTATTTTTCAAAAGTTTAATATCATCTATAATCAAATTGGATAAAATGGAAAAACTAGAAAGGAAAATTTCAGTAATCTTGTGCAAGTTAGAAGGGATTTTTCCTCTAACCTTCTTTGACTGTATGGAGCATCTACCTGTGCATTTAGCACACGAAGAAAAACTAGCCGGTCTAGTTTAATATCGATGGTTGTATCTGTTTGAGAGGTAATTCAACAAAAATGATTGTTATTGAAGTAATAACATGTTTCAACAACTAGATTGTAATAACCCTATTCGCTAATATAGGTATTTACATCACTTGAAAAAAAATGTCAAAAATAAGGCTAGAGTTAAAGGTTCGATATGTAATGCTTATTTAGTAGAGGAAGCTAGTACATTTTGTTCACATTATTTTGAGCAGCATGTTCACACATGAGAAAGAAAAGTTCTTCGTAGTAACGATGGGAGTGGAACGAGTGATACTAATGATAACTTATCTATTTTCACATATCTTGGACAAATAGATGGACCTTCAACAAGAAGAATATTAACAAAAGAAAAAATTGAGGCTACTTATTGTTACATTTTATTGAATTGTCAAGAGATTCAACCTTTCGTGCAATAAGTTGAAAATGATTATTTGGGTTTTGAAATTTTGATGTTGTTCATAACTGAAATACATAATAAGGTTTTTAGATTATACGATGAATTATTACAAGAGCTAATGTCAAACAAAACACATGATGATATCAATAAATAAGTTGAAAGACACTTTCCTCGATGGTTCGAGAAATATGTAAGTATTTACTTACAAATATTCTAATGATTGAATTATAAGATTTAAGTGTTCAAATGACATTATAATCTTTGATATGATAATTTCTTTTATGTAAGCCTTAGAAAATCCAATAGAGAAAAAGTTCATATGTGATCTTGCAAATTAAGAGACCTCTGTGAACTGTTAAATCGTATTAGGTATATTTCGTTAATGGATACAAATATCATACAAAATATTATGGTCATAGCATAGCAATAATAAATAGTGGAGTTTGCATACAAGGAGATTTGATGAATTACTATAGTAAAATTATTGAGATACTTAAAATTGAGTACCCTGCATTGCCAATAAAGTGAAATGTGATATTTAAGTGTGACTGGTTTGATCCAATTTCAAATGTTGGCACAAAAGTGCATAGCCAATACAATCTCTTGAAATCAACAACTGAAGAAGATTAGGGAGCGATAAAGATGACATGTGTGCCCATGGAGGTTGGAGCAATGTCGCAAAGGGCCGTAACGGATTAGGGAAATCAATTGTTTTGGAAAATTTGTCAATTTCACAGACCTCGTCTGGATATTCACGTATGCATGTCACTCTAATTTTGGTTCATTTAAGTTATTACTAATCTGACAATATCTAAGTCCTATATTGATTGTATTTTAGGTAAATCATTTCGTAATGACAACTCACCCGAAGAGTTTGTCTTCCATACTAAATATGGAAATATTGTTGCAAGAAGGTGTTAAAAACTCTACACCTGAGGGAAGAACTATCACTGTTTCAATTGGTACCTTTGAACATGTAAGGACCTTCTCGGGAATCTAGATATTAGGAACTCATTTACTTTTACTGACTCTCATGTGACTTGGAATCTTAGAAAACAATTACATCATTGTTATTTATTGATGCAATAAACAAGATTCAACTTTAAAGTTGATTTATTATTATATCTGTAAGAATTTGTCAAACAACCTCTCTACTAGTTAGGGTTCAAGTTGCGTACTATTGAGTATGGACTATTATTGTTCTTGTTCTATGACTGTAAGAATTATTAACCTTCTAATTCAAAGTTTCTTCTTAAATATTATATAAAACAAATCCTCTTATTTCCTTTTCAATATATTGTGTAAAATATTGAATTCAAATTCTTATATTTCTAAAAAAATCAATAAAAAATAAATTTCAGTTAGAACTATGCCACCAAAGAGATAACGTGATATAATGCCACCTAGGTTTAGATAACGATTCGGAGGTACTTACTGTCAAGGTGAACCATCACATTCTGTGGCTGAAATTGAATCACCTCCTCTCCCTCCAGTTACTACAGTTGCAGATGATGTATCACCTGATGTTCCTGATGCTACACCATCCACCACTCCTACATCATCCACTACCCTTATAGCGGATAAAGGAGACAGTCGTTAGCCTAGAGCTGAGGGACCTGATGGAAGAACTTACATAACAATTGTCAATAGTCTGTAAGTGAAATTACATGAAACACTATATGTTTATAATTAAGTTATAAGTTTAAATTTTTGCAAATAGTATAAAAAAATTTTTTATATTAGGTTGATTCTGTCTGGACTGTGCTATAGAAACATGACATCTAAATTTAAGGAAAAGATTAATCTTGAGGGTTATGTATGGAAGAATATCTCTCATGACACAAAAGCATTTTACTTTCAGGAGTTTGAGGTACAATAAAAAATTATTCTCTTTTTAATTGAATTGTATACATTAATTAGATAAATATTATTACATTATAAGTATTTATCGAAATTTTTCTTTTTATTTCAGAAAAAAATTTTGGGATTCTGAATTTGACGTGGTCATACATAAAATATGGGAGAAACGAGCACGTACACGTTATCGTGACTTTATTGGTGCATTACACAAGGTTGGTGTATAACTGCCTTATATTTCTAAGCAAATATGGAGTCGTTGGCAGTGGTATTGGATATCACCTAAAGCAATGTCTATTTTAGAGTGTAACTCGACCAACAAAGGTGAAGGACTGGGGAGAGGGAGTCTTCCCGTATATACAGAATGATATATTACCCACCACGAGCATCCAAAGAGACTTGTAAGTATCTAAATTTTACACATATTCTACTTGTTTTACTTTGCTATATTTCAATTTAAATTAGTGTGTGAATTTTGGAATGAAAATATGTGTATTACGGATAATGATAATGGTATAAATGTCTGGTGTCATATATGACTGTGTTGAGTTATTTTCTTTGTTTAACAGGGGATAAATATCATAAAAATAGAGGAAACTTTGATAGAATTTTTATAAAATCTAGTTCACTTATAACATTTTATTCTTATGCAGGAAAAGTCTATGGGCATGAAGTACCCCGTTAGCTCTTTTTACACACTCACACTAAGAAGCATGACAATGTGACATTTGTCAATACCCGATGTAGAGAACTTAATATATGTGCAACTTATGCTTTAATATTAATTCTTAATAATTATCACTTGCTAATATAAACATTACCTCCTAATAGGACTAAATACAATAAAACATTCAACGACACTCTTAGCACGAACAAATTGTTGATGAGAGTCAGACATATCTTGATGTAGTGGGTAATAGGGACCGTTGTGGAAGGATCTTTGGGTTAAGTTTATTTGCGAACACATGTTATTCGCAATCCTTCACATCTAACACAGCAATATCTAGTAGATGATCGACAACCAATGAAGTCAATAAGCTTCGGATCATAGTGTAGACATTGATGGAGTACATAGCTCAGTTGAGACATAAAATGGATGAGTTGAAGGGGAGAGGTAGCATCTCAGAGCATCTGCGGTCACTAGGACAATAAGATTGTTGTAGTCATTTGTTTTGAATTACAAAGACTTATTATGTACACTATAATGTTTTTATTATCAATTAAGATAATTTTAACTTTACATCATCAATCAACTTTCTGTTTAAACAAATTAAATATATAAATAAACCAAAATATTATGTATAGATAATTAATAACTGTTGAAATTATGCATAATCATAAGATTATGAAATAAAATTTAATGTTGAGATTCTTAAAAAAAATTAAATTATTAACCAATAGAAGATACAAGTACGTCGGTAAAATCCTTTTTAATTATCGACAGTTTGTGGTATTCCGTCGGTAAAATGTAAGATTTTTACTGTTGAAAAAATGAGTAACCGTAGGTAATATTAATAGTTGTCGCCAACTTTACCGTTAAGATTTGCTGAACCGTCGATATACTCACCGAAGGTTTATCATAACCGTCGAAAATTTTACTGACGGAATAACCAATACTGTCGACAAATATTCCTACAAAAAGGAAAAGTCCGTAAATAAATTTACCGACAGTCACAGCCAACCATCGGTATATTTACCTACAGTTACGTAAAATGATCGTCGGTAAATTTACCTAGAGCCATTTTAGCAATACCTTTGTCCGTCGGTTGATTCTGTCGATAAACGACATTTTTCTTGTAGTAATTGAAAATGATTTATACATAGACTTACTTATTAGTGATTTTAATAATTTGGACAATAATTAATTATGATTTTTAATAAACTTACGGTTAAGGAAATCGAATTGATCTAGGTTAAAAATAATAAAGAAGCCTAATAAATAATCTAGTTCAATGAAATTAAGTTTTGTGAAAAAAAAGAAGGTTCTAATTAGTGTAAGTCGGACATGTATTAGGCATGTGATAGAAAGATCTAACAAGGTTACTATAAAGAGTTACTAAAATCTCCTGCTGCTTACTTAAGAATAAGGTCGTGGATATTCAGATTCTCTGACCTGTTAAGAGATCCATGTGCTAAGAAAGAAGTTAATGACATAAGGATAAACAATTTTTTAAAAAATTATCAAGAAAGTTAAAGAGTTCTATAATATCCTGCATCCTAAAATTGTTAAGAGATTAAATTGTTAGATTAAGTCACAAGAGTTATTTCAGTTAAGAATTTACGAGGTACATTTCATTCACTGCATAACATTCGTATATACATATGAATCATGATTTAGAAAACATTGCAAGATATTATATACACTCAATTGACATATTTCGAAATATTGAACGAAAATGAATGTGATATGAATGTGCATTCGTTTTGCATTTTGATTTACCAACAACATGAATTGGTGGATTATAATTAGTTAATTTGGGAATTTATTGTTACAATTAAGTAATTGATGAGGTGATACGTGCATCTAGTCTAAAAAAATATTAAAGGGCAAGACAAATTGATACATAGGAATTTAAGTTGATTAGTTCGATGAAATGGTAACATGCGGTCTTAGGAATAACTGACAAATGATTTAATTAAATGAATGACAAATGACCCTTTAAATTTGTGACAAACAGTGCTTTAGATTTGTTACATGCAGAGTAATTGAATAGTGAAATATTTAGCTTTATAAGTGGTGACATATATAGCCTTATAATTGGTGATATGTGTAGCCTTATAATTGGTTACAAATTTAGTATTCAAAAGCTTGTTCATTGGAAATAGATGACAGATCAGGTAGTTTTTTGCATTTTTTCTGTTAATACAAGTTCACGATTAATCCTGGGTCGTAACTAAGGCTCATGTTGCATATTCCATTACTTAAATGCTCCTTATTTAAATTCACGATGCAACAAAAATTCAACAGTTCTACCCTCATCCATGGCACGCTCACTTAGCTTCTCTTAAACTGGTAGATGAAGCTTTGGTTACGAGCTAGCAAGAGTGCTCCATTCTGTGTTTTTGTCGTATGCATGTTCTATTCTTGGTTTCTTGTAAACTATTCATTTCGTGGTGTTTTGTAGCCTTGAAGAGGCAGTTTAAAGAAGGAAGGTTCGCTAGTCTAGAAATCCTTCGCTCCATCAACGTCAACTGAGTCTTTACCATTGTAGAAGAAGACTTCAATATGAAATCCAAATAATTTATTTGAGAGTAAATGAATATGGGAAAGTTGAATTTACATGTTGGACAAAAGACAATGAATATATATAAGTTGCATTGAGAGTGTTTTTGAATATATGGTGAAAAGTGGAAGGTTCCTAGCTGGAACTATACGGAATCAAAAAGCACATGCAAGTCCACCAAAAGAGCATGATTGACAATAATCCAAGTAGGTGAGTAAATCTTTTTCATTCAATTTCAATGTGAAGTCCAAAATTAACTATTTTGAAATTCAATAATGGATCACTTGTATTTTCTTTATGAATTTTCTTTTATTATATATGAACTTTTTTAAAAAAATGATTAAACAATATTTTGTTAAGTTTTTTAGAAATATCTTTTACATAATTCATCAACATTGAATTCATTCATTATATATCTTTTAAATTAGTAATATAGTAATTCTCACTTTTCAAATCTTAGTGAATTCACCAATGGAATTGTTAAATTAGCAAATGCTTGAAAGGAACAGATGATGATGGTACGATAAAAGTAAGATGATAAAATATTAAACCTAAAAGAGGGTCAGGATGGGCAAAAATAGGCCGGAACCACGATTTTTGATGATGATTACAAAAGAATTTGGTTACTCATGGCATCTTCGAGGTTAGAATCATAGATTGTCTCTATTCAGGAAACTCCACTGTTGGCTTTTGGTATAGTCAACTCTCATGTGCTGGCTCAATAATAAAAAATAAAGTTAAAGAAATTTAGTCTTGACAAGAATATATTAACTTTATTTAAATATTACAAATTTGACTAAATTTCTTTAACTTTATCTTGACAAGAATGTTGATGCTAATTAAGATCATCAAAGCTATGAGTTTGTAATAGTAATGAGGCAGCAGAATGAAAGCAGTGATCCAGAAGAAGAGAGGAGTTTATACTATAAGATTCAATGATATAGGTTTTGTACCGTATGGCTAGTACCAGCTAAAATGTGGTACAAAATTCTATTTAAAGATACCGGTCGTTGGTATTGATTAATACCGATAATTTCACATGATATTGACCGATACTATAAGCTTTAAAAAATATAGAAATTTTTTAGCAAAATTTTTTTAAAAAATTTTCCCACCTTCCCTCCCCCACCTTTTTCAAAGATTTTTTAATTAGCAATTTAGTTCAATTTTTATTATAATTTTTTAATTTTAATTTTTAAAATAAAATTATTATTATCATTAATAATAATAAAATCTTTGCTCCTTCTCCTTTAAGTCAAGTAAAGAGTGAAATTGAAACTGGAATGACACATTTCCGTACATATCAAGTAACTGAATCACATTCAAAAGGAGTGAAATTGAAGCAAAACTTGGGAGCGCGTCACGTTCTTATTTTTCACTCATACTTTATAAATTTTTTAATAAAAATTAATATACAGGTTTTATTATTTTGTTATGTATTTTTAAAAGTCAAATATATTTTATATTTTATTTATTTATATATTTATTATGATTTTATTTACATAATAATTTAGCGTGTCAATTTTATTTCTTTATTATTTAATTTACATCATTTTTTTATTATCACATTTATATGTAGGCCTGTAAAAAATAATCTCTTTATCATATAAAAATAAAATTACCGTATTATTAAATTTTTTAAGATTTTACTTTATCTTTAGAATTAGTGTGATAGTGATTAATATAAAATAAGTTATGAAAAGACATCATTAGTTCATCGGTAGCAATCCTGGGATCTAGAATCTCCGCACAGGTAAAAGTAAAACAGCAAAAAGGAAGAAAGATGCCTTTGACATTCTCTCCCACTAAAATTATTATGTATGATTTCAGCCTACCAAATGTTACTTTTTATTTATGTGTAGTCACTCGTCACTCGTCACTCGTCACTCTTGTTTTAATGAATTGAACTGCCAAACTAAAAGCCTTGATTTTGTTATTAATCGGTTAATTACTTAATTACATTCACGAGTCAAAATTAGTACATAAGGACTATTTTAATATTAAGAATGATGTATTATTGCAATTGATCTTTGTAGTTTGACCTTTCTGTCTATCAATACTTATATCATTTATAGATTAATACATAATAGACAACCTTTAAAATTACCTTAAAGTTTCATATGTAATGATTAAATGGTTCCTTATATAATATATAATATTGTTTCATAATAATTACTCATATTTAATTGCTTTTACTATGAAGAAAAGAATATCATTATGCAAGTCATATCAATTATTCAATCTAGATTTTACATCAAATGAAAAGGAACCAAAAATAATATTTTAATGAATATGTTATGAGTTATAACTTTATGTGACCTCTTTGTAATCTTTTCTTTTTTTTTTATTTAACACCCTAATGATTGATCAAAAATATTGCAAACCTCCTTTACGTTATTTTATAATTTGCCTTATAAATAAAATATTTGCAGCTTCAATTAAACTAAGTTATGGTTTCAAATCATCCAACGTTGTTTTTTTTGACAAATTTGTTAGACGATATAAAAGAAGAGAGATAAATTATGTGCATTTATTTTTGTATAATTTACAAATTAATAAATTGATTATCTATTTTAGTGAATGGTTATGAAAAATTAATATAGAATATTTCATATCAAACACAATAATAGTAAAAAAAGAGTAACGAACGAGAGATAAAAACTAATTACTAGTGGTAAAAAAGATAGAAAAAACTATTTAATAGTGGTTAAGCCAAACAATCATTATCCTATGTCCACTTTCTATTTTTCACCTAAAAATTCGCTACCTTATTGATTTAACAGATGAAGTGAAATCTCATAACAACTTATTTATCACATGAGACCAGAAATCTTTATAATCATCTTACTCTATTATAGGTAAAGAATCATTTACAAATCTTGCTTTACCATTTTGACAATGTTAAATATAAAATTGATAATATGGATAATAATAATGAAAACTATACATCAAGAAGACTATTTTTGAAAATGTTAAATATAAAATTGTTAATATGGATAATAATAATGAAAACTATACATCAAGAAGACTATTTTAAGAAACATCTAATGACAATAATACGTAAAGGTAAGCTTTAAGTCCATTAAATTAAAGCACAAAAGTAATAATACCTAATAATATAAAAAGAGGACAATTAAGAAACTATTGATAGACTATATGAGAATGAAATTAAAAAGAGGCCACATGACAAGAAATTATAAGCTTTACTACCAGTTAAATGGACTCAAAGAAGTCATGAAGGATGAATAAGATTAAATAATACTTTCTATCGAACAATTTCACATGGTATATATTTAAAATCTCTTCTTTGTATCAGTAAGTCATTTGAACGTTGTTGGAAAGGAAAATTTTATACTTCTTAACTAAATAAAAGAAAATCTTAATAGGTATGTGATGCAAGCACAGCTAACTATAACAGGGGATCTAGTGCACATAGGCTTAAATCAATTACAAGAGATAATGTTGAAGTTGGTAAAGATTTAGAGGCAAAACACTCATCTTTGGTTGGAGAAGATCTTTAATCATGGGTATGGCCTAAACCGTGTCTTAATTCACAAGCTCACAAGAGGTTTCACAATCTTCAGCCATAGGCATGTCCAGGGACGGATTCAGAAATTTTTTTGAGTGGGGGCAAAATTTTAATTAGAACAAAATTTTATTTTTAGTGGGGGCAAAATTTTAATAGGAGCAAAATTTTATTTTTTTATGGGATCAAAATTTAAAATAATAATTTTTTATATGAAATTTTTTAGAAGCAGTGGGGGCAAGTGCCCCCAGTTGCCCCCAATATAACTCCGTCCATGAGCATGTCCTGTACCATGCCCACTAACATCAGTTTATCCATAGGCTATATGCTCTGGCTTATTGTAAGATCTTAGATCATGCCTACTAGAAACCTTAATTTTTGTGTTTTGTATTTAAGACATTTCTTTTCAGTAGAAGACAATGTCAAGATATATGTTTATTGAGAGTCGTTAGAGCTTCTTTCCCTTGTTATTTTTAGAATTTCAAACTTATAAAAAAGAATTCTTTCTTAATAGTGTTCAAATACTTTATGTATTTATTTATTAGTTCTTTATAATCAAAGGGTCAATTTCTTTATACATTTGCTTTAGTTTTCTTAGGTTTGATTCAAATTTGTTCATGGGTTCTCTATGATGTATTCTTAGTTGTGTTTGCATCAGTTGGTATTAGATATTGGCTCTAAATCAGGTGTGGCAATCCTTTTCGTTTTTGTGTTGTTCAAATTTTATTGTATTTCTTTGTTACAATAAAAAGAAAATCATGTTCTTTATAATTCTCATTCTATTACATCATGTGCTTATTTATGAAGTGTTAAAAAAAATCAAATTTCATAATCTTTTTGTTTTTAGGGTTTGTTTAAGTCTCTTATTATGTTAAGGTTTTCTCTCTATCAATTTATTATTTAATGTCTTTCATATCTAGTTGTTTCAAGCCTTGTTGTTTGTACTTTTGTTATTAAAAATCATGTGGTTGTGATAACAAAGAAAAAAAAGTATAAAAGAAACGAAGCAATGTAGGAATGATTACCTCAAAAAATCATTCCCAAATATAGTTTAAATGTTTGTTGTTGATATTTTCTTGGTTTGTTTAGTTTTCATATTCCTTACTTAACCCGTGAGTTATTTTCTCTTTTTAACCAATAGCTCTTAGGTTTTAGACTTTACAATGTTGAATTATTGTTTGAATTTGTCTAGTTTTTTAAAGAACTTATGAAGGAGTAAAATGTGATTGGTTTGTAATCTTTGAGAGTTAACACATGACAAAGTGCATGGAAAATTTTCTTTACTAACTTTTCTTACATTTTTAAAATATGTTTACCAGAGGATTTTCAAAAATTGAAGGTGGAGAAAGACAACTTACACTTTATACAGACCATGTTGTAATAGTTTAATATGATGAATATGATGCTTATGAGGTGAACGACATGTTATTGAGGCAATCCCATCACCTTGCGAAATTGCAAAGGAGACAAGATCCTTAAATTCTTAATGAAAAGAGGCTTATTAGATGCTATCTAATAACACCTCCAATAAAAGTTCTTAAAGAGAATAATGATCTAAGTGCTGAGGAAATTTGATTTAGCTTTTGAGCTTGAAGGGGAAAGATTCAAGCCTATGAACGGAGTTTGATATGAATGAGATTCAATACTCAATCATTTTAGTGATGAGCTTGATATATTGTTAAAGGTGATATGCTTGTTACTGGGACATTGTTAAGTTTTTGATCAAGAAGAATGAGTTTGAGTAATAAAAGAAAAACATCTTTTATTCTAGATACATCATTTCTTGATCATGGATAAAGGGAGCTGCACTAATGTAGCTGATGTTACTCTTGTCAAGAAGTTCATTGGCCCTACAATGAATTATTCAAAGCCATATAAGCTACTATTACGAAATGAATGTGGGAAAAATAAAGTGAATAAATAGGTGTTGGTGTCTTTTTCTTTTGAAAAGTGTAAACATGGGGTATTATATGATGTAGTACCTATATAAGATGGTTAAATATGGTTGGAGAATGCATTTGATAATCAAGAATCAGTATGGGTTAAAAAGGTATAATTTACTAACCTAAAAGAAGCTTTTAAAGTATCTAAATCTCTTTTGTGCTTTTATGATTTCGGAGAGAGTATCATTTAGTTCGAAGTTAAAGATTTATGGACGAATCCTGGGGGGTATGATATGAGTACAATTAGCAGCAATAGTGGATTCGATGCACATAGGCTTGGATCAATTATAAGAGTTAGTGAAGATATGGAGGCAAAATACTCATCTTTGATTGAACACTCCAACTAAAGACATGCCTCACACTTTATCTTATCCAACCATGGGTGTGGCCAAAATTGTACCCAATGACATCAATTTGTCCAATATAAACTAAGTTGTGTCCTAGACCGTTAGTTTTTATGTTTCAAAACATGTTTCTTTTAAGTGGAAGAAAATTATTGAGATTTATCTTTCTAAAATGTAAAACAAGGGTCATGACTAGACCAATCCATATTGGAAGTTGCAAGAGAAACAAACGAAGTGAGTAAAAGTGACCTAAATTGGCATGTCTCTATATGTTGTAGAAGTGACTCAAGTGACCTAAATTGACATGTCTCTATATGTTGTAAAAGTGAGTTTGACCTAAATTGACATGTCTCTATATGTTGTAAGGGGTCTACCACAGGTCATTCTCCATATAGATTATGATCACCCAAAGAGATTTGTAAAATCCTACACAATTTAGACCCGAAAACTCATCTGACTACTTGACCCAAAAAGATTTTTGTATGTATAAAATACTTCACAAGGTGGTGTATACCTCTAGCGTTTGGTTTTAGACATGGTAATTATGATTTTTTTTAATAACTATACCCAATTGTTTTATCATTTTATTATTAACTTCTTTTTTGTTGTTAATATAAGGTATTTTTTATAGGTTTGATTTAATTTAAATCGTTTATGATACTGATATATTCTTTTAAATTAAGAACCAAATAATTTAATTCTCCTATCAAATATGTTTTTAAAATTTAATTCTTCTATCTCGCTTGACAGGGGCCACAGTGCTGTATGGAAAGTGAACCAAGTAACTAGATACGTACGTCAACCTCATAATTTAAACAGCACTGAACAGAAATGTGACTAGCACCCAAAGGCCAAAACATTCATAATTGAAATGCAAGTACTTTCTCAGACCATTTTGCAGACTGATGGCAACACCTTATCTATCATTTATTAGGTGCATGGGGGACCATGCATGATTCTCGTGTTTACTCATGCAGGAACCAAGAACAATTACAACCTAAATTGAAAGGCTATTCGGGTACCTTATGAGTCCTATACGTAGTCCTGGTGTACAGCCTCCTAGTTCCTTCCTACATCCTGTACTTCTGCTCCATCAGTTTTGTTGCTTGGTCGTAGTGTTCAATTAAGTGATGGTAATTGCTTTTTATTGCCTACGATTAATCATTTGTCACCAAAAATATTCGTATAAATAAAGAGAATATGGCATGCAAGTACCCAAGTGACGAAAGGATGACAGCATCATTACTTCACGCCATCTTTTACAAATCACGGCACATGCACGTTGAAGGTACGACAATATTTGATTAATCGATGCGTGCGTCTTTTGTCCTCCTATGCTCAACATTATGTATTTGCCTACATGTTCTTTGGGTGTGAGGAATTTTGGTGTGGAGTGGCGTGCCCACTTTTTGGAAGGTTAGAACTGAGTTTAGTGATACAAATATTAGTCTATCAGTGGACCATTTTCGAGTTTGCTACAAAACGTACGGTCGAACCGCACTACCACTGAGATTGGTGATACAAACATTAGTCTATCAGTGGACCATTTTCGACTTTCGAGTTTGCTACAAAACGAACCCCACTGCCACTGAGCATGCCGTTGTCTGCGTACGTGCGGCTCTTAACCACTTTACCCCTTATGTTTTACGTGACAGGCATCTCTAGTATAGTCCTTCCAAATCAAACAAAACCAAACTTCCTTCCCCTCTAGCATCCTTTATATACCCCCATTTCTCTCTTCTCTTCACCACCTTCCCATCCTTTGCTTCCAATCATGTCTTCTCAGCCCAACTTCCACTTCTTTCTCCCAAGGTACGCCCTTTTCCCCTGCTTCTATACTCTCTACTAGTTTCCTGATGCTCATACACACCCACCATAACAACAAACTTTATAGTAATTCACCACTTCCCTTCAATAGGCATACATCTTAAGATATTTAAGATAAATGTCTATCTACGAGGTTAACCTTTATCTGTGCTCTTGCATGCAAGACCCATTATAGAAAGAACACACCTCGTATTTAACCTGATGATGAGTGCTTATTCGCCACTTCCCTTCAAGAAGATTACACTTTGATCTGTTTGGCATAAGGGTTTATACAAATGCTTATTTGTGTTGAACTTGAAATCTAGTTATCTCTCTCTGTGCTCTTAGTTCTGCAGTATTATCGAACGCTTTCCGTTCATCATCACAGGTGGATTGGATTGTTCAGAGATAATGGCGAGAACATGGACAGAAATAATAGCTCCAATCATAGCACCGTCACCGGAGATAATCCAATCTCGTCCTCCGTCGAATGTTACGCCTGTACTCAGGTAGGCGCTCCGGTGTTCCATTCCACCAGCTGCGACGGAGCTCACCAACCCGAATGGGAGGCCTCGGCTGGGTCGTCCTTAGTACCTATCCAGACCCGATCCGGACCGAGAAAGAGCGTACACGGGTTCACCGGCCCGTTCGAGCTAGTACTTGACCCCCGCAGCAAACGGGTGCAGAAATGGAACCGGGCTCTTCTTTTAGCACGTGGCCTGGCACTGGCCGTTGATCCTATGTTCTTTTATGCACTGTCGATCGGGCGACGTGGGTCCCCTTGTTTGGACATGGATGGCAGGCTGACGGCAATCGTGACCGTCTTTCGCACGAGTGTGGATGCAGTACACATGTTCCATCTGTGGTTGCAGTTCAGATTAGCGTACGTGTCTCGAGAGTCACTTGTTGTGGGGTGTGGAAAGCTGGTGTGGGACGCACGTGCCATTGCCTCTCACTATTTGCGGTCTCTCAAGGGTTTTTGGTTAGATGCCTTTGTGATCCTGCCGGTTCCTCAGGTTAAATAATATTTTTACAGCATCGTTGACTTTCATCCAATCATGTTTTGCCACGTTGGAACAAAGAAGATGAAAATGACCTTAAGTGGTCACAAGATATTACAGTAGCCGTAACAAACTGCTTAGGCTGATGCATTATCATTTTGTTGCCCAAGGTTCCTTTGTATTATGTATTTGTATTTCCTCATCTGACCATATTAATATGTTGTTTTACAGGCAGTGTTTTGGTTAGTTGTACCAAAGTTAATTAGAGAAGAGAAGATGAAGCTAATAATGACAATCCTTCTGTTCATGTTCTTGTTCCAATCACTTCCTAAGGTGTATCACAGCATATGTATGATGAGAAATATGCAGAAGGTGACAGGCTATATCTTTGGCACCATTTGGTGGGGTTTTGCCCTCAATCTAGCTGCCTACTTCATTGCCTCCCATGTTAGTCACTTTTTTTATCTTCTTCCCCTGTTTACTTCAAGCCTCCACATACTTAGAATATTAAAAAAATCATCCATTCTTGTGTCCTTTGCACAGGTTGCGGGAGGATGTTGGTATGTTCTTGCCATACAACGGGTTGCTTATTGCCTCAACCAGCAATGTGGCAATAAAGCAAACTGTAAACTTGCTCTGTCTTGCTCAAAAGAGGTGAAGGCGTGCTGCCAGTTTTTGTCATCAGCATCCACAGTAGGAAAATCATGCCTAGATGTTAACGGTCCCTTCAAATATGGGATTTACAAGTGGGCATTACCAGTCATTTCTAGTGATTCCTTGGCGGTCAAGATTCTGTATCCAATATTCTGGGGTCTAATGACCCTCAGGTAATCACTACATAAATTAAACTCTTCATCTTCACTCTTCTCTATTATGGATGTAGTCTTTACTCTTTAATGGTTCTGTGTCTGTAATCACTTCAATCCATGTCCCCACCCTTTATCCTGTCACAATTTCACATTATGTTCTACTAAAATATCTAAATTAGGTTTTTCCTCTGCCATTTTGGCGCTCTATACTCTACTTGCTGTCTGTCTTCGAGGCCATAGCTCAAAAGTTAATCTCGGCACTTAAAATGTGTTTGCTTTGATTTCTAATTAATAGGAAAAAAAATTGAAACTCATTTCAATATACCAACTGCTGTTTTCATATTTGCAGTACCTTTGGCAATGATCTGGAGCCAACAAGTAACTGGTTGGAAGTTATATTCAGTATATGTATTATTCTTAGTGGTTTGTTGCTCTTCACTTTGTTGATCGGTAATATCCAGGTATGACAATCGTAGGCTACAATTTTTCATTGCGCTTAGTGTTTTCTTTCTTTTTTTTTTTGGCTTCATGTATCCTATGATGAAAATTTGGTATTCATAAAGGTGTTCTTGCACGCTGTGATGGCCAATAAGAGAAAAATGCAGTTGAGGTGTCGAGACATGGAATGGTGGATGAAGCGGAGACAATTACCTTCCCGATTAAGACAAAGAGTTCGCCGTTTCGAACGTCAGAGATGGTCAACTATGGGAGGGGAAGATGAGATGGAATTGATCAAGGACTTACCTGAAGGACTTCGAAGGGACATTAAGCGTTATTTGTGCCTGGAGCTCATTAAGAAAGTAACAAAAATATACTACACCACCAATCATTTAAATTTTGCTTGCCTTAGATTAGATTCACGCAACATCTTGGTGTCAAATTCACAGAAGGAAGAATTGAACAAGACTAATTTGGATCTCAGGAGTAGGAAAGCTTAAATCTTTGAGAACCTGGAGCTCTTCTTTCTCAGATTTGTTCTGCGTGGGTTATAATGTTACGACTTGTTAATCCAATTTCGAATGCAATGTTTAATCTTTAGGTACCTCTGTTCCACAACTTGGACGATCTTATTCTCGACAACATCTGTGACCGGGTTAAGCCCCTGGTCTTCTCAAAAGATGAAAAGGTGCATATTTTGGACTTTCATTTTGTTCTCTTGCAAAATTTTGTTAACTATGTTTTTTGGCTACTCAAACCAGATAATTAGAGAAGGAGACCCTGTGCACAGAATGGTCTTTATTGTTCGAGGACGAATCAGAAGATGCCAAAGCTTGAGCAAAGGTATGGTGGCCTCGAGTGTGCTTGAACCAGGAGGCTTTCTAGGTGATGAGTTACTCTCATGGTGTCTCCGCCGCCCATTCATGGACAGACTTCCTGCTTCAACTGCAACGTTTGTGTGCATAGAATTAATCGAAGCATTTGGTCTTGATTCAAACCATCTTAGGTACATCACAGATAATTTCCGCTACAGATTCGCCAATGAAAGGCTCAAGCGAACTGCAAGATATTACTCATCAAACTGGAGAACATGGGCTGCGGTAAATATACAATTTGCTTGGCGGCGCTACATGACAAGGACTAGAGAAGCACCGAATGTTGTGACAGCAGTAAATGGAGGTGCTGAGCATAGGCTCCTGCAGTATGCTGCTGTATTCATGTCAATTAGACCGCATGACCACCTTGAATAAGAGCATAGTTATTGCTAGCTAGCTTCAGTCTTCCCTCAGTGTTGCCTTGCCTTGTTTGTAAGCAAGCACGTTCTCCTTTTTATGTTGAAACCCAAGTTTATTTTACTTGTAAGTGTTAAATAGCATATCATCTAGAAACTAATAAAGGATTCAATCTGTTGATTCCCATATTAATGATACGTATCGAGCTGTACATCTCATATTTACAGACATCAATATAGCAAAATTGTTTTTAAGTCCATAAATTTTTCTTCCATATATTTCCTATGTCCAACGAAACCCCATCCAACAATTCTACATCCCATAGTTCTACATCAGATGATAACATTTGGTGCAACTATGCCTTCCTCTATTTGTCTAGATCCAGTATCTCCATATCATCGTCACTCCTTTGACAATCCTCGTGCCGTTTAGGTTTGATAGCGTTGAAAGGACGAGTTCACGTTAAACAAATCCATCCACCAACCTTGAGATGCGAAAGAAAGGTCGAGCTTGCTGACATAAACAACACTTTTCTAACTATGATACGAAAGATTGATCTAGGACAAGTCTAGATTTACAGCCTGTTTGGTAGAAAGGTTGCCTTAGTTAAGGATCTTCTTTGAAGAATGGATCAAATAAGTACCTCGTGTTTACAGAGGTTGACATTGAACAAGCTGACTGGGATACATCGGAGTTAGGGACAAGCTTCAACGAGATATTGAGACGCACGTTGTTACTATCCATGCTGCCAAACTGTCTGAAATTACTTCTTCCTTTGAGTTATGTAGTTTTTGGATTCAACCTCTCTAAGATGCTACTTCATTTATTGATTGCTGATATAAGTGAACTGAATTTTTTGGTGATATAAGAAGAGAAATTTCTCTGACTTTCTGTGGGAAATTGTGGATGTCATCAAACTAAGATTGAGCTACTGTAAAACTTGTATATATTTTTTCTTTTAAGTCAGATTGAAGTGGAATTCAAGTTTAACATGTACCTGCTATTCCTTGGTTATTGATAGTTTTGGTAATTTTCCATTTTCATAATAATCAGGCCATGAGAAATTAGTGCCACCTGGAAAAGCTTGTTATTGACAATCCATAACAGTAGGCAGATGGCTATAGGGCATAAGATATTAAGATGTATATTTATCTGGGTTTTTGAATTTTATACACTTGAGTTTGCCCGGACCATCTGCAGGGAAAGCTAAATGATGCATTGTCTGGACCTGTGGAAGCTTTTTTGGATGGAGCTAATAGTGAGACCTGGTTTTCAATAAGAAAACTTTTGAGGCGTGAGACAGAATATGCAGTCTCTGGTCTTTCTAATGCACTTTCAGGGTTTGAAATGGAGGAGGAGACTAAGG
>JANVCQ010000008.1:12994119-13027399 GCA_025531925.1 Erythroxylum plowmanianum | reverse complement strand
ACCAGTGGTATAGCTCTCACTAGAGATGTTGGATTTAGATTATCTTGGGATGATTTCAAATAAGACTTTGAGATAAAAAAACTTCGAAGAAGACCCTGAGGTCGAATTCTATCTCCTGAAGGGTCAATAATAGAACAGAAGATGGGCCAAAAAAACAGAAGATAGTAGAACACAGAAGATAACCAAAAGACATAAGGAAGGGAAAAGTTACTATAACTTTTACTATAGATATCATATCAAGGAGTTCTTTATATGGTCCAAAAGAGGAATTCAAGAGCTACAACTTCCATGAAGACGTCGAAGACAAATTCTATCTTTTGCATCTTCTTCCTTTTGACTTTTGTATCTTCTTACTTTGCTTCATCTTACTTTGCTTCGTCTTACTTTTGCTTCGTCTTACTTTGCTTCATCTTACTTTTGATTCGATTTACTTTTGATTTGTCTTACTTCGCTCCGTCTTACTTTCACTTCGTCTTACTTTCACTTCGTCTTACTTTTCCTTTGTCTTACTTTGCTTCATCTTACTTTGCTTCGTCTTACTTTTGGCTTCGTCTTACTTTTGGCTTTGTCTTACTCTTCGTCTTACTTTGCTTCGTCTTACTTTTGATTCGTCTTACTTTCGCTTTGTCTTACTTTCGCTCCATCTTACTTTTGCTTTGTCTTACTTTCTCTCCGTCTTACTTTTGCTTCATCTTACTTTTGCATCTCCACATATAAAGATCATAACTTTCAACTGAAATGTCCAAAAATTTCCTACTATATACCATTGGAAATATAAAGGAAATATCTACAACTCTCAAGAAGGAAACTTTGTCAAAATCTATCTAGATTAATCTATATTTTCTCCCGAAGTCAGGACATTAATTTTACATTTAGCTCCTAATGTACTGGACCCAGTTCTCACTTTGTTACAAATTTTGAGACTCTTAAAGACAGAATTGAAATTCGATGTCTTCATACGAAATGTAGCCATATATCTCTAGGTTAATCCAAACAAAGAATCTTCTCATTTGGATAACTAAAGAGAAAGTTATAGTTAACAGACTGAAGCATACTCAACGAATGTTTTCCATATCACTACCAATTTGTTTCCAAAACTTTCCTTATCACAACTCATACCAAAATCACCCTCTCTACTCCCTCTACTTCTCATTTTCAGTAAATCACATTTCAAACAATCATACTCAGAAGTTGTTAATGAATGCATGTACACTTATTTTTGTGCAAAGATTCAATATTTATGTGCATATATGCTAACATTATGCATGAGCAAGAAAATGCATTTCCTTAATCTCTCTTTGAGCTTACATGCATTAAAATTTTAGGTCCTAACCCTTAATATGGGGACAGGATGTTACAATGGTTATCCTTTCATCTTTATTTTCATAATATCTACATTATATTCTATTCCTTTGTGAAAAATTAAAAAAATAATAATTTGGTTTAGGGTTTGCTTATCTCTAATTTGTATGATAATATTTCTTCTTTTTTTAAATTTTTTGTTTCATGCCCTTCATACTAGATTATTTGTGTGGTTGTGAAAGGAAAAGAAGCGAAAAGAAAAGAAAACAAAGTAAAGGAAAGGAAAGGAAAGAAATGAAAAGAAAGGAAGGGAAAGGAAAGGAAAGGAAAGGAAAGGAAAATAAAAGAAAGGAAGGGAAGGAAAGGAAAGAAAAAAAGGGGAAAAAAAAAAGGAAAAGAAAAGAGAGAAAGTAGTGTAGGAGTAGTTACCTCAATAAAAACATTCCTAAATACAATTTGGAATTCTTGATGACTTTCTTAGTTTTACTCAATTTCCTTACTTCTCACTTGAATCATGATCTACTTTCTTTTCTCTACCATTAGTTCATTGGGTTTTTAGACTCTACAAGGTTAAAGTTATTTACTTGAGTTTGTTTAGTACTCTAAAGAACTTGTGAAGGAAGGAAATAAGTGATAAAAGGCAACATATTGTGAACAACATTAGTAGAGAAAAGCTAGATATATATTTACGAGAGTGTTATGAGGTTATTACTAGCATTCTCTTACAGGTTGAATCTTGTTTGACGCAAATAAAGTTAAAGGGTGAAGAAAGGATGATATGTTTGTACTTCAATTTATATAAATATAGTTTAGAAGTGTGAATATGATGCTTGGAAAGATTTATATTTTGATTTGAGTGGTAAGAAGTTGTCATAGCCAATTTAAAAAGGGGGATGATGGCCACAAATTCCTAATGCTCATTGAAAACAAAAGTCAATTCTCTAAGATAATTTCAATGATGATGAAGAGGGAGATATCTTGTATAATGAATACTAACCATTAAAAATAATATGGGCAAATTTGTATACTGAGGTAGAAACCTAAGTAAGATAGTAACCTCGGAAATGTTAAAATTAAGATTCTTTCATTATAAAGGAGAAATGAGCATGAGGGATACTTAAAGTGGGAAAAGAAGATGGAATTTATTTTCGACCATTTCCATTACGTTGAAAAGGAAAAGATAAAACTCATTGTTATTGAGTTTATTGAAAATACAATCATTTGGAAGGAACATATTGTGTTAAATGAGCATAGGACCCATAAGAGATCTATTGATAACTGGGAGGATATTTATGAAGGTGATCATAACTGTAAGGATTTGATATAGAAATTACAACGCCTTACTCAAAGATCAAAGGGCATTGAAACATACTATAAGGAGATATAAATTTCCATAATTTAAACTAATATAAAGGAGGATCAAAATGCCACCGTAACTAAATTTCTAAATGGTTTGAATAATGAGATTGTTGATTTCATAGAATTACAACATTATATGGAATAAAAGATATGCTTCACATAACCATAAAGGTGAAAAGGCAACTTCAAAAAAAAAGGCAACCATTCACAATAAAATCATGGCTCATCCTTATGAAAAATAAGTTAGAAAAAGGATGACAATGTTGCTCCTAAAGCCAACGTCAATCCACTTAAATAAGGAGCAAAAATGCTCGGTAAAGTGAAAGGTAAATTTAAAACTCAAACTTATACTCGTGATATTAAAAAAATTATTTAGAAAAAATGACATATTGCTTCACAATGTCCTAATAAAAGGAGAAATAATAATAAGAGTCAATCAGAAGATAAAGGTCATGTCGCCATTAAAGATTGTGATGATAATGGTGTTAAATATCTAGTTGAAGGGAAAGCGCTTATCATTTGACATACTCTAAATGGTCAAGTCAAAGACAATGATGTTAGTGAGTAATGAGAGAATATATTTGTATACAATATGTCAAATCAATAATAAGATGTGTACCATAATTTCTTATAGGAGTAGTTTCACAAATATAACTTACATTATTGTCGTTGAAAAATTGATCTTACCTATCATGAAATATACTAGGAAATATAAGTTTCAATGATTAAATGAATGCAGGAAGGAGAGGGTCACAAACAAATGTTTGTTTCATTCTCGATTAGAAGATAATATGATAAGGTGTTGTGTAATGTAGTGCCTATAAATGCAAGCTATATTCTCTTAGAGAAACCAAGAGAATTTGATAGAAGGGCCATAAAAGATGGATTTACAAATAGGTATTCATTGTTCATGAACAATAAACCTATCATACAATTTTCATTTAAACAAGTAATTAATGATCAACTTAAGCTAAGAAAGAAAGACTTATAAAAAGAATAGTGAGCCAAAATTAAGGGTGAGAGATTAAGAAAAGAAAAATAAAATAAAATAAATAGTTTATTGAAAAAGTTAAAAAGAAGGAAAAAATTAAGGGAAAATAAAAAGAAAATATTAATAGAAGAGCAAAAAAATATGTGAGTTTTAATACTAGAGAGACTGAGGTCAAAAGAGCTTTTAATTTTAATTAGACTATAATTATAATTTTATTCAAAGACTTGTTTTAATAGTAACAATCTTGATGTTTCCTCATCTAATATTTTTGGTTCTTTGTTACAATATTTTTCAAATGCATTTCCTATTTATGTTCCTAGCGACTTACTGCCAATAAAGGTAATGAAATATTAAATTAAATTTATATCTGGTGCTACCATTTCTAATCAATCAACCTATAATTCCTCCGGGCATATTAGAAAGGGCATGAGTCTATGTGTTTATTCTAGTCTACGACTTTTGACCACTAACTCCATTAGATTGGATTTCTTTACGTATTAATGAGAAGAGTGGTATGGGCAGTAAAAAGAAAGTTGAAATAGTGAAGAAACTACATGAAAATGTTTGATAACATATTGCTATAGAAATATGAAGAATATGCATCCAAAACTACTAATCAGATAAGGAAAATTACTTTTGAGCTAAGTGATTAGATGTAGGTGTATACGAGGAAGGATAAGTTCCTAAATAAAAAAAAAGATCTACGCTACAACTAAAAGTAGATGATCCATTTTAAGTTGATGAATGGATCAATCATAATGTTTATAAATTAAAACTTTTAGAGGAGTATAATGTGAGCATTGTTTTTTATGTTTATGATTTAACTCTTTTTGATGTAAGAAATGATTAGAGGACAAATCTTTTTAAAGAATAGGGGAATGATATGAATTAAGTTGCCTTTTATCCTTTGAGTCTTTTAAATGAACTAATTACATAAACAATGAAGAAAAGGCTTCAAGATACACTTAGTAATGTTGTAAGAGAAGTGGTTACATATATGAAATCAAGTTAAATTGAAGGATAAGAATTAGTTAGCTTAATTCAACATAAGGTTTGAAACTTATATTTAAAGAAAACCTCCAACAAAACCGTGTACCAACTCATTTAACTTTCTAGAAAACTCATTTCTAAGACAGTCTTTGACATGATTATATGCTAAATTATTTTCAATTTCATATAGTATTACTATTTATTATTTATTTATTTATTTATTTTTTGTATTTGTTTTATTTATTTATTTATTATTATTATTATTATTATTTATGATTAGTATTATTAGTGTTATTTGCATTTTTTTTAGCTATATCTTGAGATTTGGGTATTTTTATTATTATTTCGATTTAGTGTTTTTATTTCTCCTTTACTTGTATTTTCATTTATTTTACGTTTTATGAATTGTTTCTGTTACCTGCATCATTCGTATATTGTCTCATTTGCATGTGGGTCCACCGGAAACAACCTCTCTACTATGTAGGGGTAAGGCTGCGTACTATCGAACCTCTCCAGACCCTGTTTCATTGCGAAATTTCGGATTAGGTGATGATGATGATGATGATGATGATGATATAGTTATCAAATGAACAATGTTCTTAGAAATAGGATTGTCCCATTTCATGTATAACTTTGTAAATTTACAAAGAGATGTATGATCTTAGACACATGTGTGTCTTAGATAGTCCTACTGGTAAAAAAAATTGTTAATTAAAGGATATGGATTAATTATATTAGAATTATTAGTTAAATTTAAATTTTATTATTATTCAAGTTAATTATATTTATCATATTATGATTTTATTTTATATTTATCAACTAAAATTTAACTTGGAAAATTGGAGAATTTGAAGTTGCATTGCAGTACTAATTCAACCTGAAATTCTAGAAGTTGTATTCAATTTCAAGTTTTGTTTATTCCCAAGGACTAACAATAGATAATAAGTGACCCAATCTTCAAACCAACTAGCTTGTAGAATTGCAAGATTCAAATAACGTTATTTAATTTTGAAAAAGACATATTAACTCATTTGATTTCTCTTTTATTCATTGCAATTGGGATGGTTTCTTACTCTTTTTCTTTCATTATCTTTAATGTTTAGATAAAAAATAGATAGATTATAATGACCAGTAAAAACAAGTGATGCTATAATAATACCTACCAGGGTACAATTATTGTACTTGATTGAAGTTTTATCACATAACCTTGTTTTAGTATCCATCCGAGTTGCTTCCAAGTTTGTAAAGTTCTCAACTCAACAAAATGACCTATCACAATTTCATCAACTACTGTGGATAAAATGGTTATAAAATTTTTAATTTTCATTATATTTATCTAATCCCAAAAATAAATCAAATTACTATTTCTCTAATCTAATATTGAATTGCAATTTTATTTATTTCTCTTTACATAAAAAATGTAAAAATTGTTCTGCACTTAACATAAATAATGGCTAAAATGTTATCTTAATAAAATATTATATGTTTGAATAGTATTTATTTGAAATAATTTGCTTAAAGCAATTTCTAATCAAACAAAGAGATTTAGTTGTATGATAGAGTAAATATGAATATTAAAGCATTTAAATGAATACAATAAATTTACAAATTGAATTCACATTTTAAGAATAAGTTTAAAATAATTTACAGTCATATTTGATTTATATGAAAAATTAAAAATTAATTCAACTCAATACTCTTAATATTTATCTTTAATTTTTTTATTCTCATAATTTTTAATATTTTGAATTTTCAATTTTTATAACCTTTTTTCTTTTTCTTATAATTTTTACAACTTAATTATTATTCATCTTAGATTTTAAAAAGTTCAAAGATTAAATTATTCTCTTATTAATTTCATTACTCATCAATAACACACATACTTTAATAAAATAAGTAAACAATATTAGCTCTATGTTTATACTCATTTTGGGAGTACGTTAATCTTATATATTTTTATCTTTTACCTAATTTGAAATCTATGTATATTATTTTAATTAGGTTTAATTTCTTTTCAATTATTTCGATAAACCTTATCAGTCACCCATTTCTTATATTATTTTATGACAGGCAAAAGGGTTAAATTAGACTTTAAAGTTTTTTTTTACCAAAGTTTAATTTGAACCTTAATGTTTTAACACATACAGAAAGAACTCTAATGATCTATAAATGTTAAAAAATGATCATATTGTTTTACAAACATTTATTAAGAACTCTAGTTTAAAATTTTGTCAACCTTTAGTTAGAAAAATAATAAATTTTTATTTTTTGTGGGCTTCTTGCAATACGAGTATGTCATGTGGTAAATGGGACCAAAAAAAATTTACAAAAGGGTTTTTTAAGACGAAAAAGAAGAGTGGTATTTGTTAGCAACAATATAATAGAGGCAGTCAATTAATATAGATTGATTTAAAATCTTAGGGAGATTTATGGATAGTCTGTGGCTGCTAATAGTCCAGTAATAAACAAATCGACAATAAATAGACCTTGATTTGCCTTCAAAACCTTCATTCTCCATTAAGAAATTTGGATTCTTATAGTTACCCTTTGCCAATTTTAGGCTTTATTTGCTATGAGCGAATCAATAAAGGAAATTAACCGAGGCAGTCCTACATTCTTTTATATAAAACCAGCAAACTATCATTGATTCTTAGTCCTATCATTAGAGTCTGGAATAGCTAAATTTAAAGAGAAGTTTAGTGTTGATGAACCAACCAAGTGGGGCTTATTAAGATGACTAACAATTAAGAGTTACACTCCTTTGGTGGATATTTTTATGGAAATGAGTAGCAATACGATTGATTTCTACATCACTACAATTTTCCAAGTTCTTCATTGTAAAGAAAATTACTTTTAGAGTCAATTATGTCTTAAGTTTATGGCAACTAAGTTGACCCCAATATAAAAGAGAACATCAATAAAAAGGAAACTTGTGGTCTTAAATTGCAGGATGATAGACTAACTAGGAATGTGTCATCAACATGTATTTTCACAAAAGAGAACCTAGATAATCTCTTGAAAGGCAGAGATGTGTTGCTAAAGAAACCAATTTAAAGGGTGAACATATGTACTAGAATTTGTGAATCTTCTCACAGATCAACAAATGAAAACACTCTTATAATGTGTACATATGAAACTTAGATAGTATGGGAAACTTCTCACAATTTAGTTTAGAACTTTGGATCATTTCTTTTGATTGTAGTCTCTAGGTAAATTTTAAAGAATGAATACTCCTAGTAAAAGATAAGATTCAATCATAAAGACTATAAGGACTAAGCAACAACATCTGTGTGTTATGGATTATTGTGTCTTCAAAGAGATGAATTATTTCAACAAGGTTTTCAATCTTGTTGGATAAGTTCTTTGTACAAAAGAGGGAAGGTGAATAGGGGAAAGTGTAGAAGAAAGGCTAATTGGATCATTCATATAAGTGGAGGATGTACTCATGCTTAAGTATAAATTTTCCTACTAACTCTTATTGTTTATAGTACTACTCTTTTATTTGTTAAAAAGCGTTGCTACACTATGTTCAAAGGTAAAAAATGACCACAGGTATTCTAATTGAGAAAATAAACCCTTTACGATGGTTACCATAAATATTACAAGGCCTTCCTCTTAGATAACAAATTTTGAGTGATCTTTTAGTTTTGCCTTAGTAGGATCTTTTAGTCTTGATATTTCTAATACACAAGATCCTCTTAGAGAGGTAAGTCCAAAACATACTTGTATTTACTAGAAAGAGTCATGATATAAATAACTTAAGCTTTTAGGAAAAAAGGGATGTTTTTTACAGGAAGACATGAAGAAAATACTAATGTTTATTTCTTGTTTCTGTCACCCTAAACTAAATGCAATGGTCTACGTATATAAGCAAAAGGGGTTACAAATAGACAACATACAATAATTGTTACAAACAGACAACATATAATAATTTAACAAGGTAGAGTCATTGCCAGACATAAATAATTGAACTTAGTGGAGCCATCATCATAGAATAAGGGTATACAGGTACACATAATAGTATAATAATTCATTGAAAAATATATGGTGATTGGATTTATATTAATGGTAGGTCCCACTTATTCTTCTATTGAATATTATAGGACATGGATAAATTTTTTCATCATCTGTGATGTCTCCATTTTTTTTTGAAAAGACGCTCATAGTCTTCTTCATAAAACTCAAACATTTTCCCATTAAGATCTTGAGAATCTTGGAAGATAAACCCGAGACTAGTGAAGAATAGGTCCATTCTTTTTGAAAATTTATTCCTAGTATTTAGGGGATGAATTCTCCATGATATAATCTAAGGGAGGTGCATGTAACAAGAGAGTGATGTTTAGGAATATTATTAAGATCACATTAAAAAAAAATTTAAGAGTTTTCATAAACATATCCTTATCTTGGGCCATTCAAGAGAAGTATGTCAAAGATGTGTTTAGTTAGGCATGTAAATGAGGTCATCTATTACCAGGCTATAAGTCCTATAAATCACAAAGAAGCATTGTGTGTCTTGTTTGGCTAAAGGAATGTCCCATAATTTGTGTTGATTAATAACTTAAGATAACTCCTTTCTCTATCACAGTAATGGTGAATACCATTCTACAAAAGTCCACATAGTAGAGGATTTATGATTGCATACACAGAGATAGTTACATACCTATAGAGGAGGAATTGCAATAGCACATACAAAAAGAGAAGAGAGTGTCTAAAGGTACCTCCACATTGCTTCAAACGAAAGAGCTTAAGTAATAAAGTAGATAGTTAGGTAATGAGTCTGAATATCAAAATAAAAAGGATACGAGGGCAGTTTTGTCTTTTCTAAGAAGAGGTAGAGCCAATGGAAAAGGTTTTCTTTATGCTAAGTCATTGATTTCTTCAATAGTAGTGGGTTCTTTTTCACAAGATGGAAATGCTCTTTTAACTTTTGCAACTTTGTGAAGGTTAAACATCAAGAAGATCACATGAATAAATTTTTTAGGAGTGAAAAGTATAATGTTGTTTTGGGCTCAAAAAAGGTAGCCAACAATGATGTTTTGGTGCCCTTTTATATGTCAGATTAAGAATTTATAGTAAGAGAACCAATCTTTACATATAAGCAACTGATTATCTGGTAAGGTCTTTTTCTGAGGGTCTAGCACCTTTAGGAATGATGTGTTATCCATTTCAACAATGAAATGATAAGGACACGAGTGGAAGCTGAACTTTTCTATCCCTTGTTTTACTATAAGAATCTCTTTGTAGATTGCACGGTAATATTTGTCTGACTCCTTAAATTAGCTACTTACATGACTACAATAGAATCTCTTACCATGCAATTCTTCTATTAGGACCACAACTAATATTCTTCACTGCCGTCAGTCTATAAGATTCGTTCTCTTTTATCAGGAATCTTAAGTGGTGGTAGATATAGGAAAATTTCTTTAGATATTGTACAACCCTTATTTGTTCTGGTCCCCATAGGATAGGATTCTTTTTCAAGAGCTTCAACATTTAGCTGGTGTAATCAACAATATAAGGGATAAAATATTAGATATAATGAATAATACCCAAGAATTGTTGAATTTGCTTTTTTGTGAGCTTTTCATAAGGGAAATTAAACAGTTAACTGGCAATGTGTGGGCTTAATTAATAATCTCCATCATAAAATTTCATACTCAAGAAGTGTATTTGAGTAATACCAATATGACTTTTTTAGGCTAAGAGCATTATCCTATACTTTTTAGTGATATCCACGAATCTTTCTAGTAAGACCTTATATTCACCTATATCTTCTGTGAATAGCAAGATATCATCAATACGAATTGGTGCATTATCTAGTATGGGCTCTAGATTTTTAATATGGCCTTTTGGAATAAGGAAAATGCCACCTTAAGTTTGAAGGGCATGATAGTTCATTGGTATTGGGCATTTGGGATGCAAAATGCCATCTTGTAACTGTTTACTGGCTCTATCTTTATTTGCCAAAATCCAACCTTAAGATTAAACTTTGAGAACACTTTTGCTTCTTTCAGGGATAATATTTGTGTGTTAATCTTGTGTAAAGGCAACTTATCATCTTGGAGAAAAATATTTAATGACTTGTAATCAATCACTAACATTTTCTTTCCTTGCGTACATTCTGCCTTTTTTTTTATACATAAAATGCTTGAAGAGCCCAATTAGACTTAGTGGGTTCAATCAACCCTTGTCTTAGGAGGACAACACATTCTTCTCTTTCTAAAGCCAAGTCATCTGGGTTCACTCTTAGATGAGTGGCCTTGATATGATTAATATCTTAATTTCTTTTGAATAATAATTGGACAAAGAATTTTGAATTTTTCCTTAAAATTTTTGAGTGACTGAATTAATAATGACATATTGATCTCTTATATGTCCATATTCTTGAGGAACTTCTTGGAGACCAAACATATTGGAGACATAAGTGAAGGGACAGAGAGAATATTTAAATCTGATGCCTTAATGTAGAATTTGTAATTTCTTTGCTTAAAAAAAGATATCCATACCAATTAATACATTTGTTCCCGAGAGATTACTACCAAGAACTTTTATCCATACAATGCAATTTGGGATGAATTTGATTAAGATTTTTCCCTTGGTTATAAGTTCAATTTTAAAGGATTTTCTATCTGCAACAGTGAAATATTCTTCATGAGATTACCATACTTTAAAGGGAAGAATATGAGGCTTGATTACACTCCTGCACAAGCCTGTATCCATATATCCTGTACTTTTAACAGGACGATGGTACTTGCTCATTAGAAGTTGTTTTCTATGTGGTGCTTGGTATATGGTGCAACCTTGGAGTTTACTTTTAGACAAGGCTCTTTCATCATATATATTGGATTTTGTACGTTTGTAGAAGAATCTCTTTCTCCCTCAGTTGACTTATAAATAGAGACTTGTTTGTTCTTCAAATATAGATTCAATGTCTTCATCATCCCTTATTGGTATAATAATTCTAATATATTTTAAAATTTTCCCCATAATGTCAGGTTTTCCATAAGGATAACATCAATCTAACTTGTTAACTTTAGGAGATCTCTTCTTGAAGAATCTGACAATTCTCTTTTTTCTTCTATAAGGTCATTGATGCTTTCTCAGCCTTATCTTATAGAAACTAGACTTTTTTCTACAACAACATCCTACTATTTCCTTGCACTTGATCTTCAAATAGGGCTTTTTGTAGGCATGTTTGAAGTGTGGTTTATCCACCATTATGGTTTGGAAGAATTTATATTGTTCATATAATTTGTAGAAAGTAGTCAGAGCCAATTATTATATTTCTCCTAATGAGATTTTTGTCATGTCATGGTGTAGAGAATTTATCATCCTTTACAACTCTGGTTGGACTTCATTAGGAAGGAAGGCAATAAATGTATATCAAAGACTAACATCATTAAACTTATTTAACATGTATTATTTTGCAAACATTTTTTGAAAATGCTTCTGAAGGTATCTCTTATCTAGTGAACAACACTTTATTATGAACTATTCTTGATGACTTTGCCTATCAATTAATTGAAAGTCTCCAATAAATTCCTTATGGATTATTCTTAACAGGATTCTTACCTCAAAAAGCTTGACGAATTTAAACCTTATGTATTCTCTTAGACTTTGAAACCATTCTCGCAAGTTTCCACTTATTCTGGAGACAAATTCTATTGGGATTTCTTTAGAAGTGGCTTCTAACCTAGTGATTTGAAAGTTGATTCATGCTCTGGATTTGTATAACATGTCTCTCCATTTAGTATGTAACATCCTGTTACTCATGTTAAGGCTAAAATAGTAAATATGAGAGATTATTGAGAAATTAAAAAATGCATTTCATGCTCATGCATAACATGACATACACATACACGTAAATATAGATATTTTTGAACATGAAAATGATTGTGCATACATTCATTGACATTCATAGTATAATTGATTTATATATGTGAAATGTGACTTTTATTGAGAATTGTAGCTTTTATGTATGAAAATTTTGATTTGGAGAGTGTATTTGTTAAATTAGAATTTTTGGAGAATTTTTTGAGAATTTTCGAAAATGTTGAATATTATTAGATTAGGAAAAATACCACTTGGAAAGTAAATTAATGAATAGAAATAGAAATAAGAATCAAATGATAATAAATAAATTTTAGAGACAATTTTAGAATTTATGAGTTAATGATATTGAAAATTTTAGTGATAATTGGAATAAAAAGATGAGAGTTATGGGACTAATTCAATAAGAACTTAGTTAAAGCCTTAGATGTTAGATAAGTGACAAGTGTCACTTGTCTAGTTCAAGTTTTAGCATACAATTACTTTGAAAAAACCAAGTCACGTTTTTCTTAACTTCGAAAGACCAAAACTGTACTCTTATCTTCATCTTCCTTGTAGCTTTCTTCTTCAAGTTTCTTCATTTACACAGAGTTTTTCATCAAACCTCCATCAAAGTTAAACCTTGTCTTCATCCATCTTTTGCTACTTCCAACTTTGTTGTTCTTTCAATTGCCTCAAGAAAACTGAAACTTGCCAACCTCCATAATGATGTACGTAGTTGCATTTGGGATTGGGGCTTTTTGAGTTTTTGAAGATTTTGGAGTTTTATCAAGTACCTTATTAATCCTTTAGAGTTGTTAGTTTATGAAACAAAAATGGTGATTTATTGACATTACATGAACATGAGAAAAATGGACATTTTAAATGAAAATCATGAATATAGGATGAAAATATGGAAGTGTTGAATTTTCATATTTGATGATCAATATGTTATAAAATAATGTAGAAATGATTTTTGAAGTTGAAAGATCCATGAAAATGTGTATGAGATTAGTGCAAAAATTTATGAAAGATGATATTCATATATGCTCTGTTTTTCTCTTTACTGTTCATATATGTGAATATTTTGGTAACTTAAGGATGAACAAAACAAGAAGAATTTAGAGTTAAGGGATAGGTTTAAGGTGATGTCTGGAGATGAGTAAGAATGAATAAAGTGATAGTTGGAGGAAAAAAGTGAGGAGAATGTAGAAAATGAAAATACAAAAAAATGGCAGTGAAGAAATACAGAAAATGATGATATGCGAGAATGAGGTTCTATTTTGATGGTTGTGTTTAATCATGGTTTTTGATCTATTTTTGAATGTATTGAGCTAAATGGGAGTTGAGATGGTGAAATGAAAATGGAGAATGTACAGAAAATTAAAGTGCAGAAAAATGAAAGATGAAAATGCAGAAAAAATTGGAAAGTGCAGAAAACTCGAAGAACAAGCATGAATGGGTGTTGTTTTTGGATGTTGTATCTTAATCATGGATTCTGGAGTTATTGTGAATGATTAGAGCTGAATAAGAGTCGAAAATGAAGTGAAAATAAGGGAAAATGTAGATTAGAAAGGTTGGATTTAGAAAAAGGAATGAAAGAAGAAGAAGAAGAACAACATTTATGAAGAAGGAAGAAAAAGAGAGGAAGAAGAAGAAAAAATGCAGTATCGGAAGAGAAGAAGAAAAGAACGATCATGCTTCTGCATGATCGTGACTTTGTAAAGAACCAAGAAAAGCATGATCATGCTTTTGCACGATTATGACTTTTGAAATCTGTTGGAAACTCATGATCGTGCTCCTGCACGATCGTGACTTCTATGGCTGGAGACAGTTTGAACATCCTTTGACCTTTTAGCTATAACTTCTTTTTTCGACCTCCAAATGACATGGGATTTGAACCAACAGATTCAAAACACATTGCTCTATATCTTTACCAAAAATTGTAGCAATATGAAATCATATGGAAGAGATCGATTGATGAAATTGGGACGAAAATGATGAACAATTCTGGAAAAATGATAACTGGAGTATTTTCATTAAATATGCTTCGGTATTTTGATAATATCTTGTTCTATAGTTATCCAAATGGAATGATTTTTCATTTAGAGACCACTAGAGACATAGTTCTACAAATTGTATGAAGAAATAGAACTTTAATTTAGTCTTTAAGAATTTCAATTTCTGGATGGAATTTGAGTATAGGGCACTATTCTAGTATAAGAACAGTCCGAAAATATTTGAGGTATAACTTTCAAATTATCAAACTTAATTAAATGATCTTAGTGTCATTAGAAACTTAAGAGATAGGAGAACAATTTTATAGAGGAAAATATTGCCAAATTACTTTATTTTCATTGTCTAAATGATCAAGAACAATAGACTCGAAAGTTAGTTTTTGGAAAAAAAAATCTGAAATGATTCATTGGGTCATGAAATTAGATTCAAAGTGTTTATTTAAAGTATAAACCCTACGTACAAGTGATACTTAAGTGAGTTTTGACATTGGATAGATTTTATGACAAGAATAATGGAAAAATACTCAGGATTGTCATGAACATGCATTGTGCATATTTCATATACATAAATATGCATCAAGGAATATTTATGAAATTATGCAAAATTGTGATATATATATGTATTGTATATTATCAAGGAGCATTTGGACCATCAACATCCGGATGTTGCTGGAACTTCCAGGCATTAGCTTCAGGAGCAAACTGTGAGTAACATATACGGTCTCACTCAATTGATTGTTTGTCTAGATTGTCTTTGAATTATTTTATGAATGTAAGATTGATTGTTGAATTCCAGAAACTGAAGGTCTGAGATCTGTGATGTATGAATTTGATTTTGAAGCGCTACTTGTATGTGAATGAGAAGAAATAAATATTTTTTTAACAATTTTTGTTAAATGTCAGACTAAGGTCCGATGACAAATATATTCCGAATGTGAAAGTGAAAGCATGTGATTGATTAAGAATATGATAATGTAAAGCATTTCAATGTATGAATGTATGAAAGATAAAGGTAGTTGTGATCGGAGTTGCCAGTATAAAGAGCTTAAAGCTTAGATTATGATCAGAGCCTCAGGCTCAGTTGTGAATGTACTTGGTATCCACTAAGGGATATGAGACATTATCTGATACAGCTTGGTATCTAATAAGGGATATGGGCTAGTAAAAAGACACTCGGTCACAACGACCTTAATAAATGAAAATGAGTCTCATGTGCATTACATTTATAATTGATATGTGTATTTTTGTACGAATGAAATGATTGGTATTATTGTTCGAAAAGTGATATGTGATGCTTTATATAAAAATGCAAAGATGTGGATCATATGTTATGTGTATTGATGTGATGTATGAATTGAGTGAACCTTCGATGATAGTTACCTGCTTGAGTTCGTAAAACTCACCAAAATTGTAATGTTGATTTTTCAGAACCGAGAGAGGACTTTAGCTACTGAGGGACATTATAAGAAGTATAATCTTGTACTTTTGGGAAGAAGAAGAAATGACTCAAAGGTCGATCAACTAGGTTTGGAAAGATTAGATAGATTTTTGTGTAATTTCCTCTTTCACGTAACATATTTTGTATTAGGATATGATGATGTACATATTCGAATGATATTGAAAATTGTCAACGTAAATATTTAGTTTTATGAAATGAGAGGAGAAAATTGGGTTTTAAATTATGGTGTTTTTCATTATGATGTCTTGTAAGAAAATAAATAATGATGATGCCATGTTAAATGATTATAGTGACTGCTCTAACGCGTCATTATCATAGGTTATGTACTAGAATATCCTCCGGGTGCTTCGATACGTACCTTATGGTAACAGTGTGCTACATAGTAGGTAGAATATCATCAAATATAAACTATAGTCATGAAGCTGGCAGGGTTTTGGTCTTCTATTTTTTGGTATTAATTTTGTTCTTAAAGAATCCATATATTCTACTTAAGGATCTTCTTCTGTTTGTAGTGAACGGGAATCTAGATTGGCCATCAATATTTATGATAGCTGTGAGAGATCAACCATCTGGTCTATATTGGAGCTAGTCTCATAATGTTGTGAACTTGAGTTAGAGAGATTGATGGAAATTAACTAAGGATGGGTTGGTTAGATAGTAGCCATAAATCTGGGTTCTTCTTTTGATTCTTTTTCTTTTGGAGGGGTGAGGTTTTCTTTAGTTGTGGTGTAAGATGGACCTGAATGATCTTTTGGTTTCTATTATACGTTAGGGTTTTAAGGTTTTTTTTTTTTTCTGGGAGGACTATCAAAGTAATGGGTATAACATTTTGAAGACTTTTCCATAGTCTGAGGCTTCTGGATATAATAGATTGGGGTAAGAGGTTGATCTATAAGAAAAAGCTGCAGGAGGGATCATATTCAGTCTTTGATTAGTCTCTAGTTCTATTTAACTTTATCTTTCTCAGTTCTTCACAAATTCTGGA
Organism: Erythroxylum plowmanianum; assembly: GCA_025531925.1. NCBI lineage: Eukaryota > Viridiplantae > Streptophyta > Magnoliopsida > Malpighiales > Erythroxylaceae > Erythroxylum > Erythroxylum plowmanianum. The sequence continues at coordinate 13,010,486 of JANVCQ010000008.1, read as the reverse complement.
CAACTTTTTTTTCTTTAAAAACTATAGGGTATAATAATTTTCTTCCAAATAAATATTTAAAACTCAAGTTGTTGTAACTAATGAAGCACTTTTTAGCGTATTGTAATTGATGAAGCACTTTTTAATATAACTGTTGAATCTGGAATGATATCGAGATTAAATTAGTAAGTCTGGTGCTTGTGCATGTCATCCTTCTAGTCTTAAATCAATGTAGTAAATATGTTTTGAACAACTATGTTCTTAGTTTGCCAATTTAGGACTTCTTCAGCAGGGGTCACTAGTGAGTAAGTGCCTTGAGGAGATAACTGTATAGGGATAAAGAATGGGTGACTTGTTACCTTATTCTTCTCATTGGTCTTTCTCTCTAGAGGAGGGAACTCCTTATCACACTATTTTGTGGTTGCATCATTAAACAAGGATTTGGTTATAGAATTTTTTTAGAACGATATGGATGACTAAAGCAAGTCGAAATGGCATTAGGAAATGGTTATATCCTACTTCTTCTAGAAGTCGTTGGTCTTGGCCTAGGATTTTTGTGCCAATCCAGGGCTTAGAGTCATCATCATCATCCTTAAACTATCTTTATACTTGAGGATGTTGCTGTGGTATGGATTTCTTCCTTTGACAATCCTCTGCTTCGTAATCTATATCTTAAACATCTTCTTCCCAACATCTACAATCTGGATGACACATAGATGGATCCATGTCTTAAAGAAAATGACCATTCATATGACTGATATAAGAATATGTCCCATCTGCTCCAATTGAGTGAATCAAAAGGTTGCTTATGGTTTCTTTATGAGAGAATGCTGGAGAGATCATTAGAGTAAGTTAGGGACTTTCTTACCCTGGCCTTTTATAGATGGATTTAACATAGCCATCTTCAAATTATCTAAGGAGTGGTGGAGTAGTAGTATGGATATGGTGACAAAGAGGGGAATGGAATTCCCTTTTATAATTAGTTATCCACTCTAAAGACATGAGTTCTTCAAGTTCTTCTTTGGGAAACTTCCTTGGGATCTGAACAATAGCAGTTTGTCCTTAAGATTTGTTTGCTACCATCTATAAAGCATAAGTAGTAGAATTAGGGAAGTACAAATCCAAAGCATGGTTCTACAAATGATAATAATCTGATGATGTAGTGTAGCCATGATAGTTAAGGGATCTTGTCCAACACCTACAATAGGGATCTTGTTCAACACCTACAATCTAGATTTTGACCTTCAATTGTGTAGAGATACAATCTAGATTTTGACCTTCAACTGTGTAAGAGATATTTGGGTCATCTAATTTGATGTTGAAATCAGGTGCTATTATTGATATGACACTTCCATTGTTGAGAGTGGTGAGAAGAGTACCAATGAGAGCATTAATATACTTTGTATATGTTGTATCCAATAGAGATATTCGTGCAGTAACTGAGATGCCTTTTCTACCATAAAAGATTAAAATCAGTCTAACCCCTCCTACATGAAGATGAGTGTACCCTTCTTCTTATCAAAAGGGTATTAGATTAGGGGGGAAATATACATATAATATTTAAAATTTTTAATCTTTTGACACGGAGGTTACTCATATGATATTAGACCCACAAATAATTAATAAATAATACTACCTATATTTTTTTTAACATGAAGGTCTTAAGTAAGATTATTTTTTAAGCATTTGTGAAACATTATGGTTCTTTCTGAACATGTTAAAAGATAAGGTTTAAATTGAATTTTGGTAAGAACCTTAAGGTTTGATTTGACCCCTTTACCTTTTATAATATGTTAAGTAACCTTTTACTTTTGAACTATACTTATTTTATAATTAGGTTAATCTTATATAATTTGAATTCTAACCTCCAAGTTCACTTACTTGCATTAATACCTCGTTTTATTTTGTTTTACGTTTTATACATCTTTAGACAATATTTTGAATTTTATATTGATATTGGTTGGTACTGACTAATACCAGTCATATTGATTAAATATTGATATCAAATTTTCATATACCATATTAGATTTAGATATACCATATTAGATTTAGATACCAGATTGTTTCAAAACAATTTAGTACAACCTATATATTGAAGTACCAAAAATATTAGGTTAAATTTGTAAAATAACAAAAATTGAAAGATTAAATTGGAAATTTTATGTTTAAATATTTCTAAAATAATATTATGTCTAAAATTTATTTTATATTAGTTTTAATAAATAGAGGTCAAATTTTAAAATAATTTTGTCAATTTTAATTATAATATGATAGTCAATTTTAATATATAATTAAATTCTTTATATAATTAAACATGTGTTTTACGCATTATTTAAACATTATTAGTATCTTTTTAATATTATTTTTAAATAATTATTTTTTAATTTTTAATATAACTATATAAATTTAATTTATTTTTATAAGATAGGAAATAATTTTGATTTTCTATTTTAGTTAGAGATTATTATTAAATAAATAGAAATTTTAATTTTAATATTATCTCTTAATAAAAATTAGAATTTTATATATTTTATAATAACAAACTAAATTTTAATTATACAATTTAAGAATTAGTTTATAATTTTAAAATTATATTTAATATTAATCTATATTTAATATTAGTTAATATCAATATTATATCATACCAATTCTAAAATTACTACTACCATGATACATTATTACAATAATAATAATAACAATATTTTATTAGAAATTTTGCTGATATGGAAGGTTAAGAGAGATTTAAGATTAAGCAGCCTTACCCTTGATTGATAAAGAAACTGTTTTGATAGACTTACATAAAAAACTAAATAAATAAATAACTAATATAAAATTCTCTTATAGATTATTGCCAAGAGACTATTTCTAAAAAAAATATTTTGGGGCTTGTTTGGTTCCCTTTTTTTTCTTCTTCTGTTTCTTGTTGTCGTTTTCATAAAAAAGGAAACAATGCCTTACAACTCGTTTGGTTGAGTCTCATTGCCATTTTTCATTTTCAAAAATAATAAAACCACAATAACTTTACGAAAACGAAAAAACAATGTTTTGTATATTTTTAAAACATGTTTTTTTATTAAAAACAAGCTCAACATCTTCTATGACTTCTGCATCTCTGTGTCTTTTGTGTTTCGATTTCTTCATCTTGTTTCAGATGCTTCTCTGTTTCTTCATTTGTTGCTATTGCCTTTTGGATTCTTCCTATTACTTGCTTTCAAAAATTTCTCTACATCTAGAATTTAATGCAAAAACCTACCACACTTTTCAGATGATGTTGTATTGGCTTTTCTTCCTTTCCCATCTGGAAGTGGGAAACAAACACAAGTAGGATCCTCGCTCATAAACCACATTTGCATGATTCACCCCGATATTCTTTCTTCCTTTCAAGATGAAATTACCAAGTGATAGGTAGGTAAGCAAATAATTAGGCATCTTTAGATGAAAGAGTGATTCTCAGGTATGATTATCCATCAGATGAGTAGCAAGTAAAAAAATCAAGATTTTGCTATTTGAAATTGGAAGTGAGAGGGTCCTTTTCTTTTAGTATTTGAGGGATCTTCAATGGATGCAGTTTTATGTTTTGGTATTGTCTACAAGATGTTTGATTATTTGTCCCAGTGATTCTTTTGGTTATAGAAAAACTCTTCTTTGTTTGGGTTACTATTATATGTGAGTGTGGAAACAAATGACAAAAATTATGTAGGATTTGTACTGATTTTGATTTAACTCCTCCCTTTGTCTCTGATAAGGATAAATATTAGTTGTTACGATATACTAGTTGATAGGATAAGCTAGAGCTATTATTAAGATAAGCTTTAGTTGTTACCACATGTAATATACATACATGTACTCTCTCATAAATAAAGTGCGGGCTTTTCTCTATTCATTTAACGCTAATATGGTATCAGAAGTCGGGCGGGTCCTTTTACCCAAATAACATAGCCCCTCTTTTTTTTTTCATCTTTTTGCATCTCTTGTTAGCCCTAGCTGTACCCCCTCCATGAATCAAACCATAAGCACCGCACCTGCGTTCTTTTTGCTCATCATTACCTATCTCATCCATGTTAACTCTCATTCTTTCTCATTAAACGATATTTTACATGTACCTAGCTCTTGTTCCAATCTCTTGTCTGTTAATGCCTTCACTAGAACTAACAATGTTTCTATTGAATTCTTCCCTGATCATTTTGTTATTAAGGATATCCGCACGAAGCAGCCTCTACATACAGGTGGAGTGATTGTGGTCTTTATTTCGTTCTTATAGCTCCTAAACGACATGGATCATCCTTCTTAGGATCATTATCTCATTTGCATTCCTGACTTGGTCAAGCCAATTATCGCGTTGTTCGTCATACCTTACAACAAGCAAAAATTCCTTTTGTCAGTGATGTTAAAAAATCTTGTCATACGTGTAGTATTAGTAAGAGTCATCATTTGCCATTTGTTGCTTCTGCTTATAAAGCTCAAAAACCAGTAGAGTTAGTTAGTTTTGATGTCTAAGGTCCCTCACCAGTTCCATCAATTGATGGAAAACGATATTATGTCTTAATTTTTGATCATTATAACAATATTGTTGAATTTGTTTCTCAAATTCAAAATTGAAGTTATTAATGTTTTCATTAAATTTTGTCATATAGTTGAATTTTTTTTGACACATCCATCAATCAATTTTAAGCAAGCATTGACTACTTATCTCTTGAAAAAATGGTACCACACAACGTAGTTCATATCTTAAAACACCAAAACAAAATGGTTGTGTTGAACGCAGACACCAACATAATGTTGAAATGGGCATTTCACTCTTACAACATTCTTTTGTTCCTAATATGTTTTGGACCTATGTCTTTGATACTGTAGTATACACAATCAATCGTCTGCCTACTCCCCTTTTGCATAATGCCAATCCCTTTTCAACAGTTTTGGGACATTACCTGATTATCACAACTTACATGTTTTTGGATGTTTATGTTATCCATGGACCAAACCATACAATTCTCATAAGCTTGAACCAAGGTCCAAAAGAAGTGTCTTTCTAGGTTACAAGTAGTTACATAAAGGTTTTTTTCTGTCCCGATTTATCTTCCTTTAAAATCTTTGTCTCATGCTATGTTGTGTTTTCTGAACAGGAATTTCCATTCTCTTCTCCGAGTCATCACAGCTCCAGTGTTCCAATGGCTACTCGAAACAGTCCAACTACTATCTTCTTGTCGGCATGCATTCCACTTTCATCTCCTGCTATCCCACCAGAACTTACCTCTTCTTCTTTTGGCCACACAACCACAAAGTCCCTCTTCACTTCAACCTTTATTACCTACCCCACACTTATCTTGTCCTCCTTATCCACCACCAAATCCTAATCCATACCAAACACATCCTTTTGGCTTATCACTCACTGTTGATTTTTCCAAATATGGGAATCACCAATATCACAATCAAAAAATGACACCCGATGATTACTCGATCCCAAATGAACAACCTAAAACCACGTGCTTTACATACTCAATGCCAAATAACTGTTGAGCATGTCACTTACAAAGAGGCAGTCAAGCATGAAGAGTGGTGACTTGCAATGCAAGAAGAATTTGATGCTCTAATTCATAACAACACTTGGAAACTTGTACCGACACACCCATCTCTCAATGTGGTCGGATGAAAGTGGGTTTATCGGATAAAACATAATCCGGATGGTTCTGTTGAATGCTATAAAGCACACCTCGTGGCCAAACAATGCTCGAGAAATGACTACAATGATACCTTTAGTCTAATAATTAAGTCAGTTACCATTCAATTGTTATTGTCTCTAGCTATTACAAAAAGGATGGACTGTTTAGCAATTGGATGTTTCCAACGCATTCCTTCATAGAACTCTAGATGAAGATATTTATATGATTTAGCCACTGGGATTTAAGAATCTCTCTTTTTCAAATCATATCTACAAGCTGACAAAATCGATATACGGCTTGAAACAAGCACCTCAACAATGGTTCAAATGCCTCACTACTACTCTTAGTTCCTTGGGCTTCGTGCTTAGTAAGATTGATGCTTTCCTTTTTATTTATAAATCATATGGTGTTCCGTTGTATTGTTTAATTTATGTGGATAACATCTTATTACTGGGGCTGGATGCCAAACACATTCGTCACATCATTCAACAATTGTAAACAAAATTTGCTCTAAAAAATCTTGGCAGACTTCATTACTTTCTTGGAGTTGAGGTCACTTGGTCAAAGAATACTGCTCACCTGTCCCAACAAAAGTACATTCGTGAATTACTAGCCAGTCCCACATGGAAGATACACATTTGGTCTATACACCCATTTGTCTTAAAACAATTTTGTCTCTTCATGGTGAAGCTTTTTCCATTCCCACTTTGTATAGACAGATAGTTGACAATCTTTAATATCTTTGCATCACTCGTCCAGATATCTGCTTTGTAGTGAACAGAGTTTTACAGTTTATGCTTGCTCCATCCATGGATCATTGCGCTATTGTTAAGAGAATATTACGTTATTTACAAGGCATAAGTTCTCATGGATTATTACTCCGTAAGTCCACGCATGACATATCTCTTCTTACAGTGATGTTGATTGGGGTGGCGACATAAATGACCAACATTCTACTACATGATTACTATATTTTTAGGCCATAATTTGATCTTATAGGGTTCCAAGAAGCAACACATTATTTCTAAGTCTTCCACAGAAGCTGAATATAAGTTTAGGAATTGCAATGGCTTAGTTCATTGATGCGTGAACTTGGTCTCTCTGTCTCCATACCAACATTTTAGTGTGATAATCTTAATGCGACTTACTTGATAACCACTCCCATTTTTCATTCACGATCTAAACACCTAGAAATTGACTTTCATTTTGTAGGTAAAAAAGTCAACACCAACAAATCTTTATGTTCGATATATCTCGACTCACGATCAGCTGGCAGATTGTCTTATTAAGCCTCTGTCGAAATCAAGATTTCAAACATTATGTACCAAGTTGATTGTTCTTCCAAGACTAATTCAAATAGAGGGAGGGTGATAAGGATAAATTTTAGTTGTTACGATATACTAGTTTATACATAAGCTGGAGCTATTATTAAGATAAGCATCAATTGTTACCACATGTACTATATATGCTTGTACTCTCTCATAAATATTATGTGGACTTTTCTCTATTCATTTAACGCTAATAATATCTACCATCTTGATAAAATGTAACAAAAATGTTTTTGAATGATAAAAGTTGTGAGTTTTTCATCTCATCTACAGTTGGTGATATTATTTTGTATTGCGTTGTGTAAGTTTGTCATCTCGTTTGTCTTTCTTTTTCTAGTTTTAGAGTTGAACATAGCTTATGTTATAACTCTGTCATGTTTCTATTTAAAACATTTCATGTCTTCTTTTGTATATGGTTGGATTTGTTATCTTGGACAATACTCTGCTTGGTTGTAGGCAAGAAAGTGGGGTATATATCTTGATATAGTGTTTTACTAAATGAGAATGCAGTTTTAATATGTTGACTTAATATTATAGTTTAAAATGATATAACTTATTGTGCAAATTTTGTAATTATATAAATTTGTATGTATTTTATTTCTAAAAGAATTAATTAATTTAAAAATGTAATATATTATATTAAAAATTATTAAAATAAAAATATAATTAAAAATAGAAATTGGATGATAAAATTAAACATTTTTTATTATTGTTTTTTTATTACACATCTTAACTAAATATGCTTTAATTTTTAATTTTTATATTTCAAATCTTAACTAAATGAGAACTAAAAACTAAAAATAAAATTAAAACTAAAAACTAAAAACTAAAAACTAAAAACTAAAAACTAACACTAAAAACTAAAAAAACTAAAAAAAACTATAACGAAAAAGTAAAATTGAAATAGATCGCAATTAGTATTTAACGAAAACTAAAAATTAAAAAAATAAAAAAAACTAAAAATTATAACAAAAAAAGTAAAATTGAAATAAAACGCCGATTAGTCTTTAACGAATTACTTGTAAGTGTAGGTTTTGGATGCAAGACTTGGAAGGAGACACTACACCATTGGAAAGAATCACCCCTTGGCGATTTGGAACGACGTAGTTTGAGCTTTCCCTACGGCTCCATAGGAGCTCCGGTCTGTTGCTCTTGCCGTGGGACAATGTATTAGCTAGTCCTCTCCATAACTATTATCAATGAAGCTCCGCTCTTCTAAACCCTTCTAGCTTTCCCCATCTTTCCGTTTCTTTACCGGGAAGACAAAGTTCCCTCCAGACATACGCAAAAGCTCAAATCTTTCCTTCTGTATTTAAAAGTTACTGATTTTTTCAACTATTTCCTTCCATGGCTACCTCAAAGCCCCAGCGATCTCTCCAGGAAATCGAGGATATAATTCTTAGAAAAATCTTTCTAATCTCTCTCACTGGTCCTGTGGATTCTGATCCTCGACTTGTTTACTTGGAAATGACTGCCGCGGAGATCCTCAGCGAAGGTAAGGACTTGAAGCTGAACCGCGAGTTCGTGGAGCGAGTTCTCATCGACCGGCTCTCCGGTGAATTCCCCGAGGTCGAGCCTCCGTTCCAGTATCTTCTCGGATGCTACCGACGAGCGTTGGAGGAATTGAAGAAAGTGGCTAACATGAAGGACAAAACCGTCAGGTCGGAGATTGAATTGTCAATCAAGCAAGCGAAGAAATTGTTCATTTCTTATTTGAGAATCCACTTGGGAAATCCCGATATGTTCCCGTCGAATTCTGATGCTGGGAAGTCCAATGTATCGCCACTTCTGCCTTTGCTTTTCGCCGCCGTGGAGGACGGGTTCGGCTCCAGTGGGACTCAGCCGCCGCCGCCCGGGTTTTTGGATGAACTGCTAAAGGAAGGGGATTTCGATAGTGTGGACCCTATTTTGAAGGGGCTTTATGAAGATTTGAGAGGGAATGTTATAAAGGTTTCAGCTTTGGGGAACTTTCAGCAGCCACTTAGGGCATTAGCGTATTTGGTGGGTTTTCCGGCTGGAGCTAAGTCTCTTGTGAACCATCCGTGGTGGATTCCCAAAGGAGTTTACTTGAATGGAAGAGTTATTGAGATGACCAGCATTCTTGGTCCTTTTTTTCATGTCAGTGCATTGCCTGATCATACGACTTTCAGAAGTGAGCCTGATGTTGGGTGGGTGGAATGGAATCTTTTGATTTTTTGTCGCTGTGATTATGTTCATGGTTTTTCTATGTTCTCAAGTGTAATGGCTAGGATGATATTAATGCCTACCTGCACTTTTGTGTCCAGGCTGCAATGTTTTTCTGATGCATCAACTCGGAGGGCAGCTGATTTGTTATCCTCTTTCACGACGATCAAAACTCTTATGAATAACTTATATGATGAACTGGTGAAAATTCTTCTCACTTTTCTTAAAAGTAGTGATACCCGTGAGCATGTTCTCCAGTATCTTGCTGAGGTTATCAATAGAAACTCATCAAGAGCCCAGATACAGGTGATTTTTGGTGCCACAGTCCAAAGTTGTATCGTTTAACAAGTTACATATGTCTCATTGAATTATATATGAGTCGCCATCTATGTCTACTGTGTTTCTTTTATAACGTCATTCCAAAGTGTATTTGGCTTTGCACATTCTGATGCACCAAGAGAAAAACGTAGTTCAAACTTTTTTGCTTATATTGTGTCTAACATTCGTACAGGTGGATCCTATATCTAGTGCAAGTTCAGGCATGTTTGTCAATCTAAGTGCTGTCATGCTTCGGCTCTGTGAACCATTTTTGGATCCACATATGACAAAGAGGGATAAAATTGATCCAAGATATGTATTTTATGGTAACCGTCTGGATCTAAGGTGATGACACTATAAAGACAGGATATATCTTCTAGTCACTAATCCCACTTTTCTTGATAGCCTTTTTTTTTCCCCTGACTTCAGAGGGTTGACGGCGGTACATGCATCCTCAGAGGAAGTTGCTGCTTGGATCAATAGGGATAATCCTGCGGCAAGTGATGCCTCTACACAATCTGATCACAGTAATCGCTTGCTACAATCTCACGAAGCCACTAGTTCTAGTAGCGGTGCGGGTGGACTGCAGAGTGCATTACCTGCACCAAAAAGTGGTGAAAGGTTTACATTTATCTGTGAATGCTTCTTTATGACAGCAAGGGTTCTCAACTTGGGTCTGTTGAAAGCATTTTCTGATTTTAAGCATCTAGTTCAGGTAGCACATGCACATCTATTGATGTTCAACATTTGTGTAGTTTTTTTTTTCAATGTAGCCTAGCACAAATGAAGATTCTCTTGCGTATATTGAATTTATCAGCCTGATACCTTGCTAGTAACTAAATCAACATCATGATAAATGTTTTTCACTTCCCTTTGTCAATAACCATCCTTTCAGGACATCTCCAGATGTGAGGATACACTGTCCACATTAAAATCCATGCAAGAGCAAGCACCTGCTCCACAATTGCAGCAGGATATCACTCGCCTCGAGAAAGAGCTGGAGTTGTATTCACAGGAAAAGCTTTGCTATGAAGCTCAAATATTAAGGGTAAATTACCCTTGCCTCTCATCTTTGCCCCTCTAAGTCAAGCAGTTCATCCACTTCATGATCAAATGGTACCTGACTTGCAAACTGAAATATGTTTGCTTTTTCATTAAGATTGGCATTGTGTTGGCTGGGAGGAGAATAATGGTAACCAAATGTTTAGGCAATATTACTGAGAGTAATAACCATTTTTATCAGTATGATGGGTGCAGTTAGATGCAATTGTATATCCTAATACCAATTTAATTGATAACAAGAAAACACTAGAGAGGGATTATTGAAAATTGAACTGGAAATTTAGGAAGATAATAAGGGATGGGTTCCGAATATTTCAAATTTGCATTTTGGTTACCTACATCAGCCAGATATATATGTAAAGAAGTTGAGTCAAATTTCGTGTTTGGAAAAATATTGCACAGAAGAAAGTCATGAATTATTGGCTAGGCTTCTGTGGTAGGATTTAGATTATAATATGGAATTCTAACTAAATCCTGTGAAATAGGAATTTTAACCCCTAAAAAGTGAATAGCCTTGTACAAGGGATCCCAAGCAAGATCTTATTCATAGAATTCTTTTGTCGTGGTTGTGCTATTTAACAGTTATTAAATCATGTATTAGAAAATGAGGTCTATTTTGGTGAAATGATTGCTTAGCCTTGGGCTATTACTTGATGTACAAGGAAAATGGAGGTCCATTTTGATTATAAGATCACTTAGATTTGGGCTAAAGCATATGAATTCATAGAATGTGGAAATCTATCTCTTTGTTCGTCCAGAAAAACATATTGCCTATTGCTTTGTGTTCTACTGTTTGTGCAGAAAATATGGTTTTGCTTTCTATTTTGATGAATAATTCAATCGTAGCGAGGACTAAATCTTTTGACTGTTCTTTAGTTGAAAGTATCGTTTCCGCATCTCTAATCACATCCCCTGCTACCAGTTCCTTTTGTTCTTCCTCCAACTTGGACTTTTTCTTACTATGGATCGTAAAAATGATAAATGTTTGAAATATTGTTGGCTTATTCTTTTGTTGATACTCCTGGTTTTTACTCTTCAGGATGGAGATTTCATTCAGCGGGCACTTTCTTTCTACCGCTTGATGGTGGTTTGGTTGGTGAACTTGGTTGGTGGGTTTAGAATGCCTCTTCCATCAACTTGTCCCATGCATTTTGCATCTATGCCCGAGCATTTTGTTGAAGATGCAATGGAATTGCTCATATTTGCTTCCAGGATTCCTAAAGCTTTAGATGGTGTCACACTGGTAGGTTCTGCTCATGTTTAAATAATGTGAATAGCATTCTCAATAAACTAGTTTATTTTGCTTCTCTGGATTTTGATTTTCATCTTATTCTTGTTTGACAGGATGATTTTATGAACTTCATTATCATGTTCATGGCAAGCCCAACATATATCAGAAACCCATATTTAAGAGCGAAAATGGTTGAAGTGTTGAATTGCTGGATGCCTCGTAGAAGGTAATTTGGTGACTCCTAGTTGATGTTGATTATTGTTAATGTTGCTGAGTTTGCAAAAAGCTGGGTACTGACACTGCTTGGTTTACATTTGCAGTGGTTCATCTGCGACAGCCACTTTATTTGAAGGCCATCAGTTGTCACTGGAGTTTCTTGTAAAGAACCTCTTAAAGCTTTATGTGGACATTGAGTTCACCGGTTCTCACACGCAGGTGATTGTTTCTTAGTTTAGTTTGGAATAATTGTTATGCTGGCAAAATAAGTTGCTTTATCATTTTACAAGTGTGAACTAATTACTGTTAGTAAATTGGTCCCGGATCTTCAATCAATTGGTAACCACTGGTTCGCTAGCTGGTTTACCTGATCCTGCCTTATTGCATATGTTTGATATGTGACTATTTATGTCATGTTCTCTTATTCTCTTGTGTTTTGTGGTCATGAATAGTTAATAAGCAACTAAAGAAACATTTAGTTCCTTCATTTAGTTAATTGGGTCAAGAGGCCTCTTTTCCATATGATTTGTGTTCTAGATTCATTGATTCTTTGAGTTGGTCCATTTGCACCTCAACAATAGATATTATTAGGTATTTAATAGCCTTGATATTTAGCACATGCACAGTGTCATCTGATATCGCCTTAGTTACTTAAACAGAAGATGTCATCCGATGCCCATCACTAGATCATATTCAGTGCATCAGCTACTCCTGTTGTTAATTTAACTCCATAAACCATGCTTCTAGAATCTGTTCACTATTTATATTTTCTGTCATTATCTGTTTGACGTACCTTTCCTGTTTTCACTCTACTTGGAAATAGAACTTGTATATCCTTTATGTGATTCTAGCGAACGGACTTGAAATGTCTTAGGTTGTAAACAATGAGAATGGTAACTTCTTTTTTCAATTTGATGGGATATCAATTTATCTATATCAATCCAGGATAGAAATCTTCCACAATACACAATTGAAGGAACAAAAATTTCAACATCTTTCCATGTTTCATATGGTTTCATACCTGATTAACATTTTTTTTTAATCTTGTGCAGTTCTATGACAAGTTCAACATTCGGCATAATATTGCAGAGCTTCTTGAGTATCTATGGCAGGTTCCTAGTCATCGTAATGCTTGGAGACAGGTAGAGCAACAATGGCTAAAAATATTTGCTCATTTATTCAGTTGATTAGGCATATCTTTTAAACCCACTGTTTTATGCTGTTTCAGATTGCCAGAGAAGAAGAAAAGGGTGTCTATTTGAATTTCTTAAACTTCTTGATCAATGATAGTATATATCTGCTAGATGAGAGTCTGAACAAAATTCTTGAACTCAAAGAGTTGGAAGCAGAGATGTCAAATACTGCAGAATGGGAACGCAGGCCAGCTCAAGAGAGACAGGAGAGAACTCGCCTTTTCCATTCCCAGGAGAATGTCAGTTTCTATACTCAATAAGTGCATTTATCTACCTTTGAAGTCAAAATACTTGATCAAATAAATAATCTGGATTACTTTCAGATCATCCGAATTGATATGAAGTTGGCAAATGAGGATGTGAGTATGCTGGCATTCACATCAGAGCAGATAACTGCACCTTTCCTACTTCCTGAGATGGTAATGAAATGTTCCTTCACTGCTCCTTCAGTAATGTTTGTCCTTAGTTGCAGGTTCCCTTTAATTTGTTTTGTACTTAGTTAGGAGCTTTGCATCTTCCACTTTGGACAGGTTGAAAGAGTTGCTAGCATGCTCAATTACTTTCTTTTGCAACTTGTTGGTCCACAAAGAAAATCTTTGACTTTGAAAGACCCTGAGAAGTATGAATTCCGGCCAAAACATTTGCTTAAGCAGGTTAGCTTGGATCTCTATCGGTGTCAGTTGCTTTTTATCTTTATCTCTTATTTTATACAACGGGGGAAAAGAAGTTGTAGGGAGGGGCTAGGAGAGGGATATGGGGAGGAATTGGCAGAGTACACAGATTGGAAGACCACTTTTATGATCTTCACATAAGTCACCAAAATGACTGAACAGTGCTGCACTACTGGGTGAAGCTACAAGCCTCTCATTTATCTCATCCCTAAATTTAGACTTTTGCAACTAGATTAGTCTTACATAATATGAGATTGCTTTTAGTTTTGCTTTAAAATCATGTAGAATTGCGAGTTAAATGCTTTTAAAGAATTGCTGTACATCTCCTAATTCACTTCTATTTAATCCATTGAAGATTGTACGAATATACGTTCATCTAGCTAGGGGTGATGTAGAAAAGATATTCCCAGCGGCCATCTCAAGGGACGGCCGATCATATAATGAGCAGGTAAGCTGCTGTAAGAAAGTTCAGAAAGATGGAATGCTGTCATTCTAATTTGTTCTCAATTCTGTTAGCCGGTCATAGATAATCTGACACTATTCTCTGGGTCCAGTTATTTACAGCTGCAGCTGATGTCCTTCGAAAAATTGGTGAAGATGGAAGGATTATACAGGAATTCATTGAGCTTGGTGCAAAAGCTAAAATTGCAGCTTCTGAGGCAATGGACACTGAAGCTGCCCTGGGTGATATCCCAGATGAATTCCTTGACCCGATCCAGGTATGGCCCTTGGCTTTTCTTTTGTGTATTTCTATGTCATAATAGATCAACATTGTAATTGTTAGTTTAACTATGTCATTAGCTCTAGCTGGGGCAATGATGATGATGCTACTACCATTTGACGCATAAAGAATTGACATATACAACACAAGTGGACAATAGAAACATGGTTATTTAACACACTTTCCCTTTTTTGCAGTACACCTTAATGAAGGATCCTGTGATGTTACCTTCCTCGAGAATCACAGTGGACAGGCCTGTCATTCAAAGGCATCTCCTTAGTGACGGTGTAAATTTCCAATTTTCAAGTTTTCTTTAAATTTGTTTCCAAAAGGGCTCAAAGATTAAATACAGTGAGCTGTCTAACTCATTGGCTGTGACTTGCAGACTGACCCATTTAACCGCTCCCCGCTTACTGCTGATATGCTGATTCCGAATGTCGAGTTGAAGGCAAGAATAGAGGAGTTCGTGAGGTCCCAAGAATTAAAGAGGCATGGGGAAGACTTCAGCATGTAAAGCACAAAAGCTGCCATACAAACTACCACAGGCGAAATGCTTATTGATTAGGACTCTGCTCTAAAATCTAACTTAGCCAAAGGGGTACAACCGTGACCCATGTTGAAGTTTAAATTAATTCTTGCCAATATTCACGCCAGGAGATTAATTTGTGACAGTGTGTACCGAGGTTATATTTTCTCATAAAGCAACGTGAAGGTATTCATAGTGATGGCAAGTGGATCATATGATCTCGTGTATTCACATTTAGTGTAAATGCTGTAAAATGTGTGCACGACAAAACCTTGCAATAATTCATTATTCTTGACTGGTAAGATTAACATACATCTTATTCCGTCCCCTTTTTCGTTTCCCTTATGGGGGAGAGTTTGTCACGGAGATGCATATGCATAAATGCATTGGACGATGGGGTAAAAGATTTTTGGATGTTTCTGTATGTTAACATGTCACTGATATTCTTTTTTCGCGGGAAAAAGAAGGGGTTGTGTTCTGTCATTTCTATACCAATTCTCTTTTATTTATAACTTTTGCTGACCTTTGGAAGAATTTGTTCGACAATTTTGCCCTTTTTTATGAAGTTGGATAATTATTAATTGTATTTTTTGATTTTTAATTAAATTATCGGTTAAATTACGTAATTTGATCAAGATAAAGCTAATAAAATGACCTAATAAATGATCTAGATTAATAGATTGAAGTTTGGGTAGAAAATGGATCTCAATTAGTGTGAACTAAACCTATATCGGCTTTGTGATAGGGAAGTCCGATATAGAAATTATATAAAAGTTAAGGTCTTTTGCAGTTGTTCGTATCAATCGTAAATATAAGGAATGTCTAACCCGTTAAAAGAGTTTACGTATTGAGAAAACTGTAGAAAGATTTAGCCTATATCTTGTAGAGTACTTTCCGTAAAAGTTCCGGGAGGTTCGTGATCGTTTAGAGCTCAAAATTAGTATTGGAATTAGAGATGGAATCGAAATCAGGTATTCCGCATTACCTTCGTTTTTAATCATTTCATGTAGATCTAAAGTACGTAATAAGGTTTATACTACGTATTACATGTGGCATCAGAGCGGTTATGTGATTGACTTGTCGGAAATGAAGGTTTTTCTGTTTTTCATGTCATATGATTTTTCTCGTTTTTTTGATTCGTTTTCAATTTTTTAACATATATATTTACGTAAAAGTAACATATATAAGGCTAGCTATAAAAAACGGGTCAAAACTGGCTTAATGGAGTGAAAAACATAGTCTTGGGAAGCCGAAAATCGTCTCCAGCATCGATGGGAG
>JANVCQ010000008.1:12967679-12979004 GCA_025531925.1 Erythroxylum plowmanianum | reverse complement strand
CTGAAGAACTAGGACGTGACTTTTGCGTCTAAAGTTGGAACACAAGAAACAGCTCCTAGTTGACCGTTTGGCGTTATATCTTTGTTGTAAAACCTTAAAATATTCCGAATTAAAAGTAGCACCAGTTAGCATAAAAGGCTGACGTTATTGCTAGACTTGTGAAGCTTTCGATCTTGGTTTTTGCCAAACAAAACAGTAACAGGAATCCAATTTATTTGAAACTCCCTCCACATTTGTTCCTTTTCGTAGAAAGATCTACAGCTGAATTTACACAATGTCATGCCACTCTTCCAGTTAAGTAATTCATGCTTCATGAGAATGATCGGAAGGATCTACGT
This sequence comes from Erythroxylum plowmanianum, assembly GCA_025531925.1. Taxonomy (NCBI): domain Eukaryota; kingdom Viridiplantae; phylum Streptophyta; class Magnoliopsida; order Malpighiales; family Erythroxylaceae; genus Erythroxylum; species Erythroxylum plowmanianum. Next base: position 12,978,666 of record JANVCQ010000008.1, on the reverse strand, counting down.
ATTCATTAATGCTTTGTAATTGAAGTCAAAAAAACACAACACAAGCCTCCTACTCCTATTCAAATTTAATAGCACCCAGGAGCTCCCCTATTCAACAATCATCAGATGATAGGACCACAACTACTCTGGCCAAATAAGATGTGAATATAATCACCATCGGCCACAACTATATAGCTGCTGCAGCTTGCACTCTCCAATCAGTCAAAGAGATTTTTTTAAGGGGCAAACGCCTTTCTTCTAAATTCAAATGGCATTTATAGGATTAGGGACTCTTTAACAGAACCTCCATTCTTTTAGAATATATACAAGCAAAGTAGTTTTATCCAAAATTTCTTATTTAAGTACCCCAAATTCTTGTAATGAAGAAAATATATCAACTTATCATCAGTCATTATATGTTTTATTGAATTACTTCGGTCGAAAGTTTGATTGATCATAATCGTACTCCTGATGATGATTTATATTTGAATGAATTATATTTTAAATTCAAAACTTTCAATTTTATAATAATAACAAGAAGTTCAAAAATATTAATCAAATAACAAATGTTTTAATTTGTTGTAAATATAACTCAGAGGTCAGCGGCCATTTGTTTGGCTAATGTGGAGAGCCACAAAACGTAGAATTTCATATTAATAAATATTTATGTTTCAACTAAACATACAAATAATAAAAAACAATCCTCAAATTACCACTCATCATTGTTGAGAACTCTGGAAAACTAAAATCCTCAAACAACTATGAAGCTTTCTAATGCATTCTAACCCTCCCATTTGAGGCCAAACAACACCCAAAAGGTTCCGATTGTGGGCTTTCCAACAAATCCATCTAAAGCCATTTTAATCCTCCCACTTCTCTAATTCTATTTGTATGTTGATCTAGGTAACAGTTTTCAAGCATATTACATGGGTCTTCTTGATAAACCTTGATTACGTATTCCAGGAGAAAGCCACGAGCTAAGCAAGAGTGAATTAGCAGATCAGTTTTAATTAATTATTTAATTGTTTTATGTCTGTTCTAAGTGTCCTAGGATGTAGGAGTCTGTTATGTTTACTAGTTAGTTGAGAATCTTACTTTCAGATATGCTTCTATTTCTCTGTTCTATTAGCTAGAGGGTCAGTCATTTTAGGCAATTAGTTATTTCATTTGTCTATAAATATTATGCATTACAAGATGCAGGGATATCAATTATAATTCAACTCATTCGAATATTTCATTTGTGGAGATTCTCTTGTTGGCTATTATTCCTTCTTTAAGTGAGATTCTTGCTTATAGAGAGCTCAATAGATTTTTATTCTGCTTTTATCCTCTAAAGTAACTAGTCTCTACCAATTTGGTATCAGAGCCGGTTCGAAGATGGTGAACACACGCTTATCTTCTTCTGATCAACCAAACTCACAAAACACCAAGAACCCACAGCAACCACAAAACCCACAGAATCCTACCACTGACCTGTCTGAAGCTCTTCTGTTGCAACTCTCTGACATGGCTGCTCAGTTGAGTAATCTCAACTCAGAGATGATTGCTCTGAAGATATCCTCCAGCAAGACTCCTCATGCTGAAGGCAGTCACGGTAACCGAGAAAGGGGCAAAGCAAATGTGCAGAGCTCTGATGATGAGGACAATTATGACACATCATGGTGGCTGAAAAATCCGTCCAAGCGTCCATCAAGATTGAGTTTCCCAAGTTTGAAGGTGGGGACTTGAGAGGATGGATTCTAAAGGCTCAAAAATACTTTTAGTATTATCACAACCCTCATGAGATGAAGGTAGACATCGCTGCCATGTTCCTTGAAGGTGACGCTCTTGATCTCTTTGCATGGACCAACACCGAACAGACTTTGCTTTACTGGGAGGAACTCACAAAGATGTTTCAATAGCATTATGGTCCAGCGGAGTTTCAGAACCCGGATGAGTATCTCTAGCAAACAGACGGGAACGGTGCAAGAGTATCATCAGGAATTTACTAAGCGATCTGCACCAGTGAAGAATTGGCTAGAGCACTGTCTCCTAGGTGTTTTCCTCAATGGCTTGAAGGAGGAACTCAAGGCAGACGTGCGCATCCAGAAGCCAAGAACGATTTACAAGGCGATGAGAAATTTCAGCCAGGTCACCGTTGCAAGGCATGTACTTTAAAAATTATGGAAATCACTGAAGAAGGAGAACTAATAGCTAATTTCAAATCTGAAATGCAGGCCGAAATCTCCTTCCATGCTATCTTGGGCAGTAACTCGGGTTCTACTATGAAGCTACAAGGGATACTGAATCAGAGGAAAATAATTATTCTTGTAGACAGTGGTTCTACCCACAATTTTGTGGCTCAAACACTTGTTTCAAAATTGAAGTTGCCCACTCAATCTATCGCTTCATTTGGGGTCTAGATTGGAGATGAGTCCTTGATTCGCTACAATAAGGTGTGTAGCTTCGAATTCAGGTTCAAGACTTGAAGATCATGGGTGATTTCATTCCATTCATTCTTGCCGATGTTGACATGATTTTAGGAATTGAATAATTGGCTTCCTTAAACACTGTGCAAGCAAATTGGCAGCAAATGTTCATGATTTTCTGGTTTGATGGCCGAAGATACAAATTGCAGGGGGTACCTCGAAGTTCAACTTCTAATATAGAACTAAGAATAATGACCAAGCAAACTGAGTCTTCAGGGAGTTTGAGTCGGAAACTCACTGATATTGATGGGCTACTCCAAGATTTCTCATATGTATTCGCTGAACCTACCTCTCTGCCACCTCTCCGCAGTCATTCTCATGCCATCAATCTTCATCCTAATGCTCAACCTCCAAACATACAGCCATATAGATATCCTTATTTTCAAAAGGACAAAATTGAGAGGCAAGTTGCTGACTTGTTATCTAAAGGATTCATTCAGACTAGCTCTAGTCCGCTTGCGAGTCCTATGCTGCTAGTCAAGAAGAAGGCTGGTTTATGGAGGATGTGCATTGACTATCGGGAACTCAATCACATCACTATTTCTGATAAGTATCCTATACCCAATGTGGATGAGTTGCTCGACGAACTCCACGGTGCTGCCTACTTCTCAAATATTGATCTTCGCTAGGGATTATGATCAAATTCGAGTTCAACTTGAAGATATTCATAAAACGACATTCCGAACACACTCAGGCCATTATGAATTTATTGTGATGCCATTTGGCCTCACAAATGCTCCTTCCACATTCTAAGAGGTAATGAATGATCTCTTCCATCCTCATTTGAGGCATTTTGTCTTGGTTTTTTCCGATGATATTTTAATTTACAGCCCCTCTTCATCTTCATAAGTTTCACTTGGAAGTGATCTTTAATTCATTACACTCACATGCATTTTATGCCATGCTAAGAAGTGCACTTTTTCCCAGCAACAAGTGAATTTTTTGGGACACATTGTCTCACAAGGAGGTGTTGGCGTTGACCTAGAAAAAATCGAGGTCATATAGTAGTGGCCTTCTCCAACTAATATCAAAGAATTTCGTGGTTTTCTTGGACTCACAGGTTATTATAGATGGTTTGTGTAGAATTACGGATTCATTACAAAGCCACTTATTGATCTCACCAAGAAGGATGCATTTTTGCTAGAATGAACAGGTTGAAATTGCATTTTAGAAGCTCAAGGATGCATTGACAATAGTGCCAATCTTGAAGCTACCAGATTTTCACCACTCTTTCACTATTGAATGTGATGCTTCTATGGAAGGGATTGGAGCTGTTCTCATGCAACAGGAGCACCCCATAGCGTATTTCAGTAAGGGACTCTCTTACTCTAATCTCTATAAGTCACCTTATGATCGTGAATTATTGGCTCTTGTGCTTGCTGTCCAAAAGTGGAAACATTACTTAATTAGCCATCATTTTTATGTCAAGATTGATCACAACAGTCTTAAACACTTGCTTTAGCAACGGATTTCTACAAATTCTCAGTAGCGTCTAATTTTGAAGTTGCTACCCTTTGATTTCACTATATTATATAAAGCAGGGAAGGATAATGCAGCAGCTGATGCACTCTCCCGAAAACCACAAGAAGTTGATTTCTTTAATTTAATCATGCCTGTACCTCTAGATTGTTCTGATTTGCAGGAAGCATATCTCCAAGATAATCACACCAAGAATCTCATCTCATCTCTAACCTACAGAAAGATTCATCCTCACATTCCAATTTTCAGTGGTCAGCCAATAAGCTCTTTTACAAAGGCAAGTTGGTAATCCCTTCTAATTCCAACTTACGTGCAACTCTTTTGGTTGAAGCACACGAAACCCCCATTGGTGGACATAGAGGTTATTTGAAGACTTTAAAGAGGCTTTCAAATCAGTTTTATTGGCCTCACATGAAGAAAGATGTCAAGCTTCATGTTCAACAATGCTTGACATATCAGTGCAACACATACGAAACTCTTGCACCTGCTGGTCTTTTACAACCACTACCCCTTTCCAAAAAGAATTTGGGAATATATTTCCATTGATTTGTAACTGGGCTGCCTAAATCTCAAGGTGTTGACACTATATTTGTAGTAGTTGATCGCTTGAGTAAATACAACCATTTTTTGCCACTTTCTCATCCGTATACAGCTAAAACTGATGTTGGAATCTTCTGCAAGGAAGTTGTTCGCCTCCATGGCTTCAATAGTTTCTAACCGAGATTCAATTTTCCAAAGTTCTTTTTGGCAAGAGTTATTCCGTCTCAGTCAAACTCGTTTGCGGATGAGTACTTCCTACCATCCTCAAACATAAGTTGTCAACCGATGCTTAAAGGCCTATTTACGTTGTTTTGCTCATGAACAACCTAAAAAATGGAGTTCCTACTTTTGTTGGGCTGAATATTCATACAACACTGGTTTTCATGTTTCTACGGACACTACACCTTTCAAGGTGGTTTATGGCAAGGACCCACCACCTCTACATCCATTTGTGAAGTGTGAGACACTGCTAATGCAGAATTAGAAGACGTTATTGATGAGAGATGCAATGCTGAAACTGCTAAAAGATAATTTTGTTAAGGCTCAAGCACGTATGAAATATCAGCAAGACAAGAAGCGAGGGAACTTTCTTTTAATGTTGGAGACTTGCTACGCATTCAGCCCTTTAGACAAAAATCTCTATCCAAGTAGCATTATGAGAAGCTATCTCCTAGGTTTTTTGGACCCTACAAGGTTCTGAGAAAGTTAGGTTCAATAGCTTATGAACTGGAACTTCCACCAGATGCACGGATTCATCCAATTTTCCATGTCTCCTTGCTTCGCCCTGCTCATGGTGTTCTACCACCATCATCACCAGCTTCACTACCCATTTCTGCTGAATGGGAGCTGCAATTGCAACCAGAAAGTGTGCTTGACCATCGCTGGACTTTTATACATGATTTGGAGTTATTAGTAGCTTGGAGAAGTCACCCTCTTGCAGATGCTACTTGGGAAGACTATGACCTCTTTGCTGCTCAATTTCCTGATTTCCACCTTGAGGACAAGGTGACTTTCAAAGGGGGGGAGATGTGATAAACCCCTGATTACGTATTCCAGGAGAAAGCCACGTGCTAAGCAAGAGTGAATCAGCATATCAGTTTTAATTAATTATTTAATTGTTTTATGCTTGTTCTAAGTGTCCTAGGATGTAGGAGTCAGTTATGTTTACTGGTTAGTTGAGAATCTTATTTTCAGATATGCTTCTATGCCTCTGTTCTGTTAGCTAGAGGGTATAAATATTATGCATTACAGGATGCAGGGATATCAATGACAATTCAACTCATTCGAATATTTCATTTGTGAAGATTCTCCTGTTGGCTATTATTTCTTCTTTAAGTGAGATTCTTACTTATAGAAAGCTTAATAGATTTTTATTCTGCTTTTATCTTCTAAAGTACCTAGTCTCTACCACTTCACTTTGCAGGTGTTAAGTTTTCAATTTAAAATCCAATCTCAAGGAGAATAGGAAAAAGAAAATCAGGTTTTCAAGTACCAGTGTTGACACCAAAACTTCAGCCTCTTGTCTCTGGATGATAGTCTTCTACTCATAAATTGTTGTTGATAATCCATTTTTCCATAAAAGAGTTCTAATGGTTAGCTCTAAAACCTGATTAGTTTATTGTCGTCAGAAATACAAATGTTATGAGTCGATTTACATCTTGTACCTCTCTTTTATATACAATGAAACATTTATAATTTATGTACTCCTCACTTTTTTTCATTTCTTGGTTTTCTCATGCAAACCCAAAGTTGTATCCACAATACAATTCTTCTCTAGTTCATGAGTTCCCAGTTTGAGAAAGGAAAAAAGGTGGCTCTCAAAGGCAAATGAATTTTGGAGGTAAGTCTTTTGAGTTAAGGAAGAAGTTGGTACAAAATGCAGAGAAGTGCTTAAGTTTGTACTTCCAATCATTGATAGAAAACCTTCTTCCAAACATATCAGGGAACAACAAAAATAATGTCAAACAACAATTGTCTTACATTGTTGATTTGGCTCCATCTTTGTTAACACTCAATCCGTCAAACTGAGAATTAACTATAGATATGGTGGGAATAAAAAAGAAGAATCTTGAAAGGAGATGAAAAGAGACAAGGAGGGGAATCAGAGACTTCCAAAATGAGGAGAGAGAAAAGAAAATGATTTTGTTATTACCTTGTTTTTTCATTACACAATGGCTATAAAAATATTACCAAAACATTCATCACTAAACTAAAGCCACGTATATAAGCCTGTTGCGAGCATTTAATTGGAATGATGTGTTTTTATTTTCTTAAAGAATTCCTCTTCAACGTCATTCTTTATTTATTTAACTATTGTTGCCACTCTTGCATTTCGTCTTGTTCAATTTCTCGCAACATTGCCCCTTCCTTCAAGAACCTTGTCCATGTGGTTGGCTTGCAAAAATCTTTTTTGCAACAAAAAAAAGGAGTTCCCAACTTGCATTCTTTATTGAGTTGTATTTCTATTGGACCATAAGATTTGTTACTAATTTGTTGTTGTGCTTGACCACCCTTTTGTCCAATATTGTTTCTAGAGCTCGATATACAGCAATGAATGTGGTTGGGGAGAAGAAATTGGTATATGCTTAGACACATACCTCTAGAGTTGAGAAACGTGAAATGTAGGATGACTTGAGAATTTAGCTCGCAATTGGAGCTTGTAGGCCACCTTTCCCTTCTCTATGATTTTCACAATCCATAGTATAATGAGGACAATTTATAGTTGCTCCTCTTCTAAAGTTAACGTTATTTATGAAGTTGTAGCTTCAAAAACACACATTCTCCCACCTCGAACTTTCTGTCTACTCTCTTTTCATCTACTTGCTACTTCATTCGAGGCTAGACTATTTTGAGATGGAATTTAGCCATCAAGAGTGCTACTTGTAAGTTTCTCATAGCTTGATCCATAGCTAAGATTTTGGAATCAGTGACACAAGCAATCGATAACCATAGAGAATTTCAGAAGGTGTTGAATTAATAGTTGAGTGATAGATGGTGTTATCCCACCATTAAGCTAATGATATCCAATCAAACCACGTTTTCTAAGAATCATTGTAGAAACATCAAAATAATACCTTTTTAATAGCTTTTGTTTGTTTGTAAGGTTGGGAGTGTAATGTAGAGGAGAACTTTAAGCTAACTACTTGTAGCTTGAAGGTTTCTTGCCAAAAAGCACTTAAGAATAATGAGTCTCTATCAATCATAATTGCCCTAGGCATTCCATGTAGTTTGAAGATGTGGTTGATGGTTTCTTAATAGCAATAAAATGAGACACCTGCTAAATCAATCTATAATCACAAATATTACTGAATTACCTCTAGATTTAGATGAGCCTTCAATGAAGTCCATGCTAATTTCTCTCCAACAACCTTCAGGTTTGCAAAAGTCTAGGATATGCAACAATGTCATACTTGTTTTTTTGACGAATTAAACATTGCTTAACATAATTCTTGATATTATTAGCCAAACCTCTCCAATGGAATACATTTTGCACTCTTTTCATGGTTGTTGCTATTCCTAAATGTCCTCCTTGGGTTCGATCGTGCCTTATGTAGACTAGTGATATGTTCAGCACTTATTGCTTTACATTCTAATCAACCATTGGTTGCTTCTCTTCAACAACTAATCCTTCTTCTCCTTTTATCATGTGGAAGTGAAACTTTTAATTCTTTTTCTTTTGCATTTATGCCTCCAATGTGTACCTATTCTCACATCATAAACATAATCCTTTTGCTCGCATCTTGTCGAAGTCCTTGCTGCTAATCGTACTCAAGGTTATTCATTAAGGTAATTTTTCCTTAACTTCCACGCATAGATAGGATTCCATCCGCTTGATTATATTTGGTGGCAGTTGGTCCTGGTACTACCCCTTTAGATAGCATTCCACTTCCTAGGTCACCTAGGTTATGAGGTGACTTGATATTTCCTTTAAAATGATGCAAATTGGTGTTAATTATAACCACCGCCTCTTGCTTCCTTGCAAGCAATTGTGTTATTGAAGATTTTGGGGGGTCAAGTAGCTTAACAACTAATTCCAACCTGGCTTTCAAACACTCGTAAAGTCCCGCCAAATAATTCTCCTAACAATAAAACTGTGCACAATAATCTTGCATAATGCCTTCCTAATTCAATTCCTTCAAATATTTGACGAGGTTTTCAAATGTATCTTCATCAAACCTCTAATTGAGAGTGGCTACAAATTCCTCCCAATCCACCTGCCCATGCTTGCTTCTATTTTTCAAAAATAATCGGTACCATTCTTGAGCTCACCCTTCTAAATCTGTAGCCACCATTCTTGATATTTTGCTAAATCTAGTAGGTACCATATATCTATTGCTTTCAAGAGGGATTTTAGTCATACTAAAAGCATTTCCCTTTCCCCTTGATGTCAAGCAATACTCATTCTTAGATCTTTGCATAAATTGATTAAACAATAGTTTCAATTCCACTTCCCTTTCATATCTATCAATTTTGATTTTTCATTAACAGTTTCTCATTTCAGGCTTGTGCTTCAGTCAAACTGCTAACATTTTCCTCCAACCTTTGCATTTCTGCTCCGCTAGTGCCTTCTGCTATTGATGCCACAATCAAGGTTCGACCACTCTAATACTAAATGTTATAATTAATCCATCAAATTGAAAAATAACTATGGAAATCGTGAGAATAGGGAGGGAAAAGAACAAAGAGAGAGAAAGGAAAAAAGATTTTGTTATTGACTGATTGTTGTTCATTACACAACAACAGTAAAAACATAAACCAAAACATTCACCACTAAACTAAAGCTATGTAGATAAGTTTGACTAGAATGATGTGTTTTCGTTTCTTTAAAGGATTCTCTACAACATCATCCTTTGTTTGCTACCATTGTTGTCTTTCCCATGCTTCCTCTTGTTTAGTTTCCTACAAGAATCTTTCAACTTCCACTCTACTACAAGAAGAAGAAAGGCACTAACAAATATGAAAACTTGGAATGTCCTCCTTCTAAAGCTAGAGACATCTGCCTCCCGAACCTTGAGACGAATTGCAAGATCCTATTCTCTTGAAATTTGAGAAAATTCAAATGATCTTGTTTCTGAGCATAGTAAGGCACTTGATCTTGAGAAATCAAACAAGATCAAGAAAGAGAAAAAAATGGTGCATTAAAAATGACAGTATGGAACAAGGCATTTGAGATATCGGTTGATATGAGACACTTCATGGAAAATAAAGGAGGAATCAATCTTTTTGGGGCTGTTCTATACTTGTGTCTTCAATTATTTTCCATATTTTTATTTTACATTATTTTTAATTTATTAAATATTTTTCTTACTAAAATTTCATAGATAGGCGGTGGTTCACATCAACAAAGTCAAAAATAAGAGATGACAGTGGAAAATATTTACAAAAAAATAAAACATTTGACATTTGACTGATATTTTATTTGATTCATATTTTTTGTGTTTTAGCATAAATATTCAAATTTAATATATATATTATTATTTATATTTTCAATCTCATGAAAAACTTAATCCATATATGGACAAATGGAAATGTAAATTCAAAGCAAAGATCAACTAAGGAATGAATAACTTATGATCCTACAACAGGAAAGAACCATTAGATTCAAAAGAGAAGAAGCATCACAATCAGGTATGTGTCATGAAATGCATGGGCAAGCAAAAAGCATGAGAGTATCATCAAGTCCAAATAGCAACCATCTTAACTCCCATATAACAAGAATAGAATTACAATCCCTTACCACTGGCCTTGGCTTCTTGGGTCTAGACCGTCTCAGTTCCTGTAACTTATCTACATTAGCCACCCCCAAGACAGCCGATTCATATGTCCCAAAGTTACCAACAATCCTTCTATCAGACTCCAAACTCAAATAGGCCTCAATTTTGTTTGGCGCAGACGGAGCAACCCACTGTCTGGAATTAAACATCCAACCCAATTCAGCGGGAACAGAATCAAACCCGCATGCAGAAACCATTAAAGAACCTGTCTCCGCTGCCTTCTCATGAAACTGCATCTCGACTCTCTCCATAAACTCAGGCTCTCCACATATGTCCAAATAATCACACCTAGCAGTATCAACATCAAACAAAGACAAATGAACTTCTCCGATCACACAAAAGATGCATCAAAAACCATGATGTTTCAATCTTTAGAGATACACACCCAGTCTCGGCACAAGCGGCGACGACGGGCTCGCCGTGCAGGCGAAATGGGCCGACACAGTTGAGTATGAGCTTCGTTTGGCGGCAGAGGTGGCGGAGGGAAGAAGGGTCAGAGGTGTCAGCGGTGAGAATGGAAATCGTGGGAGGAGGGGCGGGATGTGCAGCCCATTGGAGGGCCTGGGTCAGTCTGGCCGGACTCCGGCCGGCGAGGGCAATGGATTTGAGAGGAGAGGAAGGGGCCTTAAGGAACTTGAGAGCTTCTCTGATAACGTATCTACCGGTGAATCCCGAAGCTCCCAGGATGATTAAGTCAAAGGGAGGTTGGGTATTAGCGTCCATGTTTTGAGAGGTTTTGGAGAGGTT
>JANVCQ010000008.1:12944218-12962165 GCA_025531925.1 Erythroxylum plowmanianum | reverse complement strand
CAAATCCACTCAAATCTCAAAGTCATCAAAACCAATCAATTCTTTTTCTCATCAATTTCCTTAAAACACAATAACACCTATAACACAATACATATACAAAAACACTCATTTAATTTCATTTTATATTTCTAAATTCTACTTAAAGATCGGGGTCCAACACTTCTGGATTTTGCTAAGAACTTGCTTTTTTAGAGGAGGATAAGATTCTCTAAGGGCTCAGCACTTCAAAGTCAAGCTAGTGAGGGAGATCACGACTCAAGTCAATAGTGATTCCTTACTTACTTTATAACCTTTGTTGAATCCGTTCTTTAACCGAACTCTATAGTCATTTTGGGTATGACTTCTAAGTTCCACTTGTCAAGGTTTGATTTTCTTAAACAACTACAAAGACTTCAGAGTCTAGCCAGAAGGGGAGGACAGAGAGGAGATCTCATCCATGAAAAGGTACACAGTTCCAAGATTTATAGGTCTTCCTTTCTTTTCCTTGAAAAAACTATATTGTTTAAACATTTATCTATTGATGATAGGGGTAAGGATGTATATCATAGATCTTCAAGCAATGTTTGACCCAGAAAAGGGGGAGTAATGTCAGGTGAGTCTGTACTGAACAACCTCACTATTTCCTTTGATGTTGCGAAGAATAATCTGCCTGTATAATCATGGGAACTATTGTGAACTATGGTTGGATTCCTTTTCTGCATTGTGAACTGCGTAATTAGTACTTAGGAAAGATCTAATAGGGCTAGTGTTAAATTCTCCATACAAGGGCCATTCTCCTACTATAGTGAAAGTTTAACTAATTGATGATTAGTTACTCCCTTATACTGGCAGTAGTGAGTTCTATAAGAGAAAATATCGAAGTAGATTTATCTTGAAACCTTCTACTATTCCTCTCTTAGATAACTTGTAAACATGTAGCCACCGAGAGTAGTATAATAACAATATCATATTTAGAAATAAGGAAGTTAGGTAGTTCCTATATGATATCTGTGAGTCTGTCATAGATAAAATCAGGGGCACATTGAGTAGATATTCTTGTCCAAATTTCTCTAAAGAAGACACATTCAAAGAAGAGGTGATCTCTAGTTTTATCCTCTAGATTGCATAGGATATTTAACTTAGAGGAGGTTAGGAATTTCTACCTATCCAAGGTACTAAGTCTGTCCCACATTGCTAGCCAGAGTAGAAAACCAACATTAGGTCTAAGGGCCTTGTGCCAGATTAGTACATCCCACCCTACTTGATTTTCAGACCTCTCCCTCATCTTTCTAACTTCCTTAGCAGTAATCACATAAATAGGAATACCCTTTCATATATATGTATCTCCCTCCCCATGACTTGTAAACTGAGGAATATGTAGAAGTCTAGTCTCATATGAAGAAAGGGACTAGTTCCCATTCCTTATTATTTCTTGGAGCATAGTATCATTAGGGAATCAATTTAATAGTGAATTTTCCATTTGGTTTTGTATTAAAGACCCATTCCCTAACTAGTTGTCATACCATAAGGATAGTCTTTCTCCTATCCCTATCTAGCAAGTAGTGTGCTAATATATCTGCTCCCTCATTCAAAGAAGTTGGTTAAAAAACCTGGTATAACTGACTGTGGTTTTTATAGGCCAAAAACTCCTTCCTTTTAATAAATAAGAATGAAGCCATTTAGTCCACATAGTTTGTGTACCACTTAGGATTCTCCAAATCTTCTTGGACATAAGAAATCTATTTTTATTGGAGATTAACTCCAGTCCTAATCCACCTTCATCTTTTGGTTGACAAATTGTCTTCCAACTTACTTTGGCTATTCCTTTCTCTCCATTGCTTTTCCCCTATACAATTTACTTCATCAGTTTTTCTACTGTTTTAATAAACCGTTTAGAGAGAAAAAGGTATTAACACTATTAAGTATTCATAGACAAAATAACTAACTTCAGTAGTTGAAGTTTCCCTCAAAAGTATAGTGCTCTATTGGTCCATGTCCCCAATCTTTTCTGGATCTTTTCTATTAAAGGAATACATTCACAAAATCTAAGCCACCTTGATGAGATAGGAATCCCCAAGTAGAGGAGAGGAGGAGCTTTAGTTTCCATACTTATAGTTTTAGATAAGGCATTTGAGAGGATAGAAGCACTTTTGGAGAGGATGATATAGTTATTATGTTGATTGACACATAGACCTGACATCTCCTTAAATAAGTTGAGAGTTTTCATTAGAAGAGAGACTGAGTGAACATTAGCCTTGCTTAGGAGAATAAGGTCATTTGCGAAACATAAACTAGTTAGAGAAACTTCCTTACATTTGGAGAGAAATTTGAATTTAGGATTAGTTGAAGTGTTGTGCTTCAGTAGCTGAGTGAGAGCCTCCATACAAATTAGGAATAGGTAGAGGAAAGGGGGTCCCCTTGCCTAAGACCTTTTTTTTCCCCTTTAAACACCTCCGTGGGGAATTCATTAATCAATATCCTATAGGAAGTAGTAGAAATGCATTCTTAAATCCACTTGATGAACCTTAATGGAAAGTTCATTATATCCATGGTTTTTAACAGAAATCCCCAATTCACACAATCAAAAGCTTTCTATAAATTAACTTTTATAGTGCAATTCTGGGGACTTTTTCTATAATTATACCCTTTTAAAAGCTCCTATATGATAATGATATTGTCCCTTATATCTCTATATGTCATAAAAGCTCTTTTATTCTCACTGATGAGAAATTTTAGAACCTCCTTTAACCTATTAGCCAAAATCTTGGCAATGATCTTGTAAAGGAAATTTATATACGAAATAGGTCTATAATCACTCCAAGTTTTTGGGATGGAGTTTTTTAGGACCAGACATAGAAAATTCTTGTTTATTTCTTTTAGTAAAACCCTTTTTAGGAAGAACTCATGCATTTCCTACTTGACTACCCCCCAAACTATTTCAAGTTTCTTGATAGAAAAGGTCATTCAAGCCATCCAGGCCTGGAGATTTAGAGCCATTCATGCTAAAGACAACCTTATCGATTTCCTTATCAGTAACAGACCTTACTAACTAAGAAACTTCATAATTAGGAATTTTAGTAGTTACAAACTATCTAAGATCATAAACCAACTCAGATGGGGGAGTTTTTGAACTAAGTAGATTGCTTTAAAAATTTATGGCTTCTTTCACTAAGTCATCTTGTCCGAAAACTTCCACTTTAGCTTCTGTTTTAATAAGGTAATTCTATTGGAATTCTTTCGAGTTAACATAAAATTGAAGAAAAAATTTGTACATCTATCTCCTTCTTTTATCCAATTAATTCTAGATCTCTACTTCAATATGAATATTAATTGTCCACTACTTCCAAGTAATTTTTAAGAGCTTCCTTCTTTGTTATTGCTAGAGCACCATTTAAGGGATTCTCTACTAATGATTTTTGAATAGATGAGAGTTTATCCTTAGATATTTCAATCTCATTAGTAAGATTCAAACCTCTCTTACAATTAAGAATCTTCAAATCCTGTTTTATAGCCTTGAGTTTTTGGATACAGATGTACTGCTTAGTCCTATAACATCGAATCTCCAATCCCTTTGCTATTACTTATTGAAAACCCTCCATGTTAACCAGAAAACTTTTAAATCTAAAAGGATGATGGACTCTGAAGGTGCTGAACAAGTTATCAATCTTTATAGGAGTATGGTATGAGATACTAGGATCTAGGAATTTTGCAAAGCTTCTTGAAAAAGTATGTAGCTATTCCACATTTACCAAAGCTCTATCCAATTTTTTCCTGATGTGTCAAATAGAAATTTGTTTTTTTGTCCAAGTAAATTTGTGACCTTCAAATTTTAGATCTATAAGTTCCACCTCCTACACACAATCAAACATATCAAGGGATTAGTTGAGTAGGTTACAATTACCTTCTGCCTCTGATCTAAACAAAGTAGTATTAAAATCCCCACATACCACCCAAGGGGAATTTATTATAGACTTGATCCTTCTCAGGTGATTCCAGAGGTCATTTTTTTGGAACATAGTGTTGAATCCATAGACAAAAGTAGCTAAAACCTAAGAATTTTCCATTTTGAAATAAAGCTTAGTGTGAACATGTTGCTAACTTGATTCTAGAACCTGTAGTTTCAAATAATCGCCATCATAAGCTATAATAATCCTTCCATTTGCATGACTTTGATGGTTAGAGATGAACTGATAGTTGCTACCTAGACAAACCAATTTATTGATATTAACTTCTCTTATTTTAGTCTCCAACATATGAAAAACCCTAGGCTTTTCCTTTGTTACAAAATCCCTCAAAACATTAAGCTTTGAAGGATTATTTGTTCCATATATATTCCATACAATCAAAGTTATAATCAATTTATTTTCCCTTTGGAGCTTTTCCTATTGCTCCTAATACTTTTCCGAGAGGTGACCTGAGCAAACTGCTCCTTTTGATTCCTACCATTTTACAAATCAGCCCTTGATAGACTTTGTTCATTCTGATAGGATATGATGAACCTCTTTCAGCTGAATAGATTTAGGGATATTTTCCTTTAAATTACTCTCCTTTATTTTAGGGGAGACATTTACGGGATGAATTAACTATTCATTTTTTGCTACTCATTCTATCTCCTCAGTCTCTTTGATTTCTTTAGAGTCGTTCTTGTTCATACCCATCACTTCCTAATAGTAACCTTTTTTAAAGGCCCTACTCATCGGTTTCCATTCTTTGCCTTGAGCTTTAAGAGATGGTTTCCATTGGTAAGTCATCAAGACTTTATCTTCCCTAAGAGAGTTTTCATCAGCCAACCTTAGAATAGGGATACTATCCTTCTTTTCCTTAAACATATGCATACTCACACATAATTGAGCAAATCCAACTCTTTTCCTCAATGCAGTGTTTTAATCCATACATATAGGTTTTTCCAAGTAGCTCGCAAGCATACTCAACCCCTTTGTAGTCTGATAATCTAAAGGGATATTGTGAATGTTCACCCATAGTGGTATGTTCTTCATTCTAATCTTTTCTAACTCCATTCTTGGTTGCCAATTTTGGAGAAGTAATGTAAGTTGAGAGATATGCCAAGGGTACTCTTCTGTTACCTTTTGAGCTTCTGATTTGGAAGAAAAGGTAAAGATTATATTATCTTCTTCAGATAGCATTACCTCTGTTAGACCACTTCCTTTCCAGTTTCTCAAAGCCCATGCTTATATAAATGGAAAAGTCAGCCTTTTGTCCATGAAAAATCCCACAAGAGTAGCTTCCCATGTCTTAGCTCCCTGTTGTAAAACATCTAGACTAGTAGCCACCATTAGCTTCCCATCAATCTCTACTGGATGGCTGAATACCAAAGAGGAGTTATAGTTATTATCAACGACTCATTTTCAAGTTTTCCTAGGTCCTCTAGTTGTGACGTCATTAGTTGGGATAAATCCCTTAGGTGGAGCAGTCATGGTAGGGGTTGGGATAGTTGTAGAAAATGATGAGGAAGAGGGAAGTGTTGAATAACGTTTAGAAGGGGAGGGAGGGGTTAAGTTAGGGTTAGAAGTGATTGTTTGTTTGATGGTTGAAAGAAGGGTTGGAAAATCAGTTTCCATTTATGTTTGGAAACTAAACTTTTTTTGTCGTTTGCAAGATGAAGCAAGAGATCTCAAGATCTGGAGAACAAAAGGGGCTAAGCTAGGGCTTTTCGTCAGGTTTAAAAAGAGGGAAAAAACTGTTGAGTTTGTTATACTGTCCGGGGGGAGATTTAGCAATGGCTGAGAAAGGAGGGAGTTCTGATTGTTTGTAGGTTTGAGTAAGAGATCTAAAGAAACAAAGGGGCTAAGGTAGGATTTCATTTTGGGGTTTGAAAAGAGGGAAAAAATTGTTGAGTTTGTTTTGGAAATGGCTGGGAAAGAAGGGTGGAAGTGATGAAGGCGATGGCAGTGGTCTTGTAGTAGAGGTCATATGGAGGAGGCCTCACCCACTTGCAGTTGCAAGTAGATACGTTGTAGCCAATTTTTTGGTTGTATATTTATTTGTATAAATTTTTTATTTAATAACAAGGCATACTTTATCTTTTTGTATTTGTTAATTTTTAATTATTAATCATAAAGATAAAATCCCTGGAATAATTGTTATGCAATTAGAAATTATAATGTAATTATAATTATAAGATTTGAATTGCATTTTGTATTATTCCCAAAATGTTCCTAGTCATAGTATCATCAAGATGGGGTATTGATGAAATGGTTAGACTAGAAAATGTTTGTTTCATTCTGATGAAGAAGTAATCGATCTCATAGATTAAAGTGTGGAGATACTTAAACAAACATATGGGTGCTTATTAGAGAATAAGTTCACTAAACTGACCCAATCATGAGAATCCCGAATGGAACATTACATGTGTGTCTGTGGATTATCTTATTATGATGGTTGTATAATTGATTCTTAGACTTGTGATTATCAAAGTTATCTCATATAGGAATTACTATGTTTTGATGCTATTTATGTTCTATTCTTGGAGTAGTTCAATTCGGTGGTTATTAGATATAGTATGAACTATGTAGAGATAGTTGAGTAAATCAATAAAGATTTTGTTGTCCTAAAGCAATTATGGAGCATGTTCTGTTGTTCTTGATTAGTAATCATATTGGGAATCTTTGGCCACAACAAATTGAAATTTGGAAAAGTTGTTTTCAAATATCAATTATAAATCATTTACTAATTAACAAAAACGAACATGATTGGATTATTTAAAGTGGACTTGAATTCCATACTCTAATTCCAATTAGAACATTGGATGACGAAAGGATTAATTTATATGTTATAGTCATGCATAAACAGGTTAAGTCAAACCACTTTGACATTCCTAATATTTGGGTGGTTATGACATGTTGCTAGACGACAATCATAATCTATGATTATAAATTATTTAATTAGAAAATTAAAGATAAATTAAAAGAGATTTAATTTATCTGATTCTAATTATGAATTAGAATTATATTTATAATCATAGCCAACATATTAGGAATATAATGGGTCACACATAAAAGGTCTATAAAGGAGAAAATGAATTTTAAATTAAGTTGGACTTAATTGAGAAGTTTTAAAAACTTTAAAGATCAATATGTGATATTTGATCTTTTAAGGATTAATTCATAATTATAATTAAAGTTTGACTTTAGTGGCAATTTTAATAAAATCCAAGAACATGAAAAAAAGATTTTTCATATAAAAGAAAAATTAGAAAAAATTTGGAGCTAACACTTCTTACATTTTTCCTCTCAAATTAGATTTGAGTTTTTCTTTGAATAGATATGTGGATACCATTAGAAGTCGAATGATTGAACAACTCATGGATTGACAAATTCAAAGAAACAAGAAATTATAACAACAAATTGAAATAGGTTAGTATAGCTTTGTCAATTTCTTGTTTTATGTTTCTAATTAAATTTTGTTAAAGTTGATTCTATGAAAATGTTTAAATTCTTTCCACTATGCTTAGATTCAATCTTGTGTTACTTTTTTATAGTGGTATCAGAGCCACCTTTAACAGTTTTAATTTTGATTCATAAGCTTGATTAATTTTTGATTTGATTTTAATATGCGAAAGTTGCATATTTATACGTTGAAACTGTTTTGACATTTTTGTCGATGATTTGAAGATGTGAGTTTTGGAAAGCTTTTGTGGTGTGTTATGAAATGGTTCTACTGTGTTTACTGCATGGATAAGTGTTTCTGATTCTTGCACTTAAGTATCGTTCATGATCTAAGTGATTAAATAATTTTCTAGAAAATCATGTTCTTATTCTTGTTTATCTGGAAAGTGTTCCTGGATATGGTAGAACATGTTTAATCTCTTAGTTGACTGCTGTTAAAGCTTATGTTCACTATGTCTACAAAAGATCTAAAATGGTTACATGTGTTTCTGGAAATGTGGAATACGATTCATGTGCTTTTGGAAATTATTTTTAATTTGATCTTTGATGCACTTGTTTTTCACTTATGTGATGTTTCTTGATAACTAGATGAAGAGTTTCATTCTTTGTTGTTGTCTCTTCATTTGCATAACTGAAAAATAGAAAACAAAACAGATGGTCTTCTTAAAGTCCAGTTTCTATTGATTTTTTGGTTTTCAATGCATAAGGTACGCTTTGCTCATGGTATATTAACTGCAAACGGTTGCAATACAGACAATGGGTTCTGTCTATTTACTCAAGCATTTTTTGTCCATTAAATCACACTTCTATTAACATTTCAGGTGTCCATTATGTTTGTCTGTTATTCATTGCTTGTTTAATTTAAACTCAAATGCTTCCATGAATGTTAATGTATGTTTGGTTAATGGGTTTTATTGTGCTTCATGGCTGTCAAAGAAAAGGATCACTGGAGGCAGTTGTTGCCGCCAGTGGTTAGAGAACCACCACCTTCACTGGCAGTGGTTTCTCACTCTAGAGAGATTTCTCTCTCTAGAGTTTTATATGTATAAATATTAGTGTTATTCACACCTATGGAGTAGGTAGATTGAAGGCAAAGCAAGGGAAGGGGCTAGGCAGACTAGAGTGTTGTTCTGAAAATAAAAGAAGGCGAAAAAAGGAAACATGAAGGTTTCTGGAGAAGAAGGGGCACGTGCGGCTGCGTCTACTAACGTGCGGGCCTCGAAAGCGCCAACTGGCTAGGCGACAACGTCAACTACTTTTATTTTTTATTTTATTTTTTATTTAATTTTCAAGAATTGATTAATTAAATTAAATTAACTTTTTTAAAAAAATTAAGCCAAGTGCTCAATTTATTTTTCATAATTAGATTATGTCAAATAAATTAATATAATTTGATTATATTATTTAGAATGAGACCTTATTTTAAATCCCTCATTAAATATTAAGTATATGTTTAGAACATGAATAATGCCTTCCATTATTATAGGATTAAAATAGAGTTTTGTTTATTGTTAAGCTTGTTGAGTAAACTCAATGTCAATTTAACTTGAACATGTTTGGTCTTATAACGATGGGTTTTACTTAACTAAATTTATATTATTTGGATGAGTAAACTCATGATCATATTAATTTAGAGGCAAGGTTAGGAATATATTATTAGATATGTTTTTGCAAAGAGTTGTCTCCTAATGGATCTAGGAATCACATAGGATGTGATTGATAAAATATTATCTACCTATTTTTAATTTAATTGGTTTATTGAGCAAATTCAACATCAATTAAATTAAAATGGGATCCTAGCCCACTAGGAAATTATGTGATAATTTCTCAAATTAATACTGAGGGCTATTAATTTGTTTAAAATAATGGGAGTAACCAAATTTTTAAAGTCCTTATTTTTTTAGTTTTATGGCATAAACTAATTTTTGTTTTTTGACAAAACAATGAAAAATGAGTCCGAACTTGTCCCTGAGGATCATTATGGTTGCAAACAAATTAACTAGATCAAATTTTACAGATTGGTTGTGTAACCTTAAAATTGTTCTAAGGCAAACAAAAAATTGTACGTTCTTGACACTAAGCTTCCACTTGAACCTGCGCAAGATGCTGCCAACAAGGATTGGGAATATTATCAAAGCCATATTGATGACAATGAGCAAGCAACGCGTAATGTTAGCCAACATGTCTCCCGAGATCCAAAGGCAACATAAAAATATGAATGCAAGGGAAATGTTCAAGCACCTTCAAGAGTTGTTTGGTGCACAAAATCAGGTGGAGAGGTTTGAGACAGTGAGAGCTCTATTTTAATATCAGATGGCTCCTGGATCATCAGTGGAACTTTATGTTCAACATATGATTAACTACATTGAAAAATTAGGCCAATTAGGGTATGATCTGAACCTCAAGTTGAGCATTGATTTAGTGCTTTAGTCTCTTATCCTGAGTTTTTCACAATTTATTATGAATTTCCATATGATCAAAAAGGAAATGTTCTCAGTTGAATTACTTAATATGCTCAAGACCACTGAGGGATGCCTTAGGAAGGAATCCAGTGTTGCTTTTGTTGTTGGCTCTTCTTCTTCCAAGAATAAGGGTAAAAACCCTTAAGAAGAACAACAAGAATAAGAACCAGAAGGCTTCTGCTAAAGTAGCAAAGCCAACAGGCGGTATCAAGAAGAAGAATAACAAGGGTATCTATTGCCATTGTGGCATATCTAGACATTGAAAAAGGAGCTACAAAGCTTATCTTACTAGCTTGAAGGAAAAGAAGTTAAGTGTAACTTCAACTTCAGGTTTGTTTATGATTGAAATCAATATTTCTACTTCTTTTAATCTTGGGAGATGTGGTTCTCACATTTGTAATGATGTGCAGGTATTGACAGATAGTAGAGCATTGAGAAAAAGCAAAGTGGACTTACGAGTTAGTAATAGAGCAAGAGTTGCTACATTAGCTATTGTAACTTGTAGTTTAGTTTTTCCTTCTGGTCATATAGATGAACTAAATAATTGTTATTATATTCCTGTCATCATAAGAAACATTATTTCTATTCCATGTTTGGACATAAATAGATTTGTTTTCAATATTAAGAATAACAATTATTCTTTCTATAAAGATGCTATTTATTATGGATCTGGTATGCTTACAAATGGTTTGTATGAATTAGATCTTGAAAAAACAATTCTACAAACAAATAGCAAGAAAAGGAGATTAAGTGACCAAAATCCTTCTTATTTATGGCATTGTAGGTTAGGTCATGTTAATGAAACAAGAATTACTAAGTTACATAAAGAAGGATATTTAGATCCTTTCGAATATGAATCATATGAATCTTGTGAATCTTGTTTAAAGGGTAAAATGACCAAACTTCCCTTTAGTGGAAAGGGACAATATAATATTGAGTTGTTCGAGCTTACACATTCAGATGTATATGGCCATATGTCTACTCAAGCTAGAGGTGGATTTTTTATATTTCATAACATTCACAAATGACCATTCAAGATATGGATATGTGTACTTAGTGAAATATAAGTTTGAAGCATTTGAAAAGTTCAAAAAATTTAGATTTGAGGTAGAGAAACAAACTGATAAGAGTATTAAGACACTTAGATCTGATTGAGGTAGTGAGTACTTGGACCATAATTTTCTTAGTTACTTAAAAGAGAATGGAATTCTCTCACAATAGATCCCGCCTAGAACTCCACATAATAATGGGGTTTCTAAAAGGAAAAACTGTACTTTATTAGATATGGTACATTCCATGATGAATTATGCAGGTCTTCCAGTTTCATTTTGGGGATATGCTCTTAAAACTACTACTTACCTATTAAACAAAGTTCCGTCCAAATTAGTTGACAAGATTTCTTATGAAATATGGACTAGTAAAAGATCAACCCCTTAAAACTTTGGGGATGTGAAGCTTACGTGAAGCGTGCAATATCTGATAAGTTTGAAGTTAAATTATATAAATGCATGTTTGTGGTGTATCCAAAAGAAAGTTTTGGATATCAATTTTATCATCCTCTTGAGCAAAAGGTGTTTGTTTTAAGACATGTTATATTCATAGAAAGAGAATTTATTCTTAAAGAAAGTTGTAGGAGTGATGTGGAAGTTAGAGAAGTTCTAAAACCACAAACCTGTTGGAGTTATGTAAATATAGTGCCCTGGAAAGCAAGTGTATTTACATGTAACTTAATCTTCTTTAGTTATAATTTTGTAATGAAAATATTTATTATTAATAAAACAAAAGAGTTTGGTTTTATATGAGCATTATATATCTAGTCATAAGGTATCAAGATTATTTTGTAAGTAATATACATATACATTGAGATATGTGGGAAACATGTGTATTATAAGAATCTAAAATAATGGATTCATAGTTGAACAATTAAGTTGGTTGCTTGATTATGACTTAGACTGTAGTGTTGCCATTTATCTCCATATAAGTAAAGGAGTTTATTTTAAGAAAATGATGAGTTTCATATCATGATAGTAATCGACTATCAATAATGGCACTATTAAATGAATCTGGAATCAAGTATGTTTTTCAAGAATAAAGGAGGCCATTACTTTAGTCTTAAAACATACATTTTAGCATTTGTTTATTATGGACCATAATCTTCATGAGTGGTGAACTCATATGTGATTCATTATAATTCTTGATATGATCAAAATGGGTTTTTACAGAGTATTAATCTAGTGTCTACATATTGGAATTATTAATTGAAACTTATATCAGGGAACATTCATTCAAATAAAAAGTTTATAGTGATATCATCACTTCTAGATGTTTTATGGAGATTCGTGATTAAACTATCGCCAAGAGTTTAATGAACTAGCTACCCATCAAGTCTTAATACCAACATGAGATCTTATGTGTTAATCATCATATAGAGTAAAATGGGAGATCTAGAAAGGAAAATTAACATAAGAGCAAAACGATAATTTTATCCTTTATTATATGGATGGCTATAATAAGGTTCTTAATAGAGTTTGCAATTAGACATATTTTTTGAAGTACGTGTTTTCATAATATTTAGTAATTCAAGAGTTCAACTAATTGTCTTTAGTGGAATGACATTTAGTTAATAAGCTAGAATTTATTCTAATGAGATTAAATTAATTCTAAGCTTATTGGAGCTTGAATTATGTAAGTCTAATAAGATTCTCCACTTGGCTTCAAGGAAGGTTATCAAGCAAAGTAAGAAATATAAATGGAGCTTTTAAAGCCCATGATTGAATGTTGGGCTTGCACTAATTAATGGTTAATTAGAAGCCCCATTTAGAAATGGGCTAGACTTTGGTTTAATTTAATTAATTAGATTAATTAAATTAAAACAAAATTCTTAAAGAAATGAAAGGGAATTTCAGTTTTTAATGGTTAAAATGTGCAACTGCACATTTAGTATTGAATTGCTAAATAAAGATGGTATTCATCATGCTTTATCGTCATTTAATGAAGTAATGATGTTATCATTAAATGGTTTAATAGTTATCTTTTAATGATGGCTTGTAACCTTTTAGCATTCATTAGATTAAAGAAGAAAGAGGAACATTTGATGGACCATCTTCCTTCTTTCATCACAAAATTGAAATTGATATGTCTCATTTAGGTTAACAGTCTTTTCATATAGCCATCTTAAAGACAAATGAGAATAGTCTCATTTATTGACTTCTTTATGATTGATTAAAGAAGGTTGTGATGCATTTGATGCAAATCTCTTCTTTCCTTTAAGGATAACTGAAATTGAGAGTGTGTGAGAAGGTGTTCTTGCATTGTTTAACTATCTCTCTCCTTTCTTTCATGTGTGAGCTGAAATTCGCATGAGAAGTGTCTAATCTTTGGCTTCTTTCTTCTAAGAAAAATCTCCTCCAAAGTTTTCTTCTCCTTTCCCTCCCAAAGGATCTTGTTAACCAAGTTGTCTAAAAAGAACAAGTGGTAGATCAGATTGGTCGAGAATAAAATATCGAGAAGAGGAAACAATAACAAGAAGAAAAGGATAGATCACCTTGGAGAGGATACATTGTGGAGGATAGGATAGGATAACATAGGGAGGAGTTAAAGATGTAGCGAAGGAGTCGGTAATATAATCTCCATCTTGTTCTTATGATAATTATTTTCCACATACCGTATCATGTATGATGGCATGTTGATTTGGTTATCTTGCTTCCATTATGTTATGATTTCTAAAAAAGTTTTGAATTCTACCATTTAACCAAATCTTACATGTTTTCTTTTCCGATCCAACAAAACACACATCTAAATAGAACGAGAACCAAAAATTGATACATTAAATGTCTAATCAATGGTTTAAGAAACACATAGTCCACAATGGTCTGGAAGGGTACATCATCCTCCTATTAGAATATATCTTCATGTTGAAAAAGGAAGTGATGATGTTTTATTATGAATGACGAACCTATAAATTTTAAGGAAACAATGTCAGACATCAATTCTTTAAAGTGGCAAGAAGCCATGAAATCTGAAATGGAATCTATGTACACTAACCAAGTATGGTTTTTAGTGGATGCACCTAAACGTATAATACCTATTGGGTGCAAATGGATTTTTAAGAAAAAAAATGATATGGATAGAAATGTACTTACGTACAAAGCAAGGTTGGTAACAAAAGTTTACAGATAAAAACAAGGAGTTAATGTTGATTAATTTGGCTATAGCAACATCCTATGATTATGAAATTTGGCAAATGGATGTTAAAACAACATTTCTTAATGGAAATTTGTAAGAGGATGTGTATATAACACAACCTAAGGGTTTTGAATCTAAGAAATTTCTTAATCAAGTATTCAAGTTGCAAAGGTCCATTTATGGATTGAAGCAAATGTCACGGAGTTAGAACATCCGTTTTGATGAAATAATTAAAGAGTTTGATTTTATCAAAAATGTGCATAAGCCTTGTGTTTACAAGAAGGTAAGTGGGAGTGTAATCGTTTTCGTAGTGTTTTATGTGGATGACATATTGCTTATTGGAAATGACATTTCAATGCTCCAATCTATTAAGATATGGTTATCTAAGAATTTTTCCATGAGGATATATGAGAAAAGCAGCTTATATACTAGGTCTAAAGATCTATTGAGACAAATAAAAATGGTTGCCTGGTTTGTCCCAATCCTCGTATATAAACAAAGTGTTAAAGAGGTTTAGCATAGAAAATTTTAAGAGGGATTCTTACCTACATCGTATGGGATTTATCTTTCTAAGAGCATGTGTCTTAAGATATAAGAAGAAAGAGATAGAATGAATGGTGTTTATATACTTCGGCTATTGGATCGATCATGTATGCGATGCTATGTACAAGACCAGATGTTGCTTATTGTTTAAGCATAACAAGCAGATATCAAGCTAATCCTGGTGAGGGTCATTGGACGGCTGTGAAAAAACATCTTTAAGTACTTGAGAAGGACTAAAGATATGTTCTGGTCTATAGAGGAACTAAGCTGAGAGTTTAGGTTCGTTCAGATGCTAGTTTCCAGTTTGATCAAGTTGATAGTAGATCACAGTCAGGGTATATTTTTACTCTTTTTAGTGGTGTAGTTAGCTAGAAAAGTTCCAAATAACCAACCATTGTAGATTCAACAATTGAAGCTAAGTATATTGCAGTTTCTTAGTGGTAGCAAAGGAAATAGTTTGGATCAAGAAGTTCATCATTGAACTTAGAGTGGTTCCTAGCATTGTTGATCTGATAGTAGTGTACTACAACAACAATGGTGCTAATGCACAAGCGAAGGAACCAAGATCTCATCAACGATCCAAACATATATTCAGGAAGTTTCATTTGATCCAGAGATAGTGGAATGGAAGGACATCCTTATAAAACGAGTTCCCCTTGAAGAGAATCTAGCAGATCCTCTCACTAAGCCTTTATCTTAAAAGAGACATGATAAACATATGGATGGCTATGGTATTCGATACATTAGGGGTTGACTTTAGTGTAAGTAGGAGATTGTTGATTTATGCCCTTGAAGCCAATTTTTTAGTTGTATATTTATTTGTATAAAATTTTTTATTCAATAACAAGGCATACTTTATCTTTGGGTAGTTGTTAATTTTTAATTATTAATCATAAGAATAAATTCCCTATAATAATTGTTATGCAATTAGAAATTTTAATGTGACTATAATTATGATATTCGAATTACATTTTGTATGATTCCCAAAATGTTCCTAGTTATAGTTTCATCAAGACGGGGTATTGATGAAATGGTTAAACTAACATAAGTTTGTTTCTTTTTTATAAAGAAAGTAATTGATCTCATAGATTAAAGTGTAGAGATACTTAAACAAACATGTGGGTGCTTATTAGAGAATGAGTTCACTGAACTGACCCAATCATGAGAATCCCTAATGGAACATTACTTATGTGCCTATGGATTATCTCATTATAATGGTTGTATAATTGATCCTTAGATTTGAAATTACCAAAGTTATCTCAAATAGGAATTACTATATTTTGATGTTACTTATGTTCTAGTCTTGGAGTAGTTCACTTCGGTAGTTATTGGACATAGTATAAACCATATGGAGATAGTTGAGTAAATCAATAAAGAATTCATTGTCCTAAAGTAATTAGGGAGAATGTTTTGCTTTTTTTGATTAGTAATGATTTTGGGAATCTCTAGCTAGAGTAAATTAAAATTTGAAAATATTGATTTCAAATATCAATTATAAATCATTTACTAATTGGCAAGAACGAACATGATTGGATTATTTAGAGAAGATACAAATTTCATACTCTAATTCCAATTGGAATATTAGATGATGAAAGGATTAATTTATACATTATAGCCATGCATAGACAGGTTAAGTCAAACCACTTTGACATTCCTAATATTTGGGTGGTTATGACATGTTGCTAAACATCAATCATGATCTATAATTATAAATTGTTTAATTAGAGAATTCAAGATAAATTAAAAAGAGTTTTAATTTATCTAATTTTAATTATGAATTAGAATTATAATTTACAATCATGGCCAACATATTAGGAACCTAATAGGTCACACATAAAAGGTCTATAAAGGAGAAAGTGAAATTTGAATTAAGTTGGACTTAACTGAGAAGTTTTAAAAACTATATGGATCAATATGTGATATTTGATCTTATAGGAATTAATTCATAATTATAATTGAAGTTTGACCTTAGTTGTAATTTTAATAAAATCCAAGAACATGAAAAATAAGATTTTTCATATAAAAGGAAAAATTAGAAAAGTTTTGGAGTTAACACTTCTTACATTTTTCCTCTCAAATTAGATTTGAGTTTTTCTCTGAATAGATCTGTAGATATCATTAGAGGTCGGACGATTGAATGCCTTGTGGATTGACGGATTTAAAGAAATAGGAAATTATAATTAGAAATCGAAACAGATTAGTATAGCTTTGTCAATTTCTTGTTTTATTTTTCTAATTATATTTTATCAAAGTTGATTCTATGAAAAAGTTTGAATTCTTTCTGCTGCACTTAGATTTGATCTTGCATTATTTTCTGATAGTAAGGTCCTTAACAGATTGTGTTGGAACCCCTCCCCAGTGAGTCGCGGGCCCGTCGTCCTACGTGACATCTGGGCGCGCATCCCGCGAGGGAGGGATTCCTCACCACGGAAGAAACCTCGAAATTTCACTTAATTTGATGTCATCCAATCAAAACTTGATGAATTTACCCTAATTATCCTCAAATAAAAATTAATTTGCTTAGGGCCCATAACGAAATTCAATTCCTAAGCTAAAATAAAATTCCATATCCCTAGGTTAAATAGAATCAGAAATCGTCTCAATCGGATCTCCATAGATCACAAAATCACCCAAAAACGGATCTATATCCAAAACCGTCACATAATTGACTCGCTTTAATCTTACCCGTAATTTCCGACTAAAACCCGAAACTCTCATTCTACTAAAAAGGGGTAGAAAATTTTTTTAGAAAACTAACGGTTCGAAAAATTGCGAAAATCGGAGGTCAGACGGAGCAAGGACAAAGAAAATAGGAAAAGGGCTTTATTTTTCATTTTTTTCAAAAATCAGTAATTAAAAAAAAATAGCAAACAGTGTCACACTCAGCAGAGTGCGACATCCTCGCACTCAGCAGAGTGCGAGGAACACTTAGTACATTTAAATTTTTTTTTTTTTTCAAAAATTGATACATCCCCTATACTTTGCACACTTATAACTTTTTACCCCGAAATCGAAATTTTGCAAAGCTAGTGTCAAAATAAAGATAAAAGAGAGGTCTACAACTTTCTAGAAGGATGTAAAAACTAATTTAGCCATTAAAAGGGTCATATTTTGATTCAAAGTTTCAGTCAAACATCAAATTTCCTACACAAAGCCTAAAATTTGAAAATTCATATCTCATAGCTCACAAGTCTAAAAATAACACATTATACCTTGTTGGAAAGATAAAAAGAAGATCTACAAGTTGCATGAAGAGAACAAAAATCAATTCAATCACTAAAGAGGGTAAAAACCTACTTGAAGTTTCAGCCTAAAAACTAGCCAATGAAACAGTAATTTTACTTACATGAACAGTAACTGTCAACTTCCAAA
>JANVCQ010000008.1:12915222-12926865 GCA_025531925.1 Erythroxylum plowmanianum | reverse complement strand
ATTATACCTGACTATGCAACAATTATATTAAATGAATATTTGACATCTAATAATTAACAAATAATTATACTTTCATCATCAAATATTTGTTTGAATAACCTTTCAATTGGAATAATGATCTATATACCTATATAAATATAAAAAAGACAATATAATATATGATTGTTGAAATTATTAAAGTAAACAAAACTTAACATATTATAAAGAAAACCTTGAATATCTTCATCACCTAACTAACTTCGGGCACACATAAAAGCTTTCACAGTAATAGAATGAAATCGAGTATGATAAGAACAAACTATCCAACTGTTAGTTCTAAAAGCAGACTCTAAAGCAAGAATAGATACTGGAATTGTTAAGAGGTCTTGTGTAATTGCTTACATGTTGATCTTAGTTGATAATCATAAGACAAACCATACTAAAATTGTTTAATGATATTAATATGTGCTTAAGTCCGACCACCATACAACTTTTGCTAATAAAAGTATCCCCTCCATCTTACATCTCATGTTTAATATAAAAACAAATGTTACAATTTCTCTTATCATAGATTACTAAGAAATCAGTTTCTCTATCGTGTACTCTATAATCCCATATCACCTCATTTGAATAAAAAATATAACCATATAAAGCTCGCTTAATCTCACACATACGACTAAAGCAAATGTGCGAAGTTGGATATTTTTTTCCTGAGAACAAATTAGTAGCAATATAAAATATCTCTAACTTCGCATACAATGCTTTAACCAACTCTCATTGCTTTTTTGTTGGTAAGTAATATATTGAAAATCTCTTTATCTTGACCTATTAAAATCCCAATACACTTGATTGCAAACTCTAACATCTTAAATATTAAATTCCATTTAGTCTGACAATTCAAAATCAATTTCTTCATGCACGAAATGTGTACTTATCGTTTTTTTAATTTTTCACTCTTTTAGGTGTCACTCTCTAAATATACTATGCTACTTTGATTGCTTCTACCACTTCCTTTATTGCCTCCAACTAATCCTTCATTATTAAATTCATGATATGCACAAAAATAACACATATGAAATAGTCTTCCACCAATTAGCAAGCTCTTAACTCACATCTTATTCTTCAATTTTTTGATCATCACATGCTACAGTTATATAGAATTATGATTAAGAGCTTTGTTTCAATGTTCTAATCCAGTAAGCACTTGATCATTACAGTTATCAATCTTTCGCTTCTATGCAATACCAACACAAAAATAAACCTACCATTAAAAATAAATAAATATTAATTATAAATTAATCAATAAAATGATAAAATTAAAGAATATACTTAACTTCAGCAATATAATGCATAAAGTTAGGTTATTGTTATATAGTATGTTGTCACTATCATATAATCCTTCTTTTAGTTATTGGCTATCTACATATCTGATGTGATGACTACTCATCCATAAATACCTATTAACATCTTTGAACCAAATTCTTTTGATCATTGTAAATCTTGAAAATATCTTGATTTACAATATTCCAAGTCAGGATGTTAAAGTTCAGTTGGAGTAAGTAACAAACATCTTGAAGTTTTTGTTATCGACAATGTAGAGTAGCTTTTCATCACCAATGATTATCTTAGCTAACAAAAACCTTGATTTGTTACTGCCATAACCTGTGATAGTGATTTCATTCTTCCCTCTCATTAAGCTGGAGATAGAAAATGTCTGACCTTCAATACCATCTTCTTTTTGATGCACGACTCTTTTTGTCTTTTTAAATGAGAGATTCCACCATCTTCTTTTTGATGCACGACTCTTTTTGTCTTTTTAAATGAGAGATTCCACCTTTAGAACTCTTGGCCAACATCCTATGACAATACATGCATTCAGCTTTGAAATCCATCCTTTGATCTGGTCTTGGTGAAATGATTTCAAAAATCACTTATCAATGAACTTGTTCCTCAGCTTGCATCATTTCTTCATTTGGTATATCAGTGTCAGGTACTGGATCAGAATTCTTTCTTAATATACTATTAAGTATTGAATTAGAATGCCCTATTGAAGGAATATGATCATTTATTTGTTAACATTTATATCTTAGATAATTGAGTTGTATCTTTTTTATAGTGATTAAATAATTGAACCTATATAAAGCAATCATTTTAATTCAAAATAACGAATTAAAATGCCCTTGAAAAGTTGATTGTACGTTAAAATAGACTTCATATAAAGTGTGAAAAAGGTAATTAATGGAACTTCCATTATAAATCCTCAATCACCATTATGGAGAATCTATTACCGGGCATAAACATAAATTCATCACTGATACACATGAGATTGTAATTCAAAACCTAAAACAGTAGAAATTTCATTCGTAAAAGTGAATAACCTAACCAAATAAAAAATATAATAAAAGGAAATGAATATAATTGCCCTAATAATACCCTAAACACAATGTAAAATTAATGATAAGTACACAAAAAAGCTTCAACTTTGTGAGATTGTAAGATGCTTCTCCTTACTCTTTGAGTTCTTCAACGATCTTCGACAAAATAACATAAAGAAAATCAAAATGTAAATAGTTAAGTAAATATAAAGGAGATTAGAAAATGATATTAAAAAGCACGAAGATACAAGTGTTTAGTGTGGGAATTAAAAAAAGAAGTAATTAAATAATGCTCCTTCAAAAGAATCCACACAAGATAGCTAAGAAAATTATACTGGGAGGTGTAGAGGCAACACAAGAGGCATAGGTGAAAGAAATAGATATGGGGAAGAGTAGACAAGGAGAAGGGAGGTCTATGAGGAGGGGCGACTGACAATAGTGATAAACAGGGAGTTTTTATGCTATAGTGAGTGACTAAAGAGAGGATCTGTCAGGGTCAACAAAATGATATCATTTTAACATGAATATACTGATCCAACATTGTTAACAAAAGGACATCATTTTAGTAAAACAATCGTTTTAACAATAACCAAATGTTTTGAGTTAGGCTAGTTTGAAATGTCTAAGCTTGGCCCAAAGCCTAAAAATTAAAAAAAATTGAGTCTAGGCTGATGCCCTATTAAACACAGAAAAAAAAGCCAAACCTAGATTTAGAAAGGCAGATAAAGCAATTTAAAGATGAGAAAAATTATTGAGTGAGAAACAGATCAATTCTGGAGAAAAATAAGAAGATTCCTCAAGATTCACTTAGAACATTTAAGATTTAAGGCAAGAGAATTCAATGTTCTTTCTTGTTAATTATGTTTAGCTTATCACGAACTAATTGTGATATAGGTCTAAATGGATGAACCCCATAATTATGTTTTGAATTGATTTTTTTTTGTTTAATGAAAGATTCTAGTTTCTTGAGAATTATTCACACTTTTCTATTATATTGAACTGAAGTAACAAATGTAAAAGATTCAATATTGGATTCATAAATAAGATTGAAGGAGCGAACACATAACATCTTTTACATATCATAAGTCACAACATGAATGATGACGGTTAAATGGAGTCTTAGATATAAAATCCATAATCTTTTTTAGTTAGAGTGAAATTTATCATGAGAATTCATATTTTGTATTAATACATTCTTATGAAATTTTGAGAAGAGAGATCTTTTAAGTGTAGGGATTGTATGTCTTGACCATCAGAGTACAATTATAATTTTGGAATTCCTTTCAATCTAAGAAATTATGGTTGATCATTGAATCACGATAAATTCAAGCATGGTAAAGTTTTAGAGAAATTCTTATATAGATCTTGTTAATCAACTAATTGCTTATTCTTAACTATTACTTTGCCTTGGTGTTTCTAAATTATTAGTTCAGTTTATTTACTTATATTTTTCAATCAATCTTTTGCTTATTTAGATTAGATAATAAGTAAATATTCATTAATAGTAATCACAATTCTTATAGGATCGAACCGTGACTCACCTAAACTACTATAGAAAACGATAAGTTCTCTTGTCAAAACGATTTCTTTAGTATTGTCTTGTGTCTTGTTTTTATTTTTGTCGAATCATGTAGCTTGAAACAACTAAAAGATATTAATGCAATTATGAGCTTAATCTTAAAAGATTATGTGAATGCCTCTACGTTGTTAGCTCCAGTAATTGAAGTAATTTTATTTCATGATATCAAACTATTGACCAGTGACCAATCGTTGTCCAGTACGGGAACTCTGGGAATCTTTCTCTCGCTTCAACAGTTACCAACTTCAATTTTCCTCAACTCATCGTCCAACAACTTTCCAATAAAACCAAATTCATATGATGAGAACCATCTCTCTGTACAAGATCTCAAACTGTATTAGCTCTAAGCCAAGACAACCCTTCACTTGATTTTTCTTCTGAATGTTTTTCAGATGACCACCATATTTTCTTCATTAGAAACAGAACTACTTCTAATGAACCAAGATCAGAGTCGCCAAGTCTTTTCATAAAACGTAAGGCATTTTGGTAAGAGGACTCACTAGCAAATGATCTTAAACTGGTGTCAAAGCTACGAAATCCCAGCAACGCCAGGGCCATGCATCAACGTAACTGAGATATTATTAAAATTACGAAAGCAGCGTTTATCTCAACAGATATAAGATTAAACTGAGAATGGATCGGCATTAGTCTCATAGGATTCAGAATATGTGGCTGCAGAAGTAGTAGTTTAATTGTCCAATCCCTTACCAGATTCAGTATGACTCTTTTCAGACATTTCCACACCAATGACTGTCTGCTTTGTCGTTTTGTTTTATTCAGATTCAAACCATGACCTTTACTGCTTCCAACTTGAATCCTTATTCAAACTCACCAAAGATGGATATTGGAACTAATTTAAACCAAGTAGCACTAAAGATATCCTTTAGATTCAAATAAAGCTGACAAGGAGATGGTTCACTTTCCACAGCAACAATGGGTTACAAATTTATATTCTTTTAGGGACTCCATCCAGAAATATCAGAAGTAGAAAGGAATTCAAATCTTAACCTTAGCATGTAAATGCACAAATGAGGTTTACAATGTTAATTTTGTTGGTTTATGCCCTATAATTAATCGGTTTGGTTGTAGTTTAGTGACAATTAGTTAAAAGGAATTCTGTATCAGTACACATTTAGATGTATATGATAAAGTTCTATGGGATAATTATATATTGCAAATGAAATTATAATAAGATTATAATTATGAAATTCATATTACATTTATGCATTATCCTCAAGTTGTTCATAGTCATTGTTCTACTAAGTTTGGATATTAATAGAACATAAAAAGATTAGCATACATTTTGTTTTTTCTTATGAAGGAAGTAGTAGATCTCATAGATTAAAGTATGGAAATACTTAAACAAATGTATGAGTGCTTGTTAGAGAATGAATTCACTAAATAGACCTGATATGAAAAATCTATTTCGAACATTACTTGTATGTCTATGGAATTCTCATTGTGATAATTGTATAAGTAATCCTTTGACTTGAGGTCGTCAACGTTATCTTGTATAGGGATTTATATGTTTTGATACTACTTATAACCTATTTAATCATTGCTTGATCAATTTGTAGTCAATGGATGTAGCATGAACTATATAGAGGTAGTTGTGAGATCAAGATAAGATTCATCACCTTAAAGTAATTAGGAAAATGTTCCCTTATTCTAGATTAGTATTGTTTCGAAAAATCCATAGTCAAGGTAGAATGAAGCTTTGTAAATAATTTACAAATATCATTAATTGAATCAATAGCTAATGACGGAGAACTAATATGATTAATGGACTCAAAATAGAGTAGACATCAATTTCATGTTCTATGTCTAATCGAAAAATTATGATGAAAGGATTGAATTATACGAAAAAATCATGTACGGAAAGGTTAATCAAAACCACTTTAACATTCCTAAATATTTGGGTGGTCATGATGTGTTGCTAGACGTCAATTTTAATCTATGGCTATAAATTATTTAATCGGAGGATTAAAAATAAATTAAAAGGAGTTTTAATTTATCTAATTTTAATTATGAATTAAAATTATAATTTATAATCATTGTCAACATATTTAGGAACCTAATTGACTCACATAATTAAAAAAGGGATTGAAGAGAACAAAGTTATTTTAATTAAGTTGAACTTGATTGTAAAGTTTGAAAAACTTTATAATTAAATATGAGATATTTAATAAAATAATAATCAATATGAGATATTGAATCTTATTTGGGTATAATTAGTATTTATTAGAATTATGTGTAATTCTAATTAAATTTTAATTGAAATTAGAATTTAATTTCAATTAAATTAATAAAATGTCAAAAATCTATTATAAATAGAATTAAGCAAGCTAGCACTTGTTCCCTAATTCTCTCTGTAAGTGTTGCAGAGTTCTCTCAACCAATTTTATGAATATTGTTAGAGGCTAGACATTTGTGCGACTACGGTGATTGAGATAGATCGATTTCAGAAATGGATTGAAGGATGTGACAAGAAAATAATTAAGTTTTAAAATAAGGTACAAATTTAGATTAACGCTTTATTAAGATTTGAGTATTATTCATTTTATAAAATTAAAGAGATTTTAGCTTTCAAGATATCAAAATACGAAAAAGTTTTATAATTATTCCGCTATTGTTAAAGTTTTATAATTATTCCGCTATTGTTAAGGTCTGATTTGATGGATGAACAAATTTGGATTCATAAGTCAAGAATTACAAACATAATTCTATATATGTACTTTACTTCCAATTAGGTCTAAAACTAAACCGAAGTGCAATGTATGGTAACCATACAAACTCCACAAGCAAAATTATGCTCTACTGAGCTTGGAATTCCCACTTTGAAGCCCTAACCTAAATCAGACCATTCTGAAATTACAAATTTATTTGCGGACTTCTTCATTTCACCAGACTTTTTTGGGTGCCATAAGGCAGAGGATTTGTTCCCAGAGGCCGGGAGTGCCTAGATTGCCCAACCCAATGACACTTGAGCTACAGGCAGCTACCGTCCAGTAACCAGCCATTATTTCCTCTCTCAATTGCTCCTTTTCCCACCCACAATACCCATCAAAGAACCTAAACTCACCTATGCCAACCACATTTCTCTTTACCATTTCTGCTGCACACCCAACAGTCTCTTTAGTCCCATAGTACATTCCCTTCATCACTTCTTCAAATACCCCGCTCTTTGCCACCCTTTCATTGTCATAGGCCCCTCTTGGACTCACCAAGAACAACCCCTCTTCTAATGGCCCCCCAAAAAACAACGGCCTGTCTGAGAACGTCCCCGCTACATCCATCGTTGTCGATCTCATCTCCTTGATCGACATAAGGGACGGCCGATTCAGTATGATACCAAATGGGCCAACAGGCCCAGTTGATAAGAGCAGGATAACCGTCCGTTCAAATATGTGGACCCCATCGAGTTTCTCTGTGGCTATGAGCAGGCATCCCTTCTCGGGCTCATGAATGGTGTGGGCCCATTTGTCACCAACTGTGATCTGGTGCATGCGATCATGATCAGACACTGTATCAGGATCCACTGTTGATGATGGGTCGTTGAGCGTCTGCTCTTGCTCGACGGCAACTAGCCTTGCTCTGAATGATCGCCAATCAGCTTCCAGATAAGGTTGACTTGCATCATCAGACGACAAGTGGCAGCCTATTGTTAGAAAACAAAATCAAACTCGGACACTTTTATAATCCATACCAGGAAATATCAAAGTTGTATATCCGAAGTTGGAACGTTATGAGAACAAAATAATTGCAACTGGGGAGGGACTTACGGGTGGTGGAAGATGGAAGAGCAACTCTTCTGTACTGAAACTGACTGAAACTTCTCTTGGGGTAGGCAAAGACTCTAGCTTTGATTGAAAGGCCACGTTCTATGGTCTTGGGGAAGGAGTTTGAGGTAAGAAAACAAGCTTCCATGTCTGCAGAACTGCTTCCTTCTTAGTTTAATTTCTTACCCGCGAAAAGAAATGGGAATATACTGATGGCTGGGAGAGGCGGAAACGTAGAATATATAACGTTCAGGTGAGGGTTAATGTAAGCCACAAAGTGGACTAGAGTCCCATCCCATCTTGTTACATGTTACCTTTTGGACCTTTTTAAGGAATGGGGACATTGGATAGGACTTACACATGGCACAACAAGAGCATGTGCGCATTTGCTAGACTACCCTTTCGTTGATGTGTCATGCTTGTAGCCACTTGTTTATTC
The DNA here is from genome assembly GCA_025531925.1 of Erythroxylum plowmanianum. Taxonomy (NCBI): domain Eukaryota; kingdom Viridiplantae; phylum Streptophyta; class Magnoliopsida; order Malpighiales; family Erythroxylaceae; genus Erythroxylum; species Erythroxylum plowmanianum. The sequence continues at coordinate 12,918,714 of JANVCQ010000008.1, read as the reverse complement.
ATCAGTAGCAAGTTTTGGGATGGATAAGTGGCTGACAATATCTTCCGAGACAACTGCGCTTCCACAAAAATCTAGTGCTAAAATCCTATGTGGCATTGTGTCACTGGCCACATTTTCTGGATATTTGGATTTGGATAACATTGTCATTGTTTGGTATCCCTTCCCTTTCAAGAACTCCTAGCTGGAATTACCAGTTGGCTTTCAACCAAGGGTTTCTTCTTTGATTTACTGTTTTTTACAGCTGGAGTTATACTGCAGTAAGAATGACTCAGTTGCGCTCAACAATGTGATATGCATTTTCAGCTACAAGTGATAATACGAAAATTGACGTGATGTTATTCTAACCATTTGAGCTCCAGGGATGTTAAAACAACTTCACAGGAACTAGTTGGCCAGATTTGAGCACAAGAACCTGCAGACACTTCAGAAAAAAAAAAAGCGTATTAGGATAAAAAGGATATGATTAAGCAAATCAAAGAGACAAAAGATATAAAGGTAATGTATCAGGGAACATCGCTTGAACTTCCATCTCTCAAGAGCAAAGCTCTAGATTGAAACTCTGTTCTCTGTTTCTGCCATTCCTTCCACACAGGACTACATTTTATGTATAGGGGTGTCTTTCAGACATCAACCAAGGGTTGATAGAGATGGCTTCTGTGAAAGATCAATTATGTGCGCAGCCACCATTGCAGTTTTGCTAATAGGAAGGTTTCTTGGTTTCAACCCGTAATTGCCATCACAAGTTACTGGAAATTGTCATCTGAATGGGAAATATGGTGATTGTCCAGTCAAACGATCTGACTGTCGAATGTACAAGATTTCCCTAGTCTTTTTATTGGAAGCACATAATTGTCTTCTATATAAGTTGTATCAAGCTAGATATTATACAGTTGTTCCAAAATGCTGGAGCTGGAGATAGAACTAGCTCTATCTCCCATGCCGTGAGTGAAACAACTGGAATCTTTTCTGGTTCTTGTGTAATATGCCAAAAATAATAATCATGGACAAAAACATTTACAAATAACTCAGCTCCAAGCTGCATGTTGTAAAAGATCATTGCATTCACTTGGCTTCCTGCTGGACTGTAGATGCAATATTATTCAACAATTAGATGTTAACGTGGATATGATCGATATTCACATCGATGATTGTTTAAATAAAACCACTTACGAATTGTATTTACTTATGCATCCGTTAAACTCTTTTATGTTTTTGTTATCTTTATGTGTTGTTATATGAACTTAAACATAACATTTGGACGGCTTCAACTATATTAAGAAATTATCTTATTAATAATAATGAAAATGATGAAAATGATGATGATGATGTAATTATTTTAAGAATATTTAATAAGGACCATTAGGTGTGTCCTTATCTTTGATCTCCAACTCACACTAAATTGGACTAAACAATTAGAATTATGTAGTTCTCATACTTGTCTAACAACTCATGATCAACATGAGCGAGAGCACATGTACATTTGTTAGTAATATATGGCTTCTCGATTAATGAATCGATCTTTAAGTGAATTTGGTATGTTATATCTTAGATCAATTATTGCATCAATTATCACATCAATCTCGTTATATAAATATTTTGTATTCATACTACCTTCTACATATAAGTTGGACCATTTTCAATACATCTCGATACAAAGTCAAATTTATAGTGATCTTCTTTTTTTCTCAATCTTTTGAGTCAAATTAACTTACTTGTCTAAATTGTCTCCATTATACTAAATCAATCATGATTTTCTAATACATTATAACATAGTAAACATTAACTTAATTTTCTAGAATTAGAATATGAGTAAAAAGTATATTATAATTTGAGATTCACATAACCTCAAATGATCCTCACACAATATTAGCTCAAAACATAACTTATATTATTAGTCGGTAATGCACACTTAGTAAAATTCATGTGTTACAGTAATAATTCTCTTTTATTAGAGTGTATGTCTTTCCTCAGATAGTGTACTAATAATAGTTCAAATGTTTCATATGCCTTACTCTAGTTCACTTGTTTATTCATTTAATCCACTATTAAAAACTCACATCTAACATAGTAAGAAAGAGCAGATGAACATATCATTTTTCTTTGTTGTGTCGTTATTAATAACATTTTACACCATTGAATATACTTCACATCGATATTAGTATTTTAAGTTTTGAGCACTCATTTATCACCCAGATAAATTTCCTAAAGCTTATCTTATCTCCATTTCTACAAAGTAACAAAGGTATACGTTTGATATACTTCGTATATTTAGAACTGAATATTCAATACTTATTTTAATATTCATTTTATAAAAAAAATTCAAATCAAAATCAAGTATTCACATATTTTTATAACTGAAATTTTATTTAAAATTCATTAAGTAAAATGTCATTTAATTCTCAACTAAACATATATTATATCAAATACTTGATGACAAACAAACGATCATCATAAATAACAAGTATTAGTCAATAGACATATTCATTTTTCTTTGTACTAATGTGTCCTTGACTTAGTTATACTTAATATCTATATGTTTGATTTAATATTAATATTTGAGCTCCCTAATATTGTCTTTCAATGTACTTATTCACACACAATATAGTGTGCATGATACCGTTATTTACTTTGAAATAAGAAACCACCTTTATCTCTCATTCTTTTATAACATTCGTGGAGACACATATTGTTTAGGTGCTCACCTTTAACAATTAGTGTCACTAGATGGTTATACTATAGTACATACAAAATCATTTAACTATTCATTGGCATATAATAATAACCTGGTAGTTATTGAATGATATTTAGCAATCTTAACCTCAAAGATGTATGCATTCTTAGCCATTTCTTCACTTTGAATGTTATTAATATCCAATTTGTTTGCTTGTTTGACAAATTAAGTATTATCCCTACATATCAAAATATCATCTGCATGTAACAATAACTAACATTAAGTTCAATGTCTTAGCATTGAATGCTCCTACCCAAAGCAAGTTATCAACATGGAACATATCTCCTTGCATGGTCTATTATACCTCTTGAACTCACACATAACAACATCTATGATATACAAGTTAAGGAGTTCTTCTTTCACATAAGTCATATTCCTCACAATTTTCTTATGTCGAGTCATAGTGTCTTTCTTAAATATTATCATGATTTCATGTCGTAAGACAAGAGCCTTTTTATCTTTCAATACATATTAGATTTCCATACACCATATTTATAAACTGTCACCAATAAAATTTTCACCTTTAGTTAATTCTATGACAAAATTCTTAAATGCAGTTAAACATACAGTTTCCATAATGACATATTTAATATGTGATATTGTCATTTTCAGTTAATATGATGCAATTCTCTAAATATAAGATCACTAAGTATGTAATCATCATCTATATAAGAACTAATCAATAATTAATCATTCTATTTAGATATATTTGTTTACAAATATCTTAAGTATGATATATTAACACATACGTATAAAACAAA
>JANVCQ010000008.1:12845363-12857151 GCA_025531925.1 Erythroxylum plowmanianum | reverse complement strand
TGAAAAAGGCCATAGACATCCATAAAACACATGCAAGATGCTAAATATAAGGTTCTAAAAACATATAAAATATAATTTCTCAAACAATGTTTAATAATAACAAAACAAAATAAACAAATCAAATGATTAGACAAAATTCAACATAAACTGAAACACTTGAGAAAGAAAACAACTCCCCTGATAATGTAGCTTTGTCAACGAAAGATTAAGAAGTTGTCTACTAAGAAATCTATTATAAACCTCCAATATCGTCACTGGAGCATCCCACACACAGCAGTAGAAAAATCACCAACAAAACAAACATTTCTTTACTGAAACATTGCATACAATGGAGCTATAATCATACTAAAACCTCTGGAGTTTTCACACAAAAGTCCAGCAACAATGACTACCCATAATGGTCACACCGAACCCCAGAAAACACAGCCAAAATAAAAAGAAGCGCAGCTACACAATGGAACAATTTTTTGCATGTTTCCCTAAAAAAACAGCACACATTCAGTTTAGAAAATCACATTAACCTAGTAGAAACACAACTGCAAATCTAGACAAAATCATCAGAAAATTAGCTACCAAATATCACTCAAAATCTCCAAAAACCCAGCTACACACCCACATTAAAACTTCAGCATGTTTTTCCTCTTAAAGAAAGATTATACAAATGTCCAAAAATCCACGTTATGCATATGAAACACAGCAACAATGATTGTTCAAAATAACCAAAATTGCGGCTGACAAAATCAACACCATAAACGATTACACAACCTACTATTATTGTTGAAGAGAGATGAAGAATACCCAGCCAAGGGTCACACACAAAGAACAACTTTACAGCCCTGACACAATCAGCCTAAGGTATGTTGTATTCCAAAAACAAAAACGGCTAAAAACACTCAATAATCACAACAGAACCAAGGAAGACGTCAGCCAAAGACATATCAGCCCAATCACATGATTCACCTAAAAGTACAGCTCCAGTAATTCAGCCTCACAAAAACACACACTCATTTCAAATAAACCAGTTGTTTGAATTTTCCTCAATTATGGTCAACAATTAGAAAGAATGCAAGCCATCAATGATTTTTTTTCTGCTCATTAAATTCATGCATGACCCACACCTAACATAGCAGCAATCATCACAAAGATCGTGCAACCAACCAAGACAGAAAAAGCAAGAGTCACTCACTCAAGGAGTCACGCACGCACAACACCAAATTTACACCTTACTAACACTGTCCTTTAGCCCACGACAATATGGTACACATGCACTCCTATTCCATATGAGGGCTCGCACATACATGCCAAACAAACTTTAGCAATCTCGTGTCCCTTAATTCACCAAAATAATTAAATTAAAGCTTCACCATTCACCCACAATTGCAATCAATACTCGACCAAAATCACTCACATAAGCCAACCTTGCTATGGCAAAAAGAAGCACGTTGTCTATCCATAATTTGACATAATCTACTTGAACTTTAATTAAAGATAAACTTCTAATTTCACTTCGATTCTTATACCATAGTCTAACTCAAATAAGGAGTGTTACTTATTTACACCATATCTTGATTTGGATTTTTAAATATTATCTTGAAGACTCAATAATCAAAAATGCCAAAATTAAATAGTTAAGATTTAATAAATATCTTAACATTTCTAATTTTTGCAAAACTTATTCTAAATTATAAGCCAACATAATTGTGTGCCTATTTTTCTACATTATTTGTTTTTTTCTTTGGATATGTAGTTGGCTATCAACAAAAACTAAACAATATAATTTCTATCCACAATGGAACTCGATAGATAGGCAATATGTTTTCTATCTATAATGGAACTAGATAAATAGGCAATTGAATTTGACATTGGATAAACAACAATTTATTGTTTAAACACAAGTATGATAATAGGAATTAATACATATAATATATTGCCAACAAACACTTAAACAAAACACCATTCGAATATTATAATTAGTATTCATATTTGTTTCAACAAGTCATACAATGATCACTCTAGAATTTAAACAAGTCATAGAATAATAATCAATTCCACAAAAACACAGTTATTAATTTAATTTAATAATATGATTAAGACGCATATATAATTTGTAGGAATACCTAAATAAACACATAATTTTTCAAGATATTTTTTCGCACAAAATCTAGCATTTGTACTTTTTTAGATCATCATTCTTTTCAATTGATCATTATGTATTATTTATAGGTAATATTATTAACTATTGTTCAACAATTAATTATTTGAAAATTCACACCTTTTGAATTCGTTTCCTTTTATCATCATTTGGTTATTTCTAAATCTTTAAACTCTCATGTTATTTGACTTGGCATGGCATTGACAAAGCTTCAATTGATCATCATCACTCTTACGCTCCAATCTTCTCTATTATAAAGCTATTGGTCATTGTGCATGTAGTGCTTGAATCCTTCTGATCAAATTCTGAAATTTCTATTTTGATTACTATTTAAAGCATTAAAATCTACATTTTTTTAATTTTAAGAGAATCCAAAGAAGTAAAAGACATGTTCACTAAAGAATAAAAAGAAATGAGATAGGTCGATTCAAAATTAACGAATCAAAAAATAGGTGATTAAACTCTTTCTTATAAAAGAGAGTATTACATATGATACAATGTAATTTTTCATCACACCTAATTATTATAAGAATAGATCTTCTGTTCTTGAAGATCTGTTCTCTCTGTTTCTAATAGATTTCAGCTATCCAATTTATTGCATTAGATGGTTGAGATTTGTTGGGAATACGGGAGATATGGGTAAGGGGGAACAATAGATCTGTTTCCAATTATTATACCTTATGGATAAACATAGAGGATGCTAAAATATATTCCTCCACTACACTTTAAAGGTTTACATAACTTTTTATGTTTGTGAATCATCTCAAATAGTAATAACAATACTACATGGCTTACCAACGAATCTTAGTAATAAAATTACTACATGGCTTACCAATGAATCTTTGGAATAATTTTATAAAGATAAAAGATAAAAATATTTTTATTTAGATTTAAAGTTGTCGGGAAAAGAGGGGGAGAGAAGAATAATGTTGCTACTACTTTTTATTCTGAAATTGATGCCTTTGTATAAGCTTTTTAAATCCTAACATTTAACAACTTTATCTTAACAAATAAAATTTTATATTTAGGTACCAAATCTTATATTTAATACTCCACTAATAATCTTTATCTTTATTACTCTATCTTACTACTTCCAATCTTAATTTTATCTTTAAATAAAGACCAAATCAAGAAAAAATTTAAAACAATATTCAAAAAATACTATTTATTATTAATGTATATAAAAATTATTTGATTAAAATTTTTATAGAATTATTTTAATAAAAATTACTATTAAATTCGAATTGGTGTAATTATACATATTTTATTTTATGTCATGTTTTGAACAGTATGTTACATATATTATATAATAATTTTGGTTACAAAAATTTGATTCTAAATTGAAAATTTTATAATATCAATTTTTAATAATTTAAAATAATGATTAATTAATTTAAAAATCGATTGAGGTTTTCATCGCAAGCAAACTGAGAATTGGACCAAGGCCCAGCGGAAAAGTAAGCCATGTAACGCGTAATGGACCAATCCTGCAATTCAGAAACTGTTGGAAAGTAACCACTTGCCTTCTAATCCCATAACGTTCGGTGAACCAGAAGAAGCATTCTGACCAATCGAAAGCTTCTTAGTTATATTTCTTTTTTGGTAACGTAACTTCTATGTGATATAAGTAACTTAAAACAAATTAAAATTTAAAATTAATAAAATAACTCTTCATAGTTTTGATTTTTTAAAAAATTATTTTCAATATTGAAACATACATGGACTAATTACATATTATTGACACATATCATATAGTTGACTTAGCTAATTAAACATTACTTAAATTAATAATTATTATAATTTAATTGGTTCGAGTTCAATTTAAAAATTAGATTGAATCATTATGTCAATAATTTAATTAATTAATAATATTGTTGTTACGCATGCTTTTTATTTTTAAGAAATATATAAGAGAATGAGTTTTTTAAATTATAAATTATAAAAAATTTCAACAATATTAAATATTAAAATTATGTAAGCTACATAACATAAACCTTCTTGTCTTTTTGCCTTTTTAAGTCCCATTTTCTGACCCTCCTTATCATTGTAGTCGAACTTTCGAAAAATGTAAAACACACCCGTGCATGCAAAGAAATCCCAATTCACATTTTGTCACAAGTACTTCCACTTTTGTCCGAACTTAAGTACTTTCCCATATCAGTAATCAGTTTCATGTCTTTTCAGTGGACTCCAGTACCATGGCCTAGCTAACAACCTTTTATCTTCTTCTTTTTTTTCCCCTATAACTCTTCTGGTTTTGTTATGTTCAGAGTTAAGAGTCGATTGGTTTCATCTTAGTATGTGTCACAATGCGAGACGGCCAAGAATACACGCCGAAAACTGGCATCTATCATACACAGCATCTGCCAACTCAGCTTGCCAAAGATGGCAATGTTTTCGACTATAAAGCAACCCAGGCCATGAAGGTAAATGAGCTAATCAAGAAGTTTACCACCAGGGTTTTAATTATCTAAGCCTCTCGACAGAGTGAGAGACAGAACAGAAACAGATATGGAGGGTTTAAGAAGGAAAGGAGTTGTGGGCTTGGTGACGGTGATAGTAGTGATCATGGCGATGGTGAATGTTTCAGAGAGTACGCTGCATAAGGTAGGATCAGCTCGTGGATGGATACCTGGCTTTAACTACACTGAGTGGTCGAGTGGAGAGCATTTCTATGTTGGTGATTGGCTGCGTATGTGAATCTCTCTCTCTCTCTCTCTCCCTGTATATACATATATACACACACACATTATGTATAGTCGTTTCTAGGGATTTATATATCTGAGTTGTGTGTATGGATCCCTAATAAGGGCAAGTCTCTTTTTCTTTTTAAGAGAGAGAAAATGATCCCGTTTGATTTGAGTTTGGATAGGATTGTGATGACAATTTCTTTGATTGAACAACCATCAACTTGGTTTTTGGAATTAAATTATGAAGTGGATAAGGGTGGTCATTTGCTTGTGTGATCTCTTCCGAAGATAGCTAAGAAGTTTAGGGATCTAATGGATTGGTTCGACGATATGAAATCCAGAATTATGGACTAGGAGTAGGTTGATTTCGTAACGTAGTGGATTCATTAATGCAATAACTCGTTTTTGAACATTTTGGCAGGTACACCCTTAATGCTTAGAAAGTAATAAATGGTTTGCCTTCAAATGATAAATGCAAATTTGCAAATGAAAAAGTTAAAACCGTCTCTTTATTCTTCTTTTTGGCCTGGAGTGTGCAAAAGCGCTGCCAAACTGCTACCTCCAAATCCACTGCACGGCCCTTGGAATAGATAAACATCAATAGAACAATTCTGGTTACTGTAATTCCTGTTGTGTTTTTCTATTAGTCACTATCTGCAACGTATGTTGAGATCAATTTTTTATTTGGCTTCTAAAGACTTTGTGTTATTTTAGCAGTTTTTGTGTTTGACAAGCATATGTACAATGTCCTGGAGGTCAATGAGACAAGCTATACAAACTGCAATGATCAAAACTTCATAGCCAACATAACCCGCGGTGGCCGGGATGTGACTCAGCTCACAGAGGCAAGGCCATATTACTTCCTGAGCAGTGGAGGCTACTGCTGGAACGGAATGAAAGTGGCTTTAAATGTTGAAGAAGTTCCAGTCACCCCAGCACCTTCGCCCACCAAAAGTAGCTCTCCATCAAATATTGGCAGACATATGTTTCTGTCATTTGCAATTTATGCAGCTTTTGCTTTCTCCACTTTACTCAAGTTAATTTAGTACTTGAGAAGATTAATACAGTGCCAGTGAAACGAAAATATCAGATCCTAAAGGGTGTCATAAACTCACCATCGTTTGCAATGGAAGTTTGTTTTGCTTTCTAATTTTTGCCTTACAAATAACATCAGCAAGCTGCGAACATATTTGGCTTAGTGTGATAGGAATTTTACAGTTTGATAGGATGTGCAATGGTTTTCTTTGTCAAATAATCAATTAGGTGAGCAGGCATTATCTCAAGTTTCTGTTTTTTTATTTCTTTTTGTCTATTAGTTTGTTTTAAGCCATTGCTTGTGAGAGCTCCGAAGTCGATTGGTTAGTTGATTCCCTGAAGGTAAGCCAGGTATGGAAGTTTGAAATGGTTACTGGCAACTGCTGGATCATATGATGATTAGTCACTGGAGCCTAACTGGGATAGTACATGGCATTCATCAGATGATGGTTTAACAAGAAGAACCCAACTGGGATATATGTCATTTCTGTTGCTGTATGCACAACTATTTTCCGGATAGATCCTGTTGGATTATTAAATGTCATCATTCGTATAAAATGTTTTATCCCCGTTTGGAAGATAAAATGCATCAGAATTATTGTCAGAATAAGTACAAACCAAATTTCTTGTTATGATCTATCAAGACAACATAAAATATGTCAGAAAATCACTAATAGTTCACATCAAAGCTGCTCTTAACACAAAATTTTATTTCAAAGACATATCATATGTTTCCACATCATATTTTCAAAGATGTTACAATTCAGATATTAATAATTGTAAGAATACATCAATTTTATGCTTTCGATTTGTAGTCCCTGACACAATCACTGTCAAGAACATATATGCCTCATTCATAAACATCCATGGAGGCAAATTATAAGGAGTAATTATGATTAGCTATGTTGAATATTATTGGTTGGATTGACCAAAAAGTTGGAATATATCCGTCGACAATCTCAACTTAACATTTCGACTTTCAGCTGCAAACTCATAATAGGTGTTACTGAAATATTTCCATGCTAATGTATCCGATGAATATCTCATTATTTCATCTTCCTGTTTGTGTTTATTATGTTATCTCATGTGAGATGAAGTAACATCAAAAGCATATAGTCTTTGAAGTCTCGTAGTTAGCAGAAAATAATACATCCACTTTCAGGGTACTAATTTATATTTCATATAATGCTTTCTAGGTTTGAACCTAAATTGACCACAAAATATGTACTTTTGCAATTCTATATCATCTCCCCAATACAACATACATTCTAAATTGCAACAATCAATTTTTTCAACAGGAAAACTAAGACCCCTAATAAGTTTCTTCATATTGTAAAAACTATCAACCATTGTATGATCAGGAGGTAATGATTCATTATACCATCCAAGAATTTTATCAAACTATTATCAGAAATATGTGGTCATATTTCTTGGTCAGCTAAGTGTAGTAAGTCAAAAATTTTATTTTGCCTATGGGTTTGGCTCTTCTTCAAGATTTTCTATATTTTGCTTAAAGTTATAATCGACTGCATTGTAAGGATTTTCAATTGCACCCACATTATTTGTTCTAAATCCAATCCCCCTTTAAACTCATCCACATTTACTGACGAGTTTACTTCATTACCCCTTGAGATGCTACAAATCAATGACTCTCTATGTCATGTCTACTTAAAATACTTTAGAAAAAACCCTTTTATCAGTAAATGGCTATTCAATTCATCAATATGAAGGAAACAAATATGTTTGCACTTTTTATATGGACATTTGATATTTAGGTCATCCATATATGTAGGTTGAGAACATATATAATGAATCAAAGCTTCAACCCCCCAATAAACTCAAGATTAATGAAACCATCAGGTGTTAATCGTCTATATATCCAAGATCTATCAACATTACACATTTCCACAAAATTGTTAATTTAAGAAAAGCGATTTCATAGTTAGTATCCTTCATGCCATCTAAGTTTACAAAACATTTAAACTTTACACAACATTCCCTAAGTATTAATCAACTAAATTAATCACCTACAATTGATTTCAATATTATGGTATGTGGCATTATTTACACCTGTGAATCAAGAAAGCAAGTTCTGGCTGTGACTTCTAGGCTAGTGAAATTTTTCACTGATAAGCCTTGAGGGGACTGCATCATGGGTTTTCAGCCTATAAACCATTCTTGGGGTTTAATATGCAAAGAACTGTCATGTCTATTAAACCTATGAATTTCTTGTGTTAATACTAAATTTGAATTAATCATATTGAAGTTAAAGTATTTATGTTTGAATTAATCACCTACAATTGATTTCAATACTATGGTAAGTGGCATTGTTTATAACTGTGAATCAAGAAAGGAAGTTCTTGCTGTGCTCTTAGACTCGTGAAATTTTTCAACGATAAGACTCTCGAAAGCTGCATCACGAGTTTCTAGCCAATATATCGTCCTAGGGGTTTATTATTCAAAGAATTGTCATATCTATTAAACCTATGAATTTCTTATGTTAATACTAAGTTTGAATTAATCATATTGAAATTGTATGTTTATATTAATCACCTATAATTGATTTTAATATTATGATACGTCGCATTGTTTACACCTGTGAATCAAGAAAGCAAGTTCTTACTGTAACTCCTAGACTTGTGAAATTTTTTACCGATAAGTCTCACGAGAGCTGCATCATGAGCTTCTAGCCTATATACCATCCTAGGGGTTTATTATGCAAAGAACTGTCATGTCTATTAAACCTATGAATTTCTTGTGTTAATACTAAATTTGAATTAATCACATCGAAGTTGAAGTCTTTATGTTTGAATGGATCATGTTGAAGTTGAAGTATTTATGTTTGAATTAATCACCTACAATTGATTCTAATACTATAGTACGTGGCATTGTTTACACTTGTAAATCAAGAAAGTAAGTACTTGTTGTGACTCCTAGGCTCGTAGAAAATTTCACCAATAAGCCTTACAGGAGGTGCATCACGAGTTTTCAACCTATATATTATCTTTAGGGCTTATTATGCCTTAAATCATCCATAAGATCTCGAACTTATTCCATATACAATAAATACTTAGACTATTAAAGAAGAACATAAATACTCATCAATGATTATAAGAATATTCTAAACAACCAAACAAAATCAAGACCTCCTTTGCATTCACGCAAAACTCAAACGCATCAGAATCGTATTACTAAAGCAATACATATGGTAGACATTAGTTGGACGACTTACCTGGATGAACATACAACTACAGAATACAAAGAAGAAGGATAAGCGACGCTCTTCAACACAATTTAGGGTTTGCAAAAAAGAATATTTCGTATTTAATATAATGTACTTGTTCAATAGTTTTGTTATATTTTTAATATATTAAAGCAAGCAAATCAGAAAATAAGGCAATATGAGTTTTGATATATAATGCAATACAAAGAAAATATATTATTTAAGCTAAAACACAAACATATGATGTTAATTAGTTAACTGGTAAGAATATACCATTATTTGAAAAGAAATGCAAAAGTATGCAAGATAAAACAAAGACATTGTGAACATCAATTTAAGAATTTTGAAGTTCAAATCCATTAGGCTCTATAACAAATTCATTAAAAGTAACATCATTGCTAATCATAAATCTTGGAAATCTAAACTTTTTCATACACCGTAATCTATATCCTTTTAATCCAACAATATACCAAAAAAATGCGCACTTTATCGTTTTAGGCTCCAATTTTCAACCATTGACATGAGCATATGCAGGGAAACCAAATATCCTCAAGTTAGAATATTAATAAGGAGTATCATAACAAATCTCTTGTTGAGTCTTAAAATTTACTACACTTGAATAAGTAATAATGTTAATAACTTTAATCCAAAATTGCTTTGGAAGACCAACATTTAACCACTATATGAGTATTTAGTTTATCCATTTTATGCTATATTTTATTGTGGCATATGAAATACAGTGCAGTGCCTCACTATACCTTCCTTCTTATAAAACTCATGTCTATTGCAATTTTTCAAGTCATTTTTCCTTCTGAATGTCTTGACTTATCTTCCAGTATATTTTCAAACATTGTCTTCCCCTTCTTAAACTTTTCAAACGCTTCATCCTTTAATTTCATAAAATGCACTATATACTTTTCTTAGGTAATCACTAATGAATATGAGAAAATAACTACATCTTTTATGGGATTGAACAGGAGCTAGACCTCATCAATTCGAGTAAATATAATTAAGAATACAAGTTGAGTTATGCATGTCAAAACTAAATTCTAACCACTGTTTTCTCAAAACACAAGACTCATGTAAATTCATCTTTTTAGCCACAACTCCATCCAACAATATTTTACTCAAAATCATAAGTCTTGACTCACTTATGCGACAACTTTGTAATACCATTATTCTCCCCTAATCATAGAGGTATAGCCACCGATTCTAGTACTATCCTACTTATTAAGATATACATTCTATACTATAATTTTCCTTTCGTTATAGTTATGATACACTTTATCACTTTTAGCTGCTTATCACCATCAAAAAACTTATATATCAAGAGTACCTAAGGAAATCCAATTCTTTTGAAGCTCAGGAATATACAAGACTTCTAATATTCTAATAATCCCATAATACGTTTGAATTATACTAATCATTACTTTAATAAAATACTCTTCGTTATCATCCAATATGATAGTACTATTCCATTATTTGAAAGGATAGAACTAATCTTTGTTAAAGGTCATATAACAATATGTGTCATTATCTATCACACACCAATTTGCACAATCAAAATTACTAACTGTCAAATAATTGTTATCTCTTCCATCCTCTTCATTAGAATTCACTTGCATTATAATAATACTAACTTTTCTGTTAAAGTTCCTATTCTCTTTATAGTTAAAGCATCAAACAATTATCCATTGATTTAGAAAGTGACTTGCTCTTATTTTTAGTATCATTTTCCTTGCTCCTTCATCTATTAATGACCAAACCTAAATCTGATCCATTTTCATGTACATCAAAGACATTTTTCTTTAATTATTTAGATTTCGGAGCATCCTTCACACCACTTATATAAGTAATCTTTCTCCTATATAATATAGTATCAATAAAATTTACACATTAAGTAGAGATTGTTTCTGTGCATTGCACATGATTCATAAGATATTTAGACACTTAAAACAAAGAGAAAATCATTAAAGAAACCACTCAAAATACAACATCCCACTACCATAGGATACATACCCAAACATTTAGGAACATTCAAGTACACATCCTATGATAATGGCATGATAGAGCAAAACAGATCCTACTTACACATGGCATCATCTAACATAATCAGAAGTCATCAAAATTTAAAACCATTCATTGAATTCATTCACAACTATTTACACTGTCTTCATTAGACGACTATATACAATACCTCACACAAGTTCTAGCAAAATCTACAAAATAAAAAATATAACTCTCTGACGTCAGCTGATAGACCTCTGAGCCATAACTTAGTCTAAAACGTTCTTCTAATCCAGAATAAACCCTAAGTCTCCTGTCTTATACATAAAAAATCACGTTGCAATTTTTATAAGTTTTGCGAACTTAATGAATGAACCATCATTGATGATTTCACCGGATTATACACACATATCACATATTTCACATATATTTATTCAGATCATATATACACTCCAGATATTCGCATAACATGGTATATCATATAATCTCACAATCCACATAGCCAAGTAAAACAAATAGATCATAACAATTTACCATTCGTTCAGCTTTGCAGATGTAACGCCCCACTCCCGTAAGACCCGGACTCGACATCGATGATGATATTCGAATCCGTGCCCTGCGAGGATGGGATGCTACCTCTCTCAGTTAAAACACAGTACCAAAAATTTTGTTTTGAAACAA